>CM076574.1:855674961-856274961 GCA_034641835.2 Pinus albicaulis
GAGAGGGGTGGGGGGTTGAATCAGTACTTTAAAAATCAAAATTTTCTTTTCTTATTTTGATTTATGTACGTGACTTTACTGAACTAAACCTTCGTATGTACACCACTGTTATGGAGACAATTAGCGTATATTCAACGAACTTATATTTCTGTGAAATCTTCATTTTTTTATCTTAAATTAGTGTATCAGTGATTCATCAGATATTTGATTAGTAATAAAAATTTGCACTAAGAATAGAATAAAGCATCACACATAAGCAACAAACATGAACACCAGTATTTAAGGTGGTGTTAGGTTCCCATGATTTGGCCGATTGGTGAGCCAAATGACGATGTAACATCAAACCAAGCTTTGGAGCCCAAGGACCTAGCCTTCCTGGACTCAGAGAGGGCTCTCTCTAAATGTGTAAGGGATATCTGTGTGTTTGCTTATGTTGTTCTGATATTAGGCTAGTTATGAAGTATGTTTTTGGTTTTTTTTGTTTTTAAGTTTGTGAGGGATAAAACTGATCAAAGATATAAAATGGGTAACAAGAAGTTAGATCAAATGGGCTATGGGGTCAAAAAGGTCAAGGAAGCTATCAGATGATGATATAAGGCTGCTGTAGGGCCAATTTGATTCAAGGTAGAAAGGATCTTTAGGCAAAATGGAGTAAATGGACATCAATTTTGTGAACAACGAAGAGTTTTAAGCATCATTGGTTTAATAGATAACATAAACATGGTAAATAAAACCCTTAATCATGCAACATGTAACTATAAACTAATTAACACATCGAAACAAACATTCCAGCCATGCATAGAAGTATAAGACCCTCTAACTTTGGGAAATGGCTATCAGACTTTGGGGAAAACACATAAGACGGAATAACAACTCAAAATACTATGCCGGAATGCCTAAACACAGTCTTTAAGTTATTGGGCACTTTGACAAACAAGCTTTCATAGTTTTAGGCAAAGGGCTAGATCAGGACTAGGCCTCCTTGGTTCAACAAGATGATAATCTAATCAGTCAAAGAGATAGTTTCATGGACATAACTATGGATAGTCATAGGTAAGTAGGGCACACCATACATCCTACTCACATGCATAGAACTTATGAATAAAACTAGCAACCGTATCCTTAAGTTACTAAAGAGCAGTTAAGAATTATTTAGTGCAACTAAGGAAGAAGAAAACATAAAAGCTATGAAGATTCAGGAATTTTGAGGTGCCTCCATGGGCATATCTCAAACTTAATCTCTACTGATCTATAGCAAGCAAGAATCATGTATCATGAATGAAAACTAGAAGACAACAACAAAGCAAGAAACACTATACCATTCTACCATGTCATGGAATCCATCAACAATCCTTCATCATTCATCAAAAGCATCCAAGAGGCAGTCCAAAATCATAACACAAGTATGTTCTTCAAAGCTCATATGAACAATATATTGCTTCTTCTCTCAAATTTAGCCTTGTTTACAATGAGAGCTTGTGGAATAAATAGGCTCAAGTGAGGAAAACCTCATGGTTCAACTTCCATCCTCATTGGCCTAATCAAAATATCTAAACTTGTCCTTGAGGCTTTGCAAAGCCCAAGGCACAAAAATATCTCATAAAATATCTAAAAATTGCTAAAAAATAGGAATTTAATTGACTTTGGATCATTTTCCAAGTGTAAAAATAGCTAAACGCACATTTGGGAAAAGCAGATTTTTGAGGTTCAAAAATTACAAAAATACTTCAAATTTATATCAGAAAAACGTCCCCTGAATTGTTGGAAACAATTGGCAGCCTTCCCGGTGTCGAAACGAGGCTCATGATAGCTTGTTGGAAAGATATGAGTGTCTACTTTCCAGTGCAACTGAAATCACCTCAATCTGATTCCTGGAGGTCCTCCAAATCTGTACCTGTGTGTAAAAAGCCAGAAAATTGCAGACTGCTGATATGACGGGCAGAATGTGCAAAAAGTGAGCATTTTTCGCCGTTTTGAGGGGGAAAATGACCTTCAAATGCTCTGAAAATCGCTGAGGACCTGATCATGAAATTATGGCATCAAATGGTATCATCCTCCTCCCTTGAAAAATCCTCAAAATGAAATGGCGAATTTATGAGTTTTCGACCAAAAACTCAAAAAAATGCCAAAAACAAAAAGTTGTCAAAATGGGCCCAAAATTGGTGTGCATGACCCTCAAGGGTCCCTAGCAACATGCTCCGAAGCTAAGGCCAAAATTTCAAGTGCTGATATGCCTTTCTCCTCTTTCTGTGCCGGGTGCTTCCCCTTTGTTTCCTTCAATTTCTCTTGGGTGGCCTTTAGCTTGCGCCGGGCAAACTGTTTCAACTTTTGAAAGTGATGTGTCCTCTTCCTTTGTAGCTCCAGATCTCTGTTTTCTCTTTCAAGTTTCATCTCCAAGTGTTTATTGGCTCTTTCTAGCCATGCCTCCTTGATTTCTTCAATTTCTTGCTCAAGTAGGGCAGTGAGGGGAAAAGCTTGGAGATGAGCCTGTTCTTCTTCTTTTTGCTTTTCCAGGGCTCTTTTAAGCCCTATGGTCCTAGGCCTCTTCCGCCTAGGCTGGTCTTCCTCATCAAAATCACCAATGAGCTCCTCTATCCTCATTTGTGCCTTAGCTGCTTCATTCTTGTATTTGATTGCCCGTGCTTCATGAACAGCTAAATGGACATTCATTTGTTTGTTTTGGGTCTCCAAGAAATAGTTGAAGTCCCTTTCCCGTTGAAGATCATTCTCCAATGCCTCAATTTTCCCCTCTCTATGGATTAGGAGGTTTTCAAGAATGCGGGGTTCATTATCGATGTCATCACTTTGGATTGGAATGACAGCCGATGCACCTCCATGTTTTCTACTTTCTCCAACCTTGCTTTTCCCTTTGAAAGCCAATATTGCACTCTTTCTTCTTGGTATGTTAGTGGGAGACCTCTTGGGCGATTTTCTTTTACTAGGGACAACTTTTGTCACTTTTGGAGTGGCAGCCTTAGACCCTTTCTTCCTTGCTGTGCTGGGCTTTGTTCTTTTGGGAGAAGGAGACACAACTGCTTTACCCTTGACATCTTCTTGAAACTGCTGCTCTCCTTGAGGCTGTTGTGTGTCTTCCTCTTGCTGTTCAATTTTCTGCTCCTGTTCGCCAACATCAATTTGTTGTTCTACTTCAATGCCTTGTTCAATTTGTGTTTCAACCTGCTGCCCTTTTTCACCAAAATCAAGCTGCTGCTGTGCTTGGATTTCCTGTTCATTTTGTGGCTCAAGTTGTTGCTCAACTTCCTGCTCAAGCTGTTGTTCTTGTCCTCCAATATCAAGCTGCTGCTCTTCCTCTTGTACCTGTTGTTCATCATCTTCTGTTTGCTGCTGACCTTCACCACTGTCCTGCTGATGTTCCTCATCTTCTGTTCGCTGCTGACCTTCACCACTGTCCTGCTGTTGTTCCTCATCTTCTGTTTGCTGCTCTTCATCCCTTTCATCTTGCTCATGACCTTTCTCTTCTTGCTGTCTACTTCCCTCTCCTTCTTCCTGCTGTCCTGACTGTTCTATGGTAATTTTGAGCCTTCTAGGAGTAGGCCTGCTGGACAAAGGTATAGGGCGATGAATAGGCTGAGTGGGAGATATATGGACAGGAGGAACAGTAGAGAAATCTAGGTGACTGATGAATACATCCCATGGAACCTCTTTCTTCTCTAGCTGGTGTAGGATGATAATTTTGATCAGAGAATGATGGAAAAGGGAAGTTATTTGCAGAGATGGAGCCTTCTTCTGGACTGTGGATGCCATCTTCTCGATGCTCTTGTATAAAAAGTAAGGGAGATTTAGCTGCCTGGTTCTAGTGAAATGCATCAATAGTCGGACATGGTAGGCATAAACTCGAGTAAACCTCCCTTCACAAGTAAAATACTTCATTATGACTTTCATTAGAGGAGCATAGCTGTCAAGAAGATAAGAAAAAGGAAAAATAGCAGTGAAAGTATCTCTATGCTCAGGCTTGATGAAAGGCTTGCAATCTTCCAAGTCAAGATGAGTCTATTTGAACCATTTCTCACCATGATATGGAATCTTGGTGGCTTTGGACACTGATCTTGGAGAAAACTTGAAATCAAGGTCCGCTACCTGGAAATGCTTGTTCTGGAACCTCAGGGCGCATAGGTGTGTCAATGGCGAGAAAATTTTGACCTCCTGTATCCTCTGGCAGAAATCTAGACAGCCTACTTCATGGAAGTTGAAAAGGATGGATGGATGAGCATTAACCTCCTCTGTAGATATTGGCTCATATTTCTTATGCGCACCACTTCTGCTATCCTGCCTAGGAGGCATTTTGACCTAGATGTGCTTTTGAAGAAACAAACAGCCTCACTGTCTATAAACTGCCTTCTTGGAGCCAAACTGTGTCAATTCACTGTTTAGATAGTGAACAATGCCTTTGGATGACTACACACTGTTCCCTTACAATATAAAGAACCCCTGCTCCCTTAAAAAGTGGCCTTCCACCTTGAAAGTATCTATGCCAACAGACTTTTCAATAGGATACCATACAGTGAAAATAAGACAGCTGTTAGGTGAATTTTCTGTGTAAGGTGTCAAGAAATCACCTTGTTCTTGTGAAGTTTGGGTCTTATGCAATCAACCCTTAATGTAATCAGACAGTCAATGTAAAATACACAGTGAAAATTGTCTTTTCTGTGAGAAGTAGGAGTAACTTTTCCCTTTAGCTTTCAACCAATAAACTGCTCTTTAATCAAGAACCCTTTTTTCTTATTACACTTTACTGTTCTCTATAGGTATGTCACTCCATCAAACAAAATCATACCACATACATAGTCAACCTCCAGTGTGGGCATACAGTCAATCTCACTGTTATGGAACAAGGTGACAGAGTTTTTGAAGAATGCTTAAAAAGTTCAACAAAGCCTGTAGGAGTTTATCTTGTCAAATAGTTAAAGCAACCTTATCAACGTGAAACCCTTGCCTTTGTAGAAAAAACCTTTACTCCATATGAATATCAACTTTATCAAAATAAGCTTGAAGAACAAAGACAGTCAAGTGGAATACTTAGTGAAAAACTGTCCCTTCTATGGTTTATAGGATTAACTGTGCCTTTTGAAGTTTGGAAGGTATAGGATCTTTTGTCCTTTGATTAATAAAGGTGAAAACACACAGCTTCTAGTTCAGCATATCTCTTTCCCTGTAAGCACTTTTATCAGTATGCTCACCACTCCAGCACAACTTTTGAACAATGGATATTCTCACAGAAACAACCACAGTTTATAGGTATGGTAACAAAGTTTCAAATAAGGCTACAGGGTTTTATCTTCTCACAAAAACAAAAATCCTTTTAGTATGGAAACCCTGTCCCTTCAAAACCATGCCCTTCCTTGCCCTTGTATATCAATCAGCAACTACTCATAATGTCATACACAGTCAATTCAAAGAAAACACAGTGATGGCACTTTCCGGTGTTGGTGGTAAGAGAACCCTGCTTTTTGATGTTTTTATGATATGGCAACCAACAAACTATATGAGAATCCTCTCATATGACAACTATCTTTCCTTTGTATCACTATTTCTCATCATTATTTGACCCACACGACCTCAAAATGTCCTTGGCAAACTTCTGACTGTTTCAAAATAATGCATATAACATGACAGTTTTTTAACCTTGTTTTATCCCAATTTTGAGGGTAATTTGCAATGGTTACTCATACTAGTGCTAATTCAACCCTTTGGTGTTTTGCTTCTAACTCCATCACCACATCAATACCTCATTTTTTGTAATTTGAACTGTGTTTTTCAAACCTCTTACAGCACTTAGCAATTTTGAAACCAAGGGAGGGAGCACGTAAAAATACCTTTATAACTTCGATGAGGGCCTTGCAAAGAGTTGGAGTAGATTTGCATATGAACTGGAGGCGTGTTGGGGGGTTTAAACTTGTGTGGCACTCTGTAGAGGAAGAAAGTCGCGCAAAAAACCAACCGGGCAGTCTGTCGGGTCGTGGTCGGGCGCCGTGTACAGGCGCGTCGCGCACACGTACAGGCGCGTTGCGCGACAGTCTACCACCTGTGTAAAATCGCTCCTCAGCACGTCGCGCAATATTCCAGGCGCGTCGCGCTGTTAAACTACTGCAAAATTTTTCAAACTGCTCCGAACTTCTTTGTTTGAGCTTGAGGGCATCAAAGGGTCTTTGCTCGAGACTTGGATTTTGAAAATATGAACGAGCCACGGTTATGGAATTTTAAGAAAGCAACACTTCAACGACCTTTTTACATTGGATTTGGAGAGGGTTTGCTTCAAAGTTTGGATGAAAACCTTTGCCTTTTCAAACCAAAATTTAAAACCTCCTTTTGAATACACAACGGATATCTTTCATTTGGACATGTGCACAAAGGCAAAAACTACTTGTTTCATAGGCGAGACCTTTCTTAAACCTTATGAGAAATTGAAATATTTTGACTGTTTCTAATCCAGAGAAAAAGGGTCCTCCTTTTTAACATTTTTAATTTCAAACTTCGTTGGTTTCAAATAGAAATATGAAGGCAATGATCACTCCTTTCTAAACCTGTTTTTCCCTTGATGATGTAACCTCTCCTTTAAGAACTTTTCCTTCAAGTTTTGACTGCTTCTTACCAGAGGGAGAAATCTGCCCTTTGTAACAATGGTGTGTAGATTTTTCCTTTAATAAAACCTTGAAAAATATGCCACAGTTCCTTGGGCTTCTCTGAGTATCTGCTTTCACTATGTTCCAATATCTGAAAACATGTAATGATCTTTTTGCATATTTGTAAACTTGTTTGGAGCGCCCTTTCTGTTGAGGAAAAACTTAACTGCCACTTCAGCACCCCTTTTATACTTCTGATTCTTTAAGGGCATAGTTGCCTCTGTCATTTGAAAGAAGGTGGCCTATCTTTTTAACTTGGTTTGACATTCTCTGCATGTAGGTGTTTCATCAGTCTTTTCTTCCACTGTAGGTGTCAAACTTGCTGCAGTTTTTCATAGTTTTCCATGGTCTTTTATTTAAGAAGGGCACCTTTTCACTACACTCCTCTGCTCGAAACATATTATATAATATCTCTGTCCATTGAATCATGAAAACCTATTTTTGCCTTGAACTTTCTAAAACACTGACAGTCTATCAAAACACCTCCTTTGCCTATGATGAACAATAGTCCCAATGGCGATGTCTCTTGGTGATAAAACTCAAATTTCCTTTGCCAGCTGATTTTCTTTCCATGCTTTTCGAAGTTTTCAAAACTCAGATCATAACTTGTGGATAAGATGTCCTTTGAAACTTTGATTGTTCTTACTTAGAGGAGGAAATGTCTCTTTTTGGAGCAGTGGCATTTAGATTTTGCCTTTGATGATTTCCAGAACCTGAAACATTGTGCCAACGATGTTTTTGTACTTGATGAGCTTGTATACATGTCTTTGTGGTGGAGTGTAACTTGCATGTACTACTTTCGTGCCTCTTCTTTATGTTCATCTGGAAACCATGGACTGTGCTTCACATTTCAACAGGAACAAAAGAACACACAGGGGTCTTTTCACTGAAGTATTTTCCTGTTTAAGACTAATTGAAACTATGCATCTTAACAACCTTGCAGAGATGTTTGTTATGATAGCTTTGATTAAGGAGTCCCTTTTTTGATGAGCCCTGATGATGACTGAAACCTCAACTGATTCTCTTTACAAAACCACACACTCTGTCTTCTCTTGTCTTGCACATTTCAGATCTCAGCACTGTTGTAATCATCATTTACACTCAGAAACCTAGAGTCACTATTTTACTGTCTAGTAAAAAGCAAGCCTGTGCTTTTGCAATCCTTAAAGTAAATATTGGCCAGCGCCCTCTGCTTGTAGATGAGGGAGGTGCCTTAACCCTCTGCTTGTAGATGAAGGAGGTTCTTGGCCATAACAAATTACCAGTCTGGGTGACAGTGGTGTCTTTCTCTTACTGTGATTTCGTGCTGAAAGGAAGCTGCAAGGTCTTGATGAGTAACTTTTTGTCTTGCAAATATATCTTAGGCTCATGTTTACATTTGAGAAGCAGTTGTTCTTCTAAATGTAGATTCAAGAAATTTCTTCTGAGATGATGTTATGTTTCCTGTCCTTGTAATATTCATAAAACACTGTAAAACACCTAATAATCAGCTTGAGACTGTGGTCTATGCAGTGCTGAGACTTAGGGGTGTGTAAGTGGCGCGACTTAGGGCTGTGATCAATTTCATTTGCAGAGTGGGAGGTATGTCATGATTGGTCTGTATCAAATGGAGGTTTTTTTGGCCTTTTGATGTCTTCCAAGGGTAAGATGCCTTAAAGCGCCACTTCCTAACTTAGGGGAGGCTTTTGAAACAGACTTGGATTGTCCTTTTAGAGTTGATGGGCAGACCAGTAGGGCTAAATCTAGATAGGATAGTGATAATGAGTTTTAACCTTGACATGGGCGGACTGAAAAGCAGGAGGGCGAAAAAGTTTTATGAGGGTTTTCTAGATGACAAATTGACATATGGAGATCAGCTTCTAGAAAACTCAGCTATGGATCTAATCATCATTAACAAATGAAAAATACTGATGACTAATAGTGGCTCCATTTGGGGAGGGCAGCTCCTCGTCAGGAGGTGTCCAGAATTCAGATCTTTGGCTTATGAAGACCAGTGCCTTACCCATTGGCGCAAAATTTCACCCTTCTTTGATGCTATTTCTGAAAAGTGACAGCATGGTTAACATCAATGATATTTCTACCTACCCCACTATCTTTCCTAACATTTTTTCTTCTCTTGGGCGCATTTGAACTAGCAGCCTTTTGACAATGTATATTTTTCTTTTTGCAAAATGAACCTATCTATTTCTACTCTTATATCTGCCGGGAGTTCAGATTAAACTGATGAAATCCTTCATTAATCTACCTATGCTAGATCGACTGTCAAGATTAAGCAGTTTGACAGGATTTTGTTCTCTAATCTAAAACTGGAAATTTAAAATGATCAAATCAGGATTAGATAGTCTGATTTGTCATGCATTTGCAGCATAAAAGACAAGCTGCACACAAATATTATTCTGCATAAAGGAAATTTAGACAAAGCGGGGCTAAGATGTACAATGTATTTTTCATCCCTCGCTTCTCTCTTTGGTTCTATTTTAGGCATGTGGAACCAGAATCTCTCCCTAATCTATACTCTGTGATAAGTCAATCTTACACAATGTTGACCATCTTTTTCACTCACTAACTTATCAGCAAATAAATTTAAACTTGCTCAGCTATGATTAGGCTAGATAGCTGAACAAGACATTGAAGTACTAGTAGCGGCATTTAGACTTGCGCGCTTTCCGAAGGACTGTTTTTTTGGAACATGGGGCTTCACCACTGCTTTTTAGAAACTGCCCTCTTTTTCTACTTTTCACTGCTTTTTGTATTTTCTGCTTTTTCACTTTTTCTTCAAACAAACTACAAATAAAAAAAGGGCTCACAAGGCTGAGCTTATTTTCTACTGCTGTTTATCTATTCTATCGTAAATTGTACACAACATACACTTGGTGAACTCTTCTTTCCAATGCAACCAGTCAAGTAGATGCTCACATGGGTCATTCTGGTTTAGTTCTTTTATGATGCAGGAATAATGAAAAGGCCACTCCCACTCGGTTTGTTTTCGGACAGTAGTGTGTAATTTTTTCCCCATTCTAGGCAACAAATTTTTCATGATAGAACCCACTACTCCTTCATACTTCTCAAGGAAAACAACAAATGGATCTTTGAATAATATCTGATCTAGAGGATTTGAGATATAGGTTTCATTCAGGATTATTCTTTCAGACTTCTCAAGGAAAACATCAAATAGATCTTGGAATAATACCTTATCTAGGGGTTTTGAGATATGGGCTTCATTCAGGATTACTCTTTCATACTTCTCAAGGAAAACAACAAATGGATCTTGGAATAATACCTGATCTAGAGGATTTGAGATATAGGCTTCATTCAGGACTACTCTTTCTTCCACTTGACTATATTTGGGACTCTCCCGGTAAAGAAACTCTTCCTTTTGCTCCTGATTACTTGAAATTTCAGACTCATCACATGTTGCAGTGTAGTTTTCTTGCCAAGCTGATGTGTTTTGATAAGGCGGGCTGAACACTGTGTGAAGGTTATCAGGTTGATGAGCAAGGATACACTTTGATAGTAAATTATCTTGAAAGAACAGTGTGACAACTCTCATGTGTTTATCAGCCTCTACTTCTTCATATGCAATTTGTAACTCAATGGAACTTGGTGGCTGCAAATCTGGAGTTAAGGAAGATTCCCCGTCCAAAGTGATTTCTTCAACCATTTCAGGAAATTTTTATTTATTTATAACCTGCTCAAGAATTTCATCATCCTTCTCAACCTCATCATCAAAGCTGAAAAACAGTTGATTTCCAATTATGTGAATGCTATATTTGATGGACTGAAGTGAAGTAGAGTCAAGAGTCTGAGACTCTTCACTTACTTTTGAACTCTCAAGGCTCTCCTTATTAGTGTTATAGATGACCTGTAATGGCTGCTCACTTTTCTCAAGTTTATGAAACTGAGCTTCCTCCCGAAAATCAAAAATTGAATCTTCTACAAAGTTAGCTTCTGTTTGGAAATCATATAAGTCAACATATTGATCAAACGTTTGAGAATCATTAACATAAGCAATGTTACCAGCCATGTACATTGGACTGTCAGATTGCTTTTCTTCAACTTGATTTACAAATCTATTTTCTGACTTATGATATGCAAGATTAACAGGAGAAAGATCAAAGAAGTTTTGGTTATTAGTTTCTGCATCTAGTAACGGAAAATGCGTTTCTGATGGTTTGAGAAATTATTCCTTTTCCATTATCTGCTTGTTTATATCACTTTCATTGTATAAGATAAAAGAATCTAAATTAGAATGAGTGGAATAAATGGGAGTATTGTTTTCCATGACTGCTTGAGTTACCAGAGGTTGAGTTACTTCTAGTCCCAGTTTTTCCATGACTGCTTTAGGCATGAGGTTATGGGAGGCACCAGAATCTAACATGGCATTATGTAATATCTTGTCCCGTATGTTCAGGCTCACATAGGAAGGAGAAACAGATCCTTCTTGGTATTGACCTTCTATTTTCAGGCCGGATAAGAGCTCGGGTTTGTTTTTAGTTAGATTTAAAGTATCTGCCTCGCTCCCTATGTCAAAAACTTTGAAAATTTGAGATCTATACCTATCTATAGTTATTAGCTCAGTAAGGGGTATGGTAATTTTTATTTCGGAAACTTCCCCTTCGAAACTAAAAGGAGTTTGTAGTTTGGGCAGATTTGTTTCAGCTTTTTCGGACATGACCTTTTCTATGCTCTTAATTTTTTGATTCTGGTTTGAGACCTTGTTTGACACAGTCACCTCGGGAGTCTTTGTGGAGGTACTAGGAGTATCCGAGCTAAGACTTGTTTGAATAGCTTTATCTTTGTTTTGGTCAATTTTCTTAGCCACAATTTTGTTGCTATCCATGGCTTTTTTAAGGATGGTGTCAGAGGTTTTAGCAGTGTCAAGGCTACTCTTCTTGGAGTGGTCTTGGTTTTTTCTGCTCCTAAGGTTATACTGCCTATGAGCTTCTATAATGGCATTCTGAAAATATATGGCAGGATCTTCGAGATCTTCATAGTCGGTTTCGTCCTGACTTAGGGAGCACAACTCTTGCTCTTCTACTGTGAGGTAAACCTTACTCTTGTTATCAGAACCTATGAGTTTCCAATGATTTTCATCAATGGGTGTGGTATCCTTATTCTCTTCATCAACATAATTCTCACTGAAGGATGGTCTGATATGCTGATCATTTCCTCTTGGTTTATTTTGAGAATGATCTTTTCTAAAGCCTTGTTTCTGGTTTTGAGGGTTTGGTTGGTTGTCCCTAGGAGGCACTTTTTCACTCATTTTTTCCCACATCTTTGTCATGGATTTGATCAGGCCATCTATTATAGGATCTAGGGAAGGATATGAAGTGGAGACCTTATCTCTATATGGGACTTTTCTTTCTAATCTAGTCCTGGCTCTTTTTTCTGCTAAGTTGGCTTCTGTTTTTATGGCTACTTGTTGCATTTCTTCTAAGGTAGGGGGATCTTTGTCTCTCAGATGATATGTCATGTACGGATCGAAACCTTCAGGGAATTTTTCTAAGGCTAAACCAAGTGGGGGTTTGAAATGAGGTGGGAGGGAGTTATATACACTATTGAACCTAGTGTAGTAAGCCTGGACACTTTCCCCATTTTCCCGTTTTAGGTTGTTATATTCTGATAGGATTTGAATAGGGTTCCTTCGGACTTCCCACCTATTTATGAAGATTTGATGTAGTTTTGGGATGTTGTGGATGCTGTTTGGAGTCAAGCTTTTGAACCATGTTTTGGGTTCACCACCTAGGCTTTGGGCGAATATTCTCATTCTGATGGTCTCGTCTTGCACCTCCAGGTATTCATAAGCATCAGTCATCCTACTTATATGCTGTTGAGGTGTAGTGGTGTCTTCTCCAGTAAAGTGTGGGATTTTTTCTTGATATTTATTTGGGAGAGGAGCTAAAGGCGGTGGAAACACCAAAGGTGCGTACCAGGCTGCCATGACGAGAGCTAATGGATGATGTACAAGATGAGGACTAGTGGGATGAGCTGAGGTGGTTTGAACAGTGGCGGTTTGGACAAGTGTGGCGGATGAACTTGGACTAGTGATCTGGTTTTGAGCAGATCTAGGATGATAGGAGCCAAAGTGATGGAGAAGCTGAAAGTCGGGAGGTGTGGAAGGTGAAGCTTCTCTACTATGACTGTGTGATTGGTCTAGGGTTTCAAGATCGTCAAAGTTTATCTTACTATGATATCTGCTTCTGAAAAGAGTTTTTGACGACTCTAATTCAAAAGGTGAATCTGGTAGGATAGTGAGATGTTCAGGTACTGATCTTGTTTTACGGATGGACCTACCAGTAGCTAGATGGACAGTTTCGGAAGCTTGCCACAGAATCTTCTCTGGGTCATCTACTATGATAGGGGGATTTAGGTCTGGATGGGATCTGGTGTTGATTCTTCGTGAAGCCAGATTTTGGACCTAGAGTTTAGAGAGAATGGTATTGGTGAATGTTTTGGATGAGTGGTCTCTCTAAAGTTCTACTAAGGCGAAGGATGGTTAAAATAAAAAGGATGGACTAGTGGAGTCGCCAGGTGGAACTTGTTTGTTTAGTTTGTTTTCGTGGAGATAGCTTGTTTGTTTCGTGGAGATAGCTATGGTCCACCACCGGTAGCTAATCTGGAAATATTTTTTAGATTTTCTGAATTTATGTGCAGCCTATGGTTTGTTAAAGTATCCTAGACTTGTTTCAACACTTTGCTAGGGTGATGAGAACAAAAAGAGTTTACTATAAATGGGTCTATGGGCTGCTTGTTTGTTTAAGTATCTAAAAGACCAAAGAGTCTATAAGAGTTTGCTAGACTATCATGTACTCAGTGTCCCACCATGATCGCCATTATGTTAGGGTCCGATGGGATAGGTCTATCGGATAGTAACCTAGAGTTTGGTAAAATAGTAAGGCCTACTAGAGGTTAGTGTAGTCGCCAGGTGGATTATCAGTTTGTTTTGAGATATACTTGTATGGTCCACCACCAATATTGACAAAAACCAATCTAAGGGAGTATTTTGGGGTTTTTTGAGTTTTATGTAATCCTAAGGTTTGGAAGAGTGTCCTACAGCTGAGTCATCATTTTGCTAGGATGGTGAGACAACCAGATTCTACTTTTCTAAGTTTGACTGAGATCTAAGAGTTCCTAAGGGATACCTAGGATGTTTTGACTCAAAGTCCCACCGTGATCGCCATTATGTTAGGGTGGCGATGAGGTGGCTCAATGGTAGGTGTACTTAGTTCAAAAAGGGGCTTTTCGTGAGTCTTGTAAGATATTTAGATTAAAATGAACTCAGAAAAGTCCCACCGTGATCGCCATTATGTTAGTGAGCGGTGGGATAAGTCAATCAAATAGTATTCTTAAGGTCTCTTAAGGTCTAGGGAATCTAATTTTGTTTAATACTTAGAGTCCCACCGTGATCGCCATTATGTTAGGGTCCCGTGATTTGGCTGATTGGTGAGCCAAATGATGATGTAACATCAAACCAAGCTTTGGAGCCCAAGGACCTAGCCTTTCTGGACTCAGAGAGGGCTCTCTGTATTATATATAAAAGATATCGGTGTGTTTGCTTCTGGTGTTCTGATATCAGGCTAGTTATGAAGTATGTTTTTGGTTTTTTGTTTTTAAGTTTGTGAGGGATAAAACTGATCAAAGATATAAAATGGGTAACAAGAAGTTAGATCAACTGGGCTATGGGGTCAAAAAGGTCAAGGAAGCTATGAGATGATGATGCAAGGCTGCTGTAGGGCCGATTTGATTCAAGGTAGAAAGGATCTTTGGGCAAAATGGAGTAAATGGACATCAAGTTTGTGAATAAAAAAGAGTTTCAAGCATCACTGGTTTAATAGATAACATAAACATGGTAAAGAAAACCCTTAATCATGCAACATGTAACTATAAACTAATCAACACATCGAAACAAACATTCAAGCCATGCATAGAAGTATAAGACCCTCTAACTTTGGGAAATGGCTATCAGACTTTGGGGAAAACACATAAGACGGACTAACAACTCAAAATACTATGCCGGAACGCCTAAACACAGTCTTTAAGTTATTGGGCACTTTGACAAAAAAGATTTCATAGTTTTAGGCAAAGGGCTAGATCGGGACTAGGCCTCCTTGGTTCAACAAGATGATAATCTAATCAGTCAAAGAGATAGTTTCATGGACAGAACTATGGACAGTCATAGGTAAGCAGGGCACACCATACATCCTACTCACATGCATAGAAGTTATGAATAAAACTAGCAACTGTATCCTTAAGTTACTAAACAGCAGTTAAGAATTCTTTAGTGCAACTAAGGAAGAAGAAAACATAAAAGCTATGATGATTCAGGAATTTTGAGGTGCCTCCATGGGCATATCTCAAACTTAATCTCTACTGATCTATAGCAAGCAAGAAGCATGTATCATGAATGAAAACTAGAAGACAACAACAAAGTAAGAAACACTATACCATTCTACCATGTCATGGAATCCATCAACAATCCTTCATCATTCATCAAAAGCATCCAAGAGGCAGTCCAAAATCATAACACAAGTATGTTCTTCAAAGTTCATATGACCAATATATTGCTTCTTCTCTCAAATTCAGCCTTGTTTACAATGAGAGCTTGTGGAATAAATAGGCTCAAGTGAGGAAAACCTCATGGTTCAACTTCCATCCTCATTGGCCTAATCAAAATATCTAAACTTGTCCTTGAGGCTTTGCAAAGCCCAAGGCACAAAATATCCCATAAAATATCTAAAAAAATGCTAAAAATGGGAATTATATTGACTTTACATCATTTTCCAAGTGTAAAAATAGCTAAACGCACATTTGGAAAAAGTAGATTTTTTAGGTTCAAAAATTACAAAAATACTTCAAATTTATATCAGAAAAAGGTCCCCTGACTTGCTGGAAACAATTGGCAGCCTTCCTGGTGTCAAAACGAGGCTCATGATAGCTCGTTGGAAAGCTCTGAGTGTCTACTTTCCGGCGCAATTGAAATCACCTCAATCTGATTCCTAGAAGTCCTCCAAATCTGTACATGTGTGTAAAAAGCCAAAAAATTGCAGACTGCTGATATGCCGGGCAGAATGTGCAAAAAGTGAGCATTTTTCGCCGTTTTGAGGGGGTGAATGATCTCCAAATGCTCTGAAAATCGCTGAGGACATGATCATGAAATTATGGCATCAAATGGTATCATCCTCCTCCCTTGACAAATCCTCAAAATGAAATGGCGAATTTATGAGTTTTTGACCAAAAACTCAAAAAATGCCAAAAAACAAAAAGTTGTCAAAATGGGCCCAAAATTGGTGCGCATGACCCTCAAGGGTCCCTAGCAACATGCTCCGAGGCTGAGGCCAAAATTTCAAGTGATGATATGACTTTCTCCTCTTTCCGTGCCGGGCGCTTCCCCTTTGCTTCCTTCAATTTCTCTTGGGCGGCCTTTAGCTTGCGCTGGGCAAACTGATTCAACTTTTGAAAGTGATGTGTCCTCTTCCTTTGCAGCTCCAGATCTTTGTTTTCTCTTTCAAGTTTCATCTCCAAGTGTTTATTGGCTCTTTCTAGCCATGCCTCCTTGTTTTCTTCAATTTCTTGCTCAAGCAGGGCAGTGAGGGGAAAGGCTTGGAGATGGGCCTGTTGTTCTTCTTTCTGCTTTTCCAAGGCTCTTTTAAGCCCTATGGTTCTAGGCCTCTTCCACCTAGGTTGTTCTTCCTCTTCTTCCTCATCAAAATCACCAATGAGCTCCTTTATCCTCATTTGTGCCTTAGCTGCCTCATTCTTGTATTTGATAGCTCGTGCCTCATGAACTGCTGTGTGAACATTCATCTGTTTATTTTGGATCTCCAAGAAATGGTTTAAGTTCCTTTCCCATTGAAGATCATTCTCTAATGCCTCAATTTTCCCCTCTCTATGGATTAGGAGGTTTTCAAGAATGCGGGCTTCATTATCGCTGTCATCACTTTGGATTGGGATGAAAGCCAATGCACCTCCATGTTTTTTACTTTCTCCAACCTTGCTTTTCCCTTTGAAGGCCAATCTTGCAATTTTCCTCCTTGGCATGCTAGTGGGTGACCTCTTGGGCGATTTTCTTTTGCTAGGGACAACTTTTGTCACTTTTGGAGTGGCAGCCTTAGGCCCTTTCTTCCTTGCTGTGCTGAGATTTGTTCTTTTGGGAGGAGGAGACACAACTGCTTTACCCTTGACATCTTCTTGAAACTGCTACTCTCCTTGAGGCTGCTGTGTGTCTTCTTCTTGCTGTTCAATTTGCTACCCCTGTTTTCCAACATCAATTTGCTGTTCTACTTCAATGCCTTGTTCAATTTGTGTTTCAACCTGGTGCCCTTTTTCACTAAAATCAAGCTGCTGCTGTGCTTGGATTTCCTGCTCATTTTGTGGCTCAAGATGTGGCTCAATTTCCTGCCCAAGTTGTTGTTCTTTTCCTTCAACAACAAGCTACTGCTCTTCCTCTTGCACCTGCTGTTCCTCATCTTCTGTTCGCTGCTGACCTTCACCACTGTCCTGCTGCTGTTCCTCATCTTCTGCTTGCTGCTCTTCATCCCTTTCCTCTTGCTCATGACCTTTCTCTTCTTGCTGTCTACTTCCCTCTCCTTCTTCCTGCTGTCCTGGCTGTCCTGTAGTCATTTTGAGCCTTCTAGGAGTAGGCCTGCTGGACAAAGGTACCGGGCGATGGATAGGCTGAGTGGGAGACACATGGACAGGAGGAACAGTAGAGAAATTTGGGTGGCTGATAAAAACATCCCATGGAACCTCCTTTTTCTCTAACTGGTGTAGGATGATAATTTTGATCAGAGAATGATGGAAAATAGAAGGTATTTGTAGAGGTGGGTCCTTCTTTTGGACTGTGGATTCCATCTTCTCGATGCTCTTGTATAAAAAGTAAGGGAGATTTAGTTGCCTGGTTCTAGTGAAATGCATCAATAGGCAGACATGGTAGGCATAAACTCGAGTAAACCTAACTTCACAAGTAAAATACTTCATTATGACTTTCATAAGAGGAGCATAGCTGTCAAAAAGATAAGAAAAAGGAAAAATAGCAGTGAAAGTATCTCTATGCTCAGGCTTGATGAAAGGCTTGTAATCTTCTAAGTCAAGATGGGCCTGTTTGAACCATTTTTCCCCATGATATGGAATCTTGGTGGCTTTGGACACTGATCTTGGAGAAAACTTGAAATCAAGGCCAGCTACCTAGAAATGCTTGTTCTGGAACCTCAGGGCGCATAGGTGTGTCAATGGCGAGAAGCTTTTGACCTCCCTGTATCTTCTGGCAGAAATCTAGACAACCTACTTCATGGAAGTTGAAAAGGATGGATGGATGAGTATTAACCTCTTATGTAGAGATTCGCTCATATCTTTTATGTGGGCCACTTCTGCTGTCTTGCCTTGGAGGCATTTTGACCTAAATATGCTTTGGAAGAAACAAACTGCCTCACTATGTGTAAACTGCCTTCTTGGAGTCAAACTATGTCAATTCACTGCTTTGATAGAGAAATAATGTATTTGGATGATTGCAACAAGTTTCCTTACAACACACAACCTCTGCTCTCCTAAAAAATGGCCTTCCACCTTGAAAGTATCTCTGCCAACAGACTTTTCAATAGGATACCATACAGTGAAAATGAGACCGCTGTTAGGTGAATTTTCTGTGTAAGGTGTCAAGAAATCATCTTTTTCTTGTGAAGTTTGGGTCTTATGCAATCAACCCTTAATGTAATCAGGCAGTCAATGTAAAATACATAGTGAAAATTGTCTTTTCTGTGAGAAGTAGGAGTAACTTTTCCCTATAGCTTTCAACCAATAAACTGCTCTTTAATCAAGAACCCTTTTTTCTTATTACACTTCACTGTTCTCTATAGGTATGTCACTCCATCAAACAAAATCATACCACATACATAGGTAGCCTCCAGTGTCAAGGGCATACAACAATCTCAACCTATCGTTATGTGACCAGGTGACAGAGTTTCAGAAAATGCTTCAAACAAATTCAACAAAGCCTGTAGGAGTTTATCTTGTCAAAAATTTAAGGCACCTTATCAATTTGAAACCCTTTGTCTTTGTAGAAAAATTCCTTTGCTCTATATGAACATCCACTTTATCAAAATAAGCTTGAAGAACAAAGACAGTCAAGTGGAAAACTCAGTGAAAAACTGTCCCTTCTGTGGTTTATAGGGTTAACTTTTCCTTTCGAAGTTTGGAAGGTATAGGATCTTTTGTCCTTTGATTAATAAAGGTGAAAACACACAGCTCCTAGTTCAGCATATCTCTTTCCCTGTAAGCGCTTTTATTAGTATGCTCACCACTCCAGCATAGCTTTTGAACAATGGATATTCTCACAGAAACAACACAGTTTATAGGTATGGTAACAAAGTTTCAAATAAGGCTACAGGGTTTTATCTTCTCTCACAAACCAAAATCCTTTTAGTATGGAAACCCTGTCCCTTCAAAACCACGCCCTTCCTTGCCCTTGTATATCAATCAGCAACTACTCATAATGTCATACACAGTCAAGTCAAAGAAAACAAAGTGATGGCATTTTCCGGTGTTGGTGGTAAGGGAACCCTGCTTTTTGATGTTTTTATGATATGGCAACCAACATTTATCATTCAAATTATATGAGAATCCTCTCATATGACAACTATATTTCCTTTGTATCACTGTTTCTCATAATTATTTGACCCACACGCCCTCAAAATGTCCTTGGCAAACTTCTGATTGTTTCAAATAATGCATTTAACATGACAGTTTTTTGACCTTGTTTTATCCCAATTTCGAGGGCAATTTGCAATGGTTACTCATACTAGTGCTAATTCAACACTTTGGTGTTTTGCTTCTAACCCCATCACCACATCAATACCTCATTTTTATAACTTGAACTGTGGTTTTTAAAACCTCTTACAGCACTTAGCAATTTTGAAACCAAGGAGGGGGAGCACGTAAAAATACCTTTATAACTTCGATGAGGGCCTTGTAAAGAGCTTGAGTAGCTTTGCATGTGAACTGGAGGCGTGTTGGAGGGTTTAAACTTGCGCGGCACTCGTAGAGGAAGAACGTCGCAAACCAACCGGGCGGTCTGCCGGGTCGGGCTCCGGCGTCGTGTACAAAGGCTGTCACATTTAAAGTCTACCGCTCGTGTAAAATCGCTCCTCAGCGCGCCGCGCAATATTCCAGGCGCGTCGCACCGTTAAATCGTCGCAAACTTTTCAACTGCTCCGAACTTTTTTGTTTGATCTTGAGGGCAACAAAGGGTCCTTGCTCAGGATTTGGAGTTTGAAAATATGAACGAGCCACGGTTATGGACCTTTTTAGAAAGCAATACTTCAACGGCCTTTTACATTGGATTTGGAGAGGGTTTGCTTCAAAGTTTTGACGAAAACCTTTGCCCTTTTAAACCGAATTTAAAAACCTCCTTTTGAACACACAACGGATATCTTTCATTTGGACATGTGCACAAAGGAAAAAACTACTTGTTTCATAGGCGAGACCTTTCTTAAACCTTATGAGAAATTGGAATCTTTTGACTGTTTCTAATCTAGAGAAAAAGGGTCCTCCTTTTTATCTTTTGTAATTTCAAACTTCTTTGGTTTCAAACAGAAATATGAAGGCAATGATCACTCCTTTCTAAACCTGTTTTCCCTTGATGATGTAACCTCTCCTTTAAAAACTTTTCCTTCAAAGTTATGACTGCTTCTTACCAGAGGGAGAAATCTGCCCTTTGTAACAATGGTGTGTAGATCTTGCCTTTAATAAAACTTTGAAAAATATGCCACAGTTCATTTGGCTTCTCTGAGTATCTGCTTTCACTAGGTTCCAGTATCTGAAAATATGTAATGATCTTTTGGAGATTTGTAAACTTGTTTGGAGTGTCCTTTCTGCTGAAGAAAAACTTAACTGCCACTTCAGCACCTCTTTTATATTTCTGATTCTTGAAGGGCATAGCTGCCTATGTCAGTTGAAAGAAGGTGGCTTATCTTTTTAACTTGGTTTGACATTCTCCACCTGTAGGTGTCAAACTTGCTGCAGTTTTTTATAGTTTGCCATGGTCTTTTATTTAAGAAGGGCACCTTTTCACTACACTCCTCTGCTCAAAACATATTATATAATATCTCTGTCCATTGAATAATGAAAACCTATTTTTTCCTTGAACTTTCTAAAACACTGTCAGTTTATCAAAACACCTCCTTTGCCTATGATGAACAATAGCTCCAAAGATGATGTCTCTTGGTAGTAAAACTCAAATTGCCTTTGCCACTGATTTTCTTTCCATGCTTTCTCAAGTTTTCAAAACTCAGATCATAACTTGTGGATAAGATGTCCTTTAAACTTCATCATATTATTGAGGATGAAATGTCTTTGAGCAAAGTGGTATTTAGATTTTTTCCTTTTCGATGATTTCCGAATCCCTAAATATTGTGCCAACGCTGCTTTTTGTACTTGATGAGAAATACCTGCCTTTGTGGTGGAGTGTAACTTGCATGTACTATTTTCCTTCCTCTTCTTTATGTTCATCCAGAAATCATGAACTGTACTTCACATTTCAACAGGAACAAAGAACACACAGGTGTTTTTTCACTGAATTTTTTTCTTGTTTAAGACTAATTTAAGCTATGCATCTTAACAACCCTGCAGAGATGTTTTTTATGATAGCTTTGATTAAGGAGTCCCTTTTTTGATGAGCCCTGATGATGACTGAAACCTCAACTGATTCTCTTTACAAAACCACACACTCTATCTTCTCTTGTCTTTCAACATTTCAGATCTTAGCCCTGTTATGATAATCACTTACACTCAGAAACCCAGAGTCATTGTCTTACTATCTAGTAAAAGGCAAAGCTGTGCTTATAGTAAGTTTTGCAATCCTTAAAGTCAATATTGGCCAGTGCCCTCTGCTTGTAGATGAAGGAGGCGCCTTAACCCTCTACTTGTAAATGAAGGAGGTTCTTTGCCATGACAAATTACCATTCTGTTTGACAGTGGTGTCTTTCTTTTACTGTGATTTCATGCTGAAAGGAAACTGCAAGGTCTTGATGAGTAACTCTCTGTCTTGCAGATATATCTCAGGCTCATGTTTACATTGAGAAGCAGCTGTTCTTCTAAATGTAGATTCAAGAAATTTCTTCTGAGATGATGTTATATTTCCTGTCTTTGTAAAATCCATAAAACACTGTAAAACACCTAATAATCAGCTTGAGACTGTGGTCTATGCAGTGCTGAGACTTAGGGGTGTGTAAGTGGCACGACTTAGGGCTGTGATCAATTTCATTTGCAGAGTGGGAGGTCTGTCATGATTGGTCTGTATCAGATGGAGGTTTTTTTGGCCTTTTGAAAGCGCCACTTCCTAACTTAGGGGAGGCTTTTGAAACAAACTTGGATTGTCCTTTTAGAGTTGATGGGCAGACCAGTAGGGATAAATCTAGATAGGATAGTGATAATGAGTTTTAACCTTGACATGGGCGGACTGAAAAGCAGGAGGGCGAAAAATTTTTATGAGGGTTTTCTAGATGACAAATTGACATATGGAGATCAGCTTCGAGAAAACTCAGCTATGGATCTAGTCATCATTAACAAATGAAAAATACTGATGACTAACAAGTGTGAAGCCAAAATCCTGAGGAACTTCCTGTGAAAATTTCAGATCTTGGTTCACAATATTTTCGGAGATATGATCTGTGGAAGTTAGAATTGTTTCAGGCTCCCAAATTTCATATCAAAGAGGTGACCATGGGAAAAACGTCATAACTCTTTTTCTGAGCGTCAGATTGGCATTCCGTAAAAAGTGGCCACAAGTTCATAGAATTTAGTTTTTATTATATCAATTTCAAAGCTGAAGGAGGAAAAAAATGACACATGGCAAGCCGTACAACTTTTCTCTAATGAACCAGTCCATAATTAGGTCATCGTGGGAGATTGGGCATAAATTTTCCTCGAAGAATCAAAATCAGGTCACACCTGTGGCATTCAAAAGAAGATTCAGAGGGCTCCTTCAAGGCCAAATTTAAGATATTGAAGATCCGAAATCACATAAATAATTTAGTTTCAATAGCGATCTCCTCAAAAGCAAGAAAAATGTGGGTATTTTTCTTCAAATTACATAAGTCTCATTTGAAAAAAATTAGTTTGATTTATTCCAAGGGCATATTGAAGAATAGATATCAATATTGGGTTCTAAAATTCCCCCTAAAAAGAATTCAACACCCATTAAGCCTTTAGAAGGCTCTACTATGACTCATGAAAATGAAGAAACACAACATGATATATCAAAATTACAAGAGGAAGTGCACCAAATTTCGCTATCGCAAAGAGCAACAAAAAATGAAATGGAAGTTTTGAAGAAAGGCATGGAAAAAAATATGGATGGTTTGAAGAAAGGCGTGGAAAAAAATATGGATGGTTTGAAGAAAGGTGTGGAAGCTAAGTTGAATGGTTTGGAAGCTAAGATGGATGGCATGGAAGTGGGCATGGAAGCTAAGATGGATGGCATGGAAGCCAAGATGGATGACATGGAAGCTAAGATCGATGAAAAAATTAAAGACAACATGAAAAACATGAATAATGATCTAAAAGTAGACATCGAAGGTTTGGAAAAGTTGATACAATAAATGTTTCCTAATGGAGAAAAGATAGTATAGGAAACTCATGATGAGAACAAAATAAATTTTAATCGTGATTTCATAAACTCTAATTTTGGATGGAAGAACCACCATATTCCAAATATGGATATGAGGAACTTTGATGGAAAGGATCTCGTAACATGGATACTACAAATGGAGCAATATTTTGATCTCAATAATGTGCAAAACACACAAAAGGTACACTTTGCAACTTTACATTTAGAACAAAATACATTTGTATGGCATCGATGGCTTTGCTCCTGTAAAAAAAATTTTACTCGGTCAATTTTTATGGAGGAAATGATAGCACATTATGAGGATACAAAAATAAACACCTTCTTTAGCCAATTGATAAATCTCCAACAAAAGGGTTCAGTGGTGGAGCACATTGAGGACTTCCAAAAATTGAATATAAGGGTAATTTATATTCCAGAGGAACACAAGATTGATGTCCTTATAGGGACTTTAAAGGATAACATCCAACATGAAGTTCGCGTTTGGGAACCTGATTCATTAGAAAAGACATTCAGGTTGGCAAGAAAAATTGAATGTAAAATTATGGCGACAAGGAAGCCTACCACTCACATATATAAAGATGGAGGTGTTGCTACTCCTAGACTTCAACAACCTACAAGGTTGACACCACAAAATTGGAAGAAAAAAGAGAAGAAGGGCTTTTCTACAGTTGTGATAACAAATACACTAAAGGTCATAAGTGTCCTGAGAAGAAATTATTTTACATAGATTGTGAAGAGGAAGAAGAAAATGAACAAGAATATTCAAAAGAAGAGGATATACACCAGGAACCAACCCCAGAAGAGGAAGAAATGAGTCTGACCATATCGTGTAATGCATTGGTAGGAATTACCACTCCTCAAACTCTCAAGATAGCGGGACATATCGAGAAGAAAAAGGTAATAGTGTTGATTGATTCAGGTAGTACCCATAATTTTATTCATTGTAAGGTAGCCAAGGAATTGAATTGTTTCCTATACCCAGCACTAGAATGTCAAGTGATGGTTGCAAATGGAGGAACTGTAAATTGCTCTGGAAAATTCCATAATATCAAGCTAACCATGGGGGAAAATTTATTGAATATTCCAATGATTTCCATTCCTATGGGAGGTGCTGATGTTGTACTAGGAGTACAATGGTTACAATGTTTGGGGACGGTAGCTTTTAATTTTCAAGAACTTTTCTTGAATATTTTTTCAGAAGGAAAGGAAGTCGAATTATAGGGTATCGCAAGGAAGCTGGGAAATATAATAAGCTCTAATGTCATGAAAAAACTTCCGAAGAAAGGACAATGAGGCCTAATTGCACAATTGTGCTCACTAGAAGTTCTAGCATCAAAATCATCTATTTCTGTAGATCTCCAAAAAGTTTTGGACAATCATTCCAAGGTGTTTGAAACTCCCAAAGGACTCCCACCTATTCGTGATCATGATCATGCTATTCATCTGATTTCAGGAAGTGTTCCTCCAAACATTATGCCTTATAGATATCCTTATGTCCAAAAGAGAAAAATTGAACATATGATTGCAGAAATGTTAGAGGCTGGTATAATTCAACGTAGTCAAAGTTCTTTCTCTACTCCAATAGTTTTGGTGCACAATAAGGATGGATCATGGCGCATGTGTCCGGATTATAGGGAGTTCAATAAGCTCACCATTAAAGATAAATTTCCCATTCCTGTGATTGATGAATTATTGGGTGAATTATATGGAGCAATTTATTTTACCAAGTTGGATCTTCGTTTAGGATATCATCAAATTAGAATGAAGACTAGAGATATTCCGAAAACAACATTTCGAACTCATGAGGGTCATTATGAATTTTTTGTCATGCCTTTTGCCCTTACCAATGCACCTTCTACATTTCAAGGGTTCATGAATTCCATTTTCAAACCCTTCTTTAGAAAATTTGTGCTAGTATTTTTTGATGATATACTAATCTACAATAGGTCTTGAAAGGATCGTGTTCAACATGTTGATAGGGTGCTCAAACTATTGCAGGAGAAACAATTATATGAAAAATAATCCAAATGTTTCTTTGGAGTACCAGAGGTGGAATATCTGGGTCATATTGTATCTCATGAGGGTGTTAAGGTGGACCCTAACAAAATTAAGGCCATTAAGGAATGGAAAGTCCCGACAACCATAAAGAAGTTGAGAGGATTTCTCGAGCTAACAGGGTATTATCGCAAGTTTTTTAAGAATTATGGGAGAATAGTAGCACCTCTAACAATATTATTGAAGAAAGATACATTTTCATGGACTCCTGAAGCAACTAAGTCCTTTGAACATCTTAAAGAGGCAATGTGCCTAGCACTGGTCTTAGCTATGCCAGAATTCACAAAAACACTTATTGTGGAATGTGATGCCTCAGGAAATGGAATTGGTGTTGTTTTAATGCAAGAAGGAAGACCCATTTCTTTTGAAAGTCATCCAATCAAAGGAAAGTATTTATAGAAAGCTATTTATGAGAAGGAAATGTTATCAATACTACATGCACTAAAGAAATGTCGACCTTACCTAATGGGAAGACACTTCAAGGTAAAAACTGATCATGATAGTCTTAAACACTTTTTAGAACAAAGACTATCTTAATAAGAGTAGCAAAAATGGGTCACAAAGATGTTGGGTTATGACTCTGAAATAATCTACAAAAAGGGAAGCTAAATGTTGTTGCAGATGCACTCTCAAGAAATAATGAAGAGGTGGAAGCGTTGCTTTGTGCCATTTCTATTATCCAACCAGATTAGATAACCGAAGCAAGGGATGAATGGAAGAAGGACGAAGAAGTGTGGAAACTCATTCAAAAGTTGCAGCAAGATCCTAGTACATCTGATACATTCAGTTGGAAAAATGATTCCTTATGGTACAAAGATCGATTATATGTTTTTAAGAACTCCCAAAAAAAACAAAATATTCTTTTGGAATTGCACACTTCTCCTTTAGGAGGACACTCGGGATTTTTAAAAACTTACCACAGGGTGAAGAAATAATTTTTTTGTGATGGCCTTAAATCTGATATTCAAATTTTGTGGTGGAATGTTTAGTTTTCTAGCAAAATAAAGTTGAGAAAATTAAGACCCTGGGTCTTCTATAACCTTTATCCATTCCAAGTCAACGTTGGTAGGAGATTTCAATGGATTTTATCACAGGTTTATGTAAGTCTGAAGGAAAGAGTGTCATCATGGTGGTAGTTGATAGACTTACCAATTATGCACATTTTTGTGCATTATCTCATCCATTTAAAGCAAGTACAATTGGCTACATTTATTGACACAATTCAAAAGATACATGGAAAGCCAAAGGTTATTGTGAATGACAAAGATCCCATATTTACTGGAAATTTTTGGACGGAGTTATTTTCTTGTTTGGCTACTCAATTAGCTTATAGCTCATCTTATCATCCTAAATCTGATGGTCAAACTGAGATAGTGAATAAATGTTTGGAAAGATGTATTTTTTGTTTTGTATCTGATAAAAAAACACAATGGGTCAGGTGGTTACCCCTCACTGAATGGTGGTATAACACTTGCTTCCATACTGTAGCAAAAATGACCCCATTTATGGCACTTTATGGATATCATCCACCATCCATCACATAATCTTTAAGAGAAAAGTCTAAGGTTCAAGAAGTGGAATATCACATCAAGGATCAACAAGAATTTCCCCAACTCATAAAGGATAAACTAAATTTGGCACAAAATCGAATGAAACAACAGGCAGAACAACATCGCAGCGAGAAAATTTTTGATGTAGGAGACTGGGTATTTTTACGGCTACAACCATACAAAAAAATGTCCCTCAAGCAAGCTAAGAAGGATAATAAATTATTTCCAAAGTACTATGGTCCTTACAAGGTGTTGCAAAAGATTGGTACAATGGCATACAAATTAGAGCTACATGGTTCTTCGCGAGTGCATCCATTTTTCCATGTTTCATGCTTAAAGAAGATTATAGGTGAAAATGTTCCAGTTCAAACAATATTGCTAGAACTTGATGAGGAAGGAAAAATCATATTGGAACCTGAAGTAGTCATGGAAAAAAGAACTCGACAGCTACGAAATCGATTAATTTCAGAATATCTCATCAAGTGGAAGAACTTACCCACTGAAGATTCTACAAGGGAGGATGAAAATTTTATACAGAAGCACCCAAATCTACTCAAGAATTGAGGAAAACACTTTTTTGAAGGAGAGGGGCATGTTAGGTCCCTATATCACTATTTTAGTCCCTTATTGTTATTAGTGTAGCCCCCTTATTGTTATTGTTGTACCCCTGTAACCCCAATATTGTTATTATTGTGCCCTTACATTGTTATTATTAGGTCGGCTAGGATTATATTGTGGGCCCATTGACTCCTATATATAGAAGGAGGTTTTGGTAATTTGTATCATCCAAGAATTGTTCATTTATGTAATGTATTGGAGGTTGCCCCCTTGAAGTGGATGATTTCTAAGGCGTTTATCTCTCTTTTCTTCTATTTTTGGAGTTGGTTTCATAACACAGTTCATGTGACTCTCCCTACAGATTAGTTAGGCAATAACGAGAAGAGTACTCTCCTATTATAGCAGATACATTAAGGAGATTTAGGGCAGAGATCAGAAGTTGCAAACCAGAAAATGATAGGTTGGTTGAGGCCCAGGAAAGACTTTCGTTAGCTCATAAGAAGTAGGTAGAGGTTAATGTAGCAATCCTTCAAATATTTTCATATTTGAAGAAACAGGTATAGATGAGAATCAATCAAGAGTAGGGAGAGAAAAAAAATGGAGGGTATGGCAGTAGATATCGATCTGTATACAGATTGGATAAAAGGGACATATTCAGAGGTGGTAGATCATTGGACATGCCCAATAGGAAGACTGGTATGTATGGGAATTATTCTAGTTCTCATACAGGAATGATCTGAAAATGGGTTGGATAACTTGTTATGCTTTTCAAGAACCTCCCACTCAGTTAAACAAATAAAAGATCTAGCTTGTACTTGACTTTTTGTGGAATTTATACTTGAAATTGGTGTATGTTTTTTTCAACTATTTAAGTGCTTTAAGTCCATTTGATTTTTCTAAAATTATAAATTTGCAACAGCCATATAATGCAGCAAATAAACACCAACACATAACAGCAAATTTAATCTAGGAGTTCACACGAATATCATGGGCTACGTCTCCTTGAGCTTTTGTCATCTTGACTTGCCTCTTTGGGATTATGGAAAATTTATTTTACAAGTTACAAAAATCAACTCCAATGGTTACTAAACTGAACCAATGGGTTTATAATACCATCTATATCCCTATCATGGTTGTCATCACTCTATAAACAGATCTAGGCTCCCTTAGACTTGATTCCTTTTGTCGATGCTCTTGAGCTACCTTGAGATTTTCTATGGAACTAACTCCTTTAGAATTATTTTTTTGTCCGAAACCTCACATACTATCTTGATCACATATCAGAACTCCAAAATGGACTGATCATTTTCTCCAAAGAGCATTGGCTCCCCAATCTAGGCCTCCTTCCACAGTTGGCCCTGGGATGCTCAAAAATTCCCTGTAGCTTCTTGAGATCTAGAAGTCTTCAAATGACAATCCATTAAATGGATTCAAAATTTCAAAAATAATCAGAATATACTATTGGTTCATTGAAATTGGCCTCTGGTTGCTCCAGTTTCACCTCCAACACTTGTCGGCACCCCCTGGCACTAGGGTCAAAGAAAACTTATTTGATGGTTTCTCGACCTCTACAAGTCCTCAAAAGATTTTGAAAACTACTCCAATGGATTTATAAGTATCAAAATAGTCAGAAATGACTATTGGTTTTCTGCATAAGGTCTCTAGCTGCCCTGGCTAGGCCCCAAACTTTTGTTGGCACTTGCTGGCCTAGGTGGCCCCTGGAACTTCACTGAAGCATATTGGCTTTAAAAAGTCCTCTACAGGCTCTGAAAAAAACACCATTAGTTCTATAACATCTGAAACATCCAAAATTTACTATTGGATTTCTAAATAAGGCCTCTAGCTGCATTGGTTAGGCCCCAAACTGCGGTTGGCCCATGGTGGCCCTGGTGACTCCTAGAACTTCATTGAAGAAAAAACCTGCTCAAAATTCCTATGATAGCTATGAAACCATCACCAATGGCTCTGGAATGTTGGAGATAGTCGAAATTGACTATTTACACTCCAAAATTGGTCGAATCTAGCTCATGATAGATCCTGAACTCATTTTTCCCAATGACCCCTAAAACTCCTCCACCAAATGTGGAGAACTGGACTTAACTCCAGTTAAATTCAACACAAATCAAAAATTTTGGTGGGTGCTCCAAACTGAACTCCAGTTTAGATGTAGCATTAAAATTCAAACTGTCATTGGACACATGGCCCAAACTGCACGCGGTCTTCGTGGACAATTATTGTAATTGTCGGCCTTCTAACCCGCAGAGTTAGCCGATTCATGTGGTATGTGACAGGTTTCAAATCTTAACACGTTCAAAGATAAAAAATAATCGTTAGTGGAAAGGGGCTTAGCCCTTGGTTCCTAGTGTCATGGCTTCGAATCCCCAACGCATAAACCGTTAAACCTTATTATAAACTTGCATCATGAATATGTTAAGAAACATCCATAGGGCATGTAGTAAGGCGCAGACGTGTGAGCTTGGAGGTCATGGGGTCGACTCTGGTCGACACCCAAAATTTTATTTTGACCATTCCCGGGCCACGTGGCGGCCTCCGGGCCTGCCATGTGGTAGCCTCCGATTGGTCGAAATCAAAACACATGCTATTAATCCAATAAACCACAACGTGCCACTTGGCATGATATTATTGGTCCAAACAGAATATTCTGGGGAATATTCCAAGGAATATTCTAGGAATATTTTAGGAATACTTTGAGGAATATTCCAACTATATTCCCTGGAATTTTTTTTTTTTTTTTTAATTTTTCCATAACCAGTCAAACTTGGTCAAAGTCCAAAAATTGCAGTTTACTGGACTTTTAAAACTGCGATAAATTCTTCATATGGTGTCAATGTTTTGAACCATTTGTGGTGCCAGAATCAGGAAGACAAGATCTATCCAGTCACTTAGGTTTGGCACACTTTCGAATACTTTAAAATTTTAGCTATCACTTAGGTCCATGATCCAAATCTGATCACACCGCCCCATTGGGAATCTTTTGGACCCCAAAAGACTGATATACTGATATGTACAGTAGATGAGAGTAAAACACCCTCTTTTTTTTAGCCTCCATACACATTCCTTGCATGTCTTAGTGCCTTTGAACCACAACTCGAAGGTAAACGACACTTCCCTTCTTGGATGCACTTCTCCTCCTGTCAAGAATTGTCTTCCTTGAAATCGCCCATAAATTTATGCCAAGAAATTTACAGAAGGTAGTTGAACATCTCTTCCTTGATCATTGATCCAAGGTGGCTCAAAAAAACGTGATATTATAATAGTAAGCATGCATACATAACTGAAATTTTCATATGTACAAATGAGTGTATATATTGTTGTTTCAAGAAGTCAAACCACTTCTTACCAAGCCACTTCCACGACGAATTTTGTTGCTGAAAATATTCTTCCTGTGAAACATATGTTCTCACATCAATGATGGAATCCTTGGTTCCATTTTTGCGAGTCTTTCTATCCTCTTGCCTCAAATTCTTGGGACGATTAGTTGGATGCAAGGTCCAACATTGGGAAAAAACATGTTCCCTCTTCTGGCAATATGTGCAAGTCTTTTGCACCTTCTTTGCAATTTGCCTTTGCTTCAACTGCTTCATGTATGCCTTCATCCTCTTCCAGCATCTAAAACCATCATGGTTAAACATACCACAATATGCACATCAACTCTTTCTTCCATTCAAGCATGTAGAATTGTCATGCCTTGTAGAAACATAATCAACTTGACTATGGGAAGAATTATACCTAAAATGCTACTTTGCATGTCCATCCTTTTTGCCTTTTTTATGAGATGAAATAGTAGAGGTTCCAGCTTTATTTTGCAGACCAAAATCAGTGTTCATGTCTTGAAAACTGTCTGAAATTGCATGCTCACCATAAGCAGCATGTCTACAATCTTCTTGCTGCAACATAGGCTTCAAACAATGGAAATCAACTTGAAAACAAACTTGACATGTTTGTGATTTAGAACTTGGAACAAAATTTCTTCTTGAAATTGCCTCACATGCCTTCATGGCTTTGGATTCTTTGCCATTAAATTGAACATAACCAAGACCAAATTTATTAAGTCATTCCTCAACCAAAATAGGATCAATCACGCCTTGAGCATGTTTGCCTAAACCCTTGCCTTCATAGCCCATTTTAAACATTAACTTGGACCCTATTCCTCTAGTGTGCTTTTCAAATGAACCAACACATCTTTCTGAAGAGGAAACTGAAGACAAATTAGAGTGAATTACCTCTGCTAAAACAAATGTTCTTGGTAAAATCCTCTTGGGCTTGATGGAGCTGCATCTCCATCTCATGCATTCTTTGAAGAATTTCTTCCTTCTCTTGCTTCATAGCAAAAAATTGCTCACAAAGTCGAGTGATTTCTCTTCTATCTTCAAACAGAATTTGAACCATGTCCTTCAGGATGTAGAACTCTCCCTTCATGTCTTCATCGAAGAATCTTGTGAAGGAGGATGATTTTGAAACCTCAATTGAAGAAGTTGTCATATTATCTCAATGAACTAAAAAACTTCAACAATAATTCACAAAGCTTTCAAAAACAATTGACAAAGCTTTTGAACAAAATGGTTGTACAGTCAAGCTCTTCTTCAAGCAACCTTTTGCAAACAAGCCCTCTTGTGCTTCAAGGGTTGCCTTGAGGTCCTTTTGATAAGGAGGATGCCTTCAACCCTTCTTCCTTCTTGTCCTCTCCTAGACTTAGCTATCAGTGGCTCTCTCTTCACCTCTAGAAAACTCAAGAAACAATTAGTTTGCAAACAGTCAAACCGTGAAATTCTTTGCACTGTTTAAACACCTTTTAAGTCAAACAAGAAATTTATTGCTTCGATACCAACTTGATCTGAAAATGGGTTGGATAACTTGTTATGCTTTTCAAGAACCTCCCACTCAATTAAACAAATAAAATATCTATCTTGTACTTGACATTTTTGTGGAATTTATACTTGAAATAAGTGTATGATTTTTTTAACTGTTTAAGTGCTTTAAGTCCATTTGTTTTTGCTGAAATTAAACATGTGCAACAGCCATATAATGCAGAAAATACACATCAACACATAACAACAAATTTAATCTAGGAGTTCACCCGAATATCGTGGGATACGTCTCCTTAAGCTCTTGTCATCTTGACTTGGCTCTTTGGGATTATAGAAAATTTCTTTTACAAGTTACAAAAATCAAACCCAATGGTTACTGAACTGAACCATTGGGTTTATAATACCATCTATATCCCTATCATGGTTTTCATCACTCTGTAAACAGATATAGGCTCCCTTAGACTTGATTCTTTCTGTCGGTGCTCTTAAGCTACCCTGAGCTTCTTTATGGTACTAACTCCTTTAGAATTATTTTTCTATCCCTGAAACTGTTGATCAGCGGTTGTCATTGATGTCAACCCAAGCAGCACCAGGGGCTAACCCAATATTGCATGGGAATTTTAACCTACCAAATTAATATATTCTGGGTTAATAATGCTTTTGATGGTTTCTACTTGTTGAGATGTTTCCGTTGATACATGGCACGCCATGTAATTCTTCACGATTTGAGAGATATTCATTTTTGAAGTTTGTACCCCCAATTAGTGGGCTAAAACCCCATGGGGTTGGGGCATGGGTCATTGAAAAGTCATAATTAATATTTTTTAAGATCCTAAGATCCCTCCCACGTTCACTTGTTGAAGCCCCTCTCAACTTAAGCATTCATATAAATTGTGATCTGCATTTCTTCCTTATGCAAGGGATTCGGCCATCTGAAATAAGTCATCTTGGAATTTTCACTCTAACTTGTTTTCTACGAAGGTTCAGAAGCTGAAATTTTTATGAGGCGAAGCTGAAATCCTAAGGAAGCTACAGTAAAAATTTGAGATCAAGGTGTGCAATATTTTGTGAGATATGATCTGTGTAAGTCAGGGTTTTTGCAGGCTCCTGAAATTCATCTCAAAGAAGTGACCTTGTTAAATTCGTCATAACTCTCTCTCTCTGAGTATTGGATTGGAATTCCGTAAAAAGTGACGGATAGTGCACAATATTTAATTTTCTCTCTATCAATTTTAGAAACAAATGAAGAAACAATGACACGTGGCACATTGTACAAGTTCTCTCTGCTAAAACAGTCCATAATTAGGGCATTGTGAGAGATTGGGTATAACTCTCTCTTCAAGAATCCAAATTGGGTCAGACTTGTGGCATTGGAAAGATGATCAGAGGACTACTATAGGACCAAAAATTAGATATTGAGGATCTGAAATGATAGAGATACACCAGATTCAATATCGAGTTCCTAGAAGGCAAGAAAAATCTAGATCATGTGTTGTCAAGGGTTGCAAAGGGCCAAACTTTCTATGGCAGAAAAGCAAAGCAAGGTGCAGCGGAGGGTAGCATGACAAGAGAAACAACCAAGGTGCATAACAGCAGCAAGAAGTTCATCATATGAAGTCTTCAAGTGGGCAGCACTGCATACAATCATTGTACTTAGTCATTGTAAATACATTATTGTACAAATTGTACTAGTGTCTATCTGCCAAGGGTTGAAGAGGCAGTGTTGGGAGGTCTAGGATCATCATTAGATGGTTTTATCAAAGTTTGGGTTATGGTCTAGTATATATTCTTCTTCTACATCATTCTATATCATTGTAAAGTGGACCATCTTCCCTGGTACGGGAGTCCATTCTTCTTTTATTCTTCTATAGGGTGGTAGGGTGGTGGTAGGGTGAGTTGTAGCTCATTGGGTGTTGGGGCATCCGTTCAGTTGACTACTGAAGAATCTTGGGAAATGGAGTGTCCATCCAGTGGGAGCTGGAGAAGAATGATTTTCTAGATTCTAGGAAGTTGGAGCTTTATTTTTAATTGGAGTTGAATATTAAAGAATTATTAGAAAAGCATTAGGTGGTTTTTGTCTCGGAGTGGGTTTCCACCTTAAAAATTGTGTACATTTGTGTTCCTTTTGTTTACTTCTATCATTTTACAAACACTGATAATAATTGAATATTAAACAATGCTCTAATTGAAAGGAATATTGATTCACCCCCCCCCCCCCCTCTTAGTATTTCCAACAGAAACCTCACCTACTATCTCCAGCACATATCAGACCTCCAAAATGGACTGATTATTTGCTCCAAAAGAGCACTGGCTCCCCAATCTAGGCCTCCTTCCACAGTTGGCCCTGGGATGCCCAAAACTTCCCTGTAGCTTCTCAAGCTCTGGAAATCTTCAAATGACTCTAAAAATCCCTTCAATGGATTCATAATTTCAAAAATAGTCAAAATATACTATTGGTTCACTGAAATTGACCTCTGGCTGCGCTGCTTTCGCCTCCAACACCTGTTGGTGCCCCTTGGCACTAGGGTCAGAGAAAACTTCTCTGGATGGTTCTTGACCTCTAGAAGTCCTCAAAAGCTTCTGAAAATTCCCCCAATGGATTTAGGCATTAAAATAGTCAGAAATGACTATTTTTTTTCTGCATAAGGTCTCTTGTTGCCTTGGCTAGGCCCCGAACTGCTGCTGGCACTTTCTGGCCCTGGTGGCCCCTGGAAATTCACTGAAGCATCTCAGCTTTAAAAATTACTCTATAGGCTCTGAAAACCACACCATTAGTTCCATAACATCTGAAACATCCAAAATTGACTATTGTATTTCTGAATAAGGCCTCTAGCTGCACTGGCTAGGCCTCAAACTGTTGTTGGCCCATGGTGGTCCCTAGAACTTAACTGAAGCAAAGACCTACTCAAAAGCATTTTTATGGCTCTTCAACCCTCACCAATGGCTCTGGAATGTTGGACATAGTCAAAATTTACCATTCACACTCCAAAATTGGTCGAATCTAGCTCAAGATAGAGCCTGAACTCATTTTGCCCATTGACCCCTAAAAATGCTCCACCAAATGTGGAGAGCTAGACTTAACTCCAGTTAAATTCGGCACAAATCCAAAATTTTGGCGGGCGCTCCAAACTGACCGTTGATTTAGCTGTATCATTAAACTTCAAACTGTCGTTGGACACATGGCCCGAATTTCACGCGGTCTTCATGGGCGGTTATCGTAACTGTCGGCCTTCTAACCCGCAGAGTTATCTGATTCATGTGGCATGTGACATGTTTAAAATGTTAACACGTTCAAAGGTTAAATAGAATGGTCAGCGGAAAGGGCCTTAGCCCTTGGTTCCTGACGTCATGGCCATATGGGAGGGGCTGGCCCCTCCAAACCCCCAACACATAAACCGTTAAACCTTATTATAAACTCGCATTATGAATATGTTAAGAAAGATCCATAGGGAATGCTATAAGGTGCAGGCATGTGAGCTTAGAGGTCACGGAGCCGACTCTATTCAGCACACAATTTTTTTTTTTTGACCATTCCTAGGCCACGTGATGGCCTCCGAGCCTGTCACGTGGTAGCCTCCTATTGGGCGAAATCAAAACACGTGTTATTAATCCAACAAATCACAACATGTCACTTGGCATGATATTACTGGTCCAAGTGGAATATTATGGGGAGTATTCTGAGGAATATTCCTTTGAATATTATTTTTTATTTTTATTTTTCCATAACTAGTCAAACTTGGTCAAAGTCCAAAAATTGCAGTTTACTGGACTTTTCAAACTGTGATAACTTCTTCATACAGTGTCAATTTTTCGAACCATTCACAGCGTTGGAATCAGGAAGACGAGAAATATCCAGTCGCTTAGGTTCAACACACTTCCAAAAAATTTGAAATTTGAGTTATCACTTAGGTCCATGATCCAAATATGATTAAGGAGACATCATCACAGTCATTACCATGATCATCCTTATAGGAGGAGGGAGTATTTACCCGAGGAGTTCAAGAAATTGAAGCCTCCTACATTTGATGGAGAGATGAATAAGTCATAATATGTAGAGGCATGGTTTCTTGGGATGAAGAAATTATTCAGATTGCATAGCTATTTAGAGAATACAAAAGCCAAGATATCGACCTTCAGTCTCAAATGGAAAGCAGGCATCTGGTGGGAAGTGTTAGCATAAGAAGTCACTCCTTGACTGATTAAGGAGTAAGCCTTACACATCATAGTTCATTTGAAATTTTAAATGGGTTGTTTGAGTGGTGGGATGGCTTTCTCAAATATTTTGAAATGATTTAAGTTTATTTAAGATTCATGCATTTGGAAAGTTGTGGCAAGTATAAATTGTGTGGGTAAAAGGTATTATAGGGAGCAGAGTACACAAGTGGAAGAATATGAATAGTTGATACCTATTCCAGGAAATATTCTTATCCTAAATTAGTCACACAACTATGATGATGGCCTTTAACACACACCCTGCTTATGTTAAACTAACAATACTTAGAAAATAGATTGCATGTATAAAGTATTCCACAAATCCTTTATGAAACCTTCACTGACATGTTCTATTACACACATATAACTTGCAAAAAACTAAAAGCAGATAGTTTACTGTTAAATCCTTTAACAACTTATCACTCACACTTCACTAGTTGTTGCAATTCATATTTTAGAATAAATTAACAAAGGAAAGATACACACCACACGTTAGATGTTACTTGAGTCACAAAATCATCCAACATGAAAAAAAAAGGTTTTTTCTATTATTTTTAGTCTTCAGGTAGACTAACATCCAACTCAAAAATAGTATTTACAAGTGCTATATATAGCAAGAGAGGAACCAACTCCATCTCCTCTAAAAATAAGGAAACATTAATTCTAACATAACATATCTGTCAAAAGACATTACATCCTTATCCCCTCAAAATATAACAGAAAGGACATATGGGGAAAGAAGAAGAGAAGGATTATGGGTTGGAATGTTGAGTGTACTATCATGCTGCCCCTTTTTCTGCTGAATTTTCTCCTTGTGTCTTGGGTATTTAATAACCATGTAGCTTCATTTAATAAGACCTCCAACAACCTCATAACTACCTCTCACCATCACTTATATTATCCATTTAGTTATGGGTTCTTATCCATCCTTAAATGGCTTGGAAAAACTTGCTGACAGGTGTCAAAATTCAGTTAAAACAAGTGCTGCCGGAAATTCTGGTAAAAACCTGTAACTATGCAAAATCTGGAATGCTACCCGAAATTCTGATAATGCCATATTTATTTTTCAAAATACACTAAAAAATAGTGAAAATTATGTGCCGAATTGTATTCCATGACACCTAGGCTGCTGTTCAAAATTTATAACTGATTAGAAAAAAGGGATTAGTACCAAAAACCTTTTTACCTTTCCTCTAAGTGTGATGCGACTTCAGCCAGTTTATCTAAATCAATTTTGTTGTCAGCATCTAATGTTCTGGATTTGGTTTCTCTTGTTGTTGCCTCCTTGACAGAGTATTTTTCCTCCTTATAAACCTTTTGTGTTTTTCTTTTCTTTGAGGGCTCTGAGTGTTGTTCTGAAGGGGTTGAGTTCTTGCTTTTCTTCATGGAATTTATGTTTTCTCTGTCTTTGAACCTTCAAGTTTCCCTTCAACGTCAATGACTTCTATCAATAGGCTTGGCATGAGAAGAGCCTTGGATTTAAGCCTAAACTTATTTCTCTCTCTTATGTGCCTCTTTCTGGTATCAACAATATGTTTAGCTTCTTATTTCTTCTTTTTGCTATTGATTTAATATATAGCATCCGTAAGGAGTTCTTCATTTGATGGTGTAGGCTGATACTCCTTCTGCAACTTTTTCTGAATAGGTTCTTTCAAAAATTTTGGTAGCACCTGCACTTTTGAATTATCTGCTATTACAGAACTTCCTCTTCTAGATATAGTGTATACATTTGGAAATGGAGGAACAGGGGGTACTATCTTCATGGACTTAGGCTTTCTTGCAGAGGAGCTCTCTCCTTTTTACACCTTTCTTTTAGTTTTCTTGCAGAAACTTTATGTTTCTTACCTTTTGCTTTCTTATGAATGTTAACTTTTTGGGCCTTTCTTTTTGTTCTTCTCTTTGCAGGTTGAGGGTTTTACTGTGGAACTGGAGGTGTATGTGAAGGTTGTCCTGCCCTATAGAATAGAAAATGATCCCAAGTCGGGTTTCTCTTCCTCAACTCCTTTTCAACCAAAACTTTTATCAAAGCTTGATGATACAAGCTGTACGTAGAAACATCATTATGGGTCTGAACCCTTGATGACATCTTGGTCAGGATTTTCAACAAGAAAAATGGAAGATTCAATGTCTTTGTCCCTATAATATCAAAAATAAACCTCATGTGATATAGGAATACCAATGTATACCTCCTTTCATATGTGAGGTATATCTTGATAAGCTTGATAGCTTCTACCCATTCATTCTTAAGGTAGCTGCTTGGGATTCCTTTTTCCTAGTTTGTATCTCTATAAGCATCCTTGAGGAAGTTGTTGAGATCACCTCTTGTGATAACTTGTCCCTTGAATCACCTTTCTATTTCTTGGGGAAGGTTAAAGGCTTCATAAATGGAGTCTTCAGAAACTTGCAAAGTGAGGCCATAAACTGTAGCCTCCTGTCCATTAAAAGAATTAGCAAACTTTAGAGAAACTCCTGAATGTGAGCTTCCAAAATTGGTACAAAGAGGATACCATCCTGACTGCATAAACATAATTCTTACCCTTGGATTAGCATTAACCAAATATGCACCCTGTGGCTTTATTCGATTTATCTTACCACCCGTTTTAGTGATCTTTAGAAAAATAAATGACTATGTCTCCTGAAAATGATAGGTGGCATAATAGAAAGAGTTTACCTTACAGGTCTGGCCTGTATTATTCTATGGGATCTTGTCTGAAATCCAGACTTCTTGATCAGGATCTTGGGGAGAGGCCCCCACGATCTAAAAAAAAAATTAAATGAATTTGACAAGATCTGCAAAATTAGAATGCCTGAAAAGAGAGAGAGCACAAAGCAAATAAAACCACAAAAAAACTTGTTTTATTAAAATAAAGAATATCTGTAGGTGCCACATTGTGTTGGACAACCAGTTCTTTTACAAAGTGATTTATAGCCTTTTTTTGAGTTACAATACCATGGGTAGATACCCTAGGTGGATACCATGGGTCAATACCATGGGTAGATGCCACTTAAAATACCATGGGTAAATTCCATGTGTGGATGAATACCATGGGTGGATACATACCATGGGTGAATTAATATCATGGATATATGTCATTTACAATACCATGGGCGAATAAATACAATGGGTGGATGAATAACATGGGTCAATGCCATTTACAATACCATGGGTGGATGGATAACATGGGTGGATGTCATTTTCCATTCGGATCATTCCTTCCTCCTTAAGAAGAAATGGTCCCCATTGCGTGAAGTTCCCTCCTGAGAAGCCTTTGTTGAATATGAAGAGCCACTGAAGAGAATGATTTTGTGTAGTTAACCCATAACCGTGATGAACGAAGATCCGTGGATAGAGATACGCTGTAATGCTTGTGACCAACTGTGATATTGACAATGTGCCGCCTAGAAAATGGACTTAGATGAAGTGTGGGTTTGTGGATGACACAAAACCATGAAAAAATAAGATCCGAGGATAGAGATACCCTGTAATGTTTATGACCAACTGTGTTACTAATAGTGTGCGACCTAGCAAATTGACTTTGATGAGAAGGATTTTGTTCGGTTGACCATAACTGTGATGCTGATTATTGATGAAGTAGCAAGTGCCTACATATCTTAGGTTGGGAAGGCATGTCTCCAAATAACCCAAAATGAATGCTGCTATGCTGAAACTGATGAAGGTGAAGCAAGTGCCTACTAAAGTGGGGTGGGAGGGCACGTCTCCAAAGGGAACCCTTTCCGAATGCTGCTCCAAATTTAAAATGGGCACAATTCGGTCAATATAAATCAAAATATATATTATAACCTATTTTTAGAAATATAATGATCATTTTTCATCTTCCTATGTGTTTGAAACCACTATCAGTAGACTCTAGACTCTTAGATTCATGCTGGAACTGTCTCGCCGTCATAAAATTTCTGAAAAAATTGTTGATTTTAAATAAACGATAACTCCCACATCCGGACTCTGATTCGACCGAATTTTTTTTAAATCAGGTGATTTTTCAAGGGGATATTAGATCTATGGACATTTCTCTGAAATTTCACACTAAAAACTGCAACAAATGATAGGAGAGCCACCATCCACAAATTGTCGTCAAAAAATTTTCTGCAACATTGCTGATTTAGAATCAGCGATATCTCCCTCATCCAAATGCCAATTCGGCCAATTTTATTTTTGAATTTGGGTATTTTTTTTCAATTAATCCATATCTGGTCTTTAGGTTTGTAAAATTTTCACCAAAAGTTTCAGATCTAATCTGCAAATTCGCCGCCCAAAAAATTCATGGAGTTTGTTGAAGATTGCTAGCAAAAATTGAAACCGAAATATGATTCAAACCCTCATTCCCATAGATTCGTAACCTGAATCTCATACCACTAATCTGGATCTTGGGGGTAGGCCCCCAAGATCTAAAAAAAATTGAAATGAATTTGACAAGATCTTAAAAATTAGAATGCTAGAAAAGAAAGAGAGGAAAAAGTAAATAAAACCACAAAGAAACTTGTTTTATTAAAACATAGAATATCTGTAGGAGCTACATTGTGGTGGAAAACCTGTCCTTTTACAAAGTGAGGCTTGTTATTTATAGCCTTTTTTTGAGTTACAATACCATGGGTAGATACCATAGGTGGATACCATGGGTTAAAACCATGGGTCAATACCATGGGTAGATACCACTTACAATACCATGGGTAAATTCCATCTGTGGATGAATACCATGGGTGGATTCATACCATGGGTGAATGAGTATCATGGATAGATGTCATTTACAATACCATGGGAGAATAAATACAATGGGTTGATGAATACCATGGGTCGATGCCATTTACAATACCATGGGTGGATGGATAACATGGGTGGATGAATACCATGGGTGGATGTCATTTTATATTCGGATCACTTCTTCTCTAACTATAACTCTCAGCAAATTTGAATCTAACAGCTTAGACTTCAAATGGAAACATTCTTGTTTCTTAGGTGGTTTTAAAACTAAATTTGGTTCACCACCTCATTCAAATCACCCTCCATCATTACAAATATTCATGATCATGATGTGCACCATGTGACACACCATCAACACCTTCATTTGTCTGTGTTTTCCATATGGGAGCTCCATATAGCTTATGGAAAGTGTCTTTGATAACATACATTCACCTCCGCAAATTGTGTTGTTGATTGGCCAAAATTTTTGGTAGCACTATTGTGTAGGCAGTAGAATGGTTATGGTGTGTGGTGTGATCACCACGATCCCTCTAAATCAAAAAAACTCATACCTTAATGTATGGATGACTGACTTGGCATAGATAGGCATGATGGGAAACGGTTTGGTCATTAACTACGGATGACACATGTGACTCAATGTATACAATGACTTGACCTTAGCTAACTGATTGTAATATGACACCTCTCATTAGATCCTAAAATATTTAAAAAATATTTGATGTGTATTAACCCTACGACATGTGGTATTGTTGAGACTAAACAAGATGATGAGCTTAGTGAAAAGAGTCACCTTCACTAAGTGGGCCCGCAGGCTATTTTTGGCGCAAAGTCTATTTTTATACTATGTCTATTTTTAGACATGTCGATCATATTCTATGAGTTGCAGGGTGCTATTTGTGGATGGTTGGTCAAGTTGAAAAAATAGATGGAATTCTATTTTTAGACATATTGGGTGGAGTCTATTTTTAGATTTCCATTCTAAAAATAGATATGTCGAATATTATTAGCTCTTAATAATATTTGGACTATAAACATTATCTTATTCTCTTGGAGCACTTCAGTTAAGTGCACAGATGTGGCACAGTAGCTGCCAGAAGGAATTACGCTATTCCTGAGGGTTTACTGGAGCTAATGCATGGAAGACTTCAGTTAGAACTCATGTGACAAAGTTTGGTGGAGTTGGAGAAGTAGTTGGTGGAGTTGTATTTAGTTTAACTCAGTTAGACTCATTTGAGCTAGTTGTATCTAGTCTAACTAAATGATACACTAGTGGGAGTGGAGTGAATTAATTAGTTAATCAATTCAAAAATAATAACTCATTAATCAACTGAAGAATACATCAATTAACTACAGTGCATGGTAGTTTCAGTGGAGACCAGTGGAGAGATAGGTGAAAGAGCAAGTGTGACTATCAATTGTGACTATAGTGATGCATTGATTGCATCCAACACTCAGTGGAGATGCCAATGAGGATTACGTGAGAAATTCTAGAGTAATTCGAACTCATTCAGAGCCATTCTTCAGTAGGGATTGTGCAGTAGAGGCAGGCTAGCAGGTGGTAAAGATCGGTGCATGGATTTGCAAGATCGAGCTTGATTAGTGTGTAGCGATTGTATTGTATTGAGAGCTTGATATGATCAGCTTTGTATGAGGACTGTTACATGATCTCTATGACATATATTATATACATATATTTGGGTGTTTTAGCTTCAGGCTTTCCCGTTAAACAACTGTGTTAATGTGTGTGAATTTTTATTGTTTCATGTGTGCATTGCAATCTTGATTTAATTTCTGCAAATGATCAATAGTGGAATAGATTTTGTATTTTGCAGAAGTTAAAATAGTGTGAGATCAGGAGAATCTTGGACATATAACACATAATTTATATAATTTCTACATGGTATGAGAGGGTAGTTGATCATTGGAGAAGATTGCAATTATTGAAGCGGTTGAGTTTTGTGCTAGTGGAATTCAAATTTTCTGAAGTGTTTTCTTGGTGTCGAAGATGAGCATTCATTGAAATGTCTTTCAACAGATTACACTTGGAGTATGCCCTTGATGGGAGCTTGAATTAAATAGCATGGAAGGATAGGATGGAGGCAGTGTTGGATGATAATGGGTTGAAGGAGTTCATAGATGCTGATATTCCTAAGCCGGATTCTAGCGATGCAGCCGCACTTGACGCATGGAAAAAGAAGGTAGCAAAGTGTCGAAGAATTCTGTTGGAAGGTGTGAAGGACCACATTGTGTCCAGCCTTCATGGTAAATCCACTCCATTCTTAATGTGGAAGGCTTTGATAGACTTGTTCCAAAGCAGAAGTGACCAGAGGAAGTTGGCTCTTAAAGACAAGCTCAGAAAAATAAAAATGGAGAAAGGCGACAGTATTCCAAAATACCTCACGAAGTTTTTCCACTGCAAGGATGAGATGGAAAGTGTGGGGGTTACTGTTGATGAAGAATACTTGGTGAGCTTGGCTCTCATTGGGCTTCTGAAGAGTTGGCATAGCTACGAAGACTTTGTCAATGGACAGGAGAAACTTCAAGAATGGGAGACACTTTGGTCGGATCTTGTGTAGGAGGAGATAAGGCGAGGTACCAGGGATGGATCTTCATCAAAGAATGAAGATGAAGAAAATTGCACTTTGGATGCCAAATCTAGGAAAGGAAAAGGGAATAAATCTTCCAAATCTGAAGCTAAATGCAAGAAGCAGGATTTGTCCAAGGTGAAGTGTTTTCACTGTCACCAGCACGGGAATTTCGCCACTAATTTCCCACAGAAGAAGAAGAATAAGAAGGCTACTAGATCTGTAGCTGGAGAGGCCTTAGCCTTGCAGTTTGAGCTGGATTTTTCTTTGATCGCATGCTTGGTTTCAAGTGTGATGGGATCAGTGTGGTTTATTGACAATGCGTCTTTCCATATGACCAGAGACAAAGATTTGTTTAGTGATCTGGATGAAAAGGATCTTGGAGTGCACATCAAGATGGGCAATGATGGTAGATACAGTGCGACTGGTATCAAGACCATTTCCTTTGAGAGGGAGTCTGGTAAACCTTTCATCTTGAAGGATGTCATGCATGTTCCAGGATTGAAGAAGAATCTGATCTTTGTGGCGATGTTGGAAGACAAGGGTTATGATGTTGTTTTTAGCGAGGGAAAAGCCTTCCTGCACAGTAAAACAACTGGTCAAACTAGGAGGATAGGGATTCGAGTTAAGAATCTTAATCAATTGCAGGTAGATGGCTGCGCAGCAATGGCAGGCAAAGCAGAAGGAGTGGTGAGACGGGATGAGGGCGAATTGTGGCACAGGAGATTGGGCCATCTTCACCATGGCACTTTGAAAATTTTGTAGCAGATTTCTACCGGGCTTCCCAATGGTACACTTGCGCAGTCAGATCAGTGCAAGGGATGTACTTTGGGAAAATTTGTGAAGACCACTTTTCATGAGAAGGATAGTTGCACCTCGACAATCCTTGAGAGAATTCACACAGACGTGTGTGGACCTTTCTCGGTTGCTTCAACAGCGAAGCAGAGGTATTATGTGATAGTTGTTGATGACTTTTCTCGTAAGTGTTGGATCTTCTTCATGCAGAAGAAGAGCGAGACATACTCAAAGTTCTGTGAGTTCAAGGTGTTGGTTGAGAAATAGTTAAGGAAGCGGGTGAAAGCTTTAAGGAGCAATAATGGTGGTGAATACATCTCTGGCGAATTCAAAGACTTTTGTAGCAAAGAAGGAATTTGAAGAGAACTCATATTGCCTCATAACCCATAGCAGAATGGGGTCGCGGAGAGGAAGAACAGAACGATCATGGGTGCTGCATGGACGATGTTGCATGATCAGGGCCTTCCCATACACTTGTGGGCTTAGGCATGCAACACTGCGGTTTATGTGAAAAACCGTTGTCCTCATAGAGTACTTGGCATGAGTACACCCAAAGAGGCGTTTTCTGGTAAGAAGCCTGATATTTCTCATTTGAATATTTTTGGCTTACCTGTTTACATTCATGTGACGAAGGATGCTAGGAAGAAGTTGGAGCCGACCACAGAGGTTGGGATATTTGTGGGGTACATAGAAACACCCCACAATTATCGTGTGTATTTGCCAGACAGTCGGATGACTGTTGTGCGATGGGATATCAAATTTCATGAGGAGAAAGCCATGAAGTTGTCACTTGAGAGGGAGCTACACTTGCATGTAGATGAGGAGCTACTTGTTCCTAAACATGAGCCTCAAGATGTGGATCAGCCATAAGAGGAGGTTCATGGAGTGGAAGAAACCACTCATGCAGCGCCAAACATCAGAGGGTGGAAGCACACGACAGAAGCTGAGTGACTGAATCTTGATGTAGCGCAGAATGTAGGAGCTGCTACATCACAACGCAGACAGAGACATTCACCTGATTGATTTACTGGATACATGGCTCTAATGAGCAAGTGTATCATGACGGATCCATCCTCTTTCGAGGAAGCTGTGGAGGATCCCGCATGGGTAGATTCCATGGTGGAAGAGTATGATTTGATTGTTAGAAATAGTGCATGGGAGATTGTCCCAAGGCTGGAAGGGAAATCAGTGGTAGGTTCGAGATGGATCTACAAAGTGAAGCAAGCTGTTGATGGGAGTGTCGAGAAGTATAAGGCAAGATTTGTTTCCCGGGTCTTCTCACAGATCGAGGGGATTGACTATAAGAAACCTTTGCACCTGTCACAAGGTATTCTTCCATACGGGCCATCCTTTCTCTCTCAGTGCAGATGGGTTGGCACATTCATCAAATGGATTTGAAGACTGTGTTCCTCAATGGAATCATTGAGGAGGAGGTGTACATTGAGCAGCCTGAAGGATTCGAAATCTTCAGTAGCGAGTCGCATGTGTGCAGGCTCAAAAGAGCGTTGTATGGGCTAAAACAAGCACCTTGTGCTTGGTACACACAGATAGATAGTTATTTCACTGGACTTGGTCTCGCCAAGATTGAGGCAGATCCTAACCTATACCAGATTGTGGTGGAGGGTAAGCTTTTGATCATTGTGCTTTATGTAGATGATTTAATACTAACAGGTGATGAACTGTTGATACACTCATGCAAGGCAGATCTTACAAAGGAGTTTGAGATGAAGGACTTAGGCCTCCTTCATTATTTCCTGGGATTGGAAATTTGGCAGCGAAAAGGTGGACTGTTTGTGTCTCAAGGCAAGTATGCTCGAGAGATACTGGAAAAGTTTCACATGCAAGGATGCAAGCCTATCGACACTCCTCTTCTTGGTGGTTGGAGGAAAGAGGATGCTACATCGGCAGAGGTAGTGGATGCCACTATTTATCGACAACTGGTTGGTTCGCTCATGTATTTAGTCAATACACAATCGGACATATGCTATGCTATGAACCAACTTTCACAAGCGATGGTGAAGCCTACCAAGCTCTTTTGGAAGGTAGGAAAGCATGTCTTGAGGTATCTCAAGGGCACATTTGGGTATGGATTGTGGTACAGAAAATCGGATGAGTTGAAGCTGCATGGCTTCACGGATGTAGATTTGGCAGGAAGCCCAACAGAAAGAAAGAGCACATCTGGAGGGATTTTCAGTATCGAATCTACAATGATTTCTTGGTATAGTAGGAAACAAAGATCCATGGCACTCAGTTCAGTGGATTCCAAGTACATGGCAGCAAGTTTGGCTGCATGTGAGGCTCTATGGATGAGGAAGATCCTGGTCGGTTTGTTCGGTTCTCACTTAGATCCTACTGTGATATATTGTGATAATCAGAGTTGCATTAAACTCTTGGTTAATCTAGTATTTCATGAAATATCTAAACATATTGACATCCGGTACCATCATATAAGAGATTGTGTGCAGCAGAAGATCGTGTTGCTTTCTTACATTCCTATAGAGGATCAGGATGTTGATATTCTGACGAAGGCACTCACGAGGAGAAAATTAGAATACCATAGAGATAGGATCGGGGTGGCATATAATCCCTATCTTTTTGAGAGGGAGTGTTGAGATTCAACAATATGATGAGCTTAGTGAAAAGATTCGCCTTCACTAAGTGGGCCTGTAGGCTATTTTTGGCACAAAGTCTATTTTTAGACTATGTCTATTTTTAGACATGTCGATCATATTCTATGAGATGCAGGATGCTATTTGTGGATGGTTGGTCAAGTTGAAAAAATAGATGGACTTCTATTTTTAGACATATTGGGCAGAGTCTATTTTTAGATTGCTAGTCTAAAAATAGATATGTTGAATATTATTAGCTCTTAATAATATTTGGACTCTAAACATTATCTTATTCTCTTGGAGCACTTCAGTTAAGTGCATAGATGTGGCACAGTAGCTGACATAAGGAATTAAGCTATTCCTGAGGGTTTACTGGAGCTAATGCATGGAGGACTTCAGTTAGAATTCATGTGACAAAGCTTGGTAGAGTTGGAGAAGTAGTTGGTGGAGTTGTATTTAGTTTAACTCAGTTAGACTCAGTTGAGCTAGTTGTATCTAGTCTAACTGAATGATACACTAGTGAAAGTGGACTGAATTAATTAGTTAATTAATTCACAAATAATAACTCATTAATCAACTAAAGAATACATCATTTAACAACAGTGCATGGCAGTTTCACTAGAGACCAGTGGAGAGATAGGTGAAAGAGCAAGTGTGACTATCAGTTGTGACTATGGTGATGCATTGATTGCATCCAACACTCAGTGGAGATGCAAATGAGGATTGCATGGGCAAGGCTAGAGTAATTCAAACTCATTTAGAGCCATTCTTCAGCAGGGATTGTGCAGTAGAGGCAGGCTAGTAGGTGGCAAAGATCGGTGCATGGATTTGCAAGATCGGGCTTGATTAGTGTGTAGCGATTGTATTGTATTGAGAGCTTGATATGATCAGCTTTGTATGAGGATTGTTACATGATCTCTATGACATATATTATATACAGATAGTTTTGGTTTTCAGCTTTAGGCTTTCCCATTAAAAAACTGTGTTAATGTGTGTGAATTTTTATTGTTTCATGTGTGCATTGCAATCTTGATTTAATTTCTGCAAATGATCAATGGTGGAATAGATTCTGTATTTTGCATGAAGTTAAAAAAGTGTGAGATTAGGATAATCTTGGACATATAACACATAAGTTATATAATTTCTACAGGTATAACTAAAGTGGATGCGCTTTTTCGCTTTATTTAAAAAACAAAAGTATGCTTTTGGAAATTCTGACAACAACGGAAAATAAAAATAAAAAGACAAAAATAGGAAATAACAGACTGTCTGAAAGGCTTAAAAAAATGGTGTTTCTGGAAATTCCTGTAGCGCCCAATTTTTAAATTTTTTTAAATTTTTTGAACTTTAATTCTAAAAAAAATTATGGAATGGACTCATGACTTAGTAAATAACTGTGCAAACATGAATATGTGAAGAATATCAAGGGAATTTGGGAATAAGAATTGATTTGGGATGATTTCGAGAGGATATTCAAGAAAAATTACTTATTGGAGAGGTATTGTGATGAGAGAGCTAAGGATTTTTATGAGCTACATATGGGTACTATGATAGATAGTGAGTTTACTAGCATATTCTTAGAGATGTTGAAGTATGTTCCATATCTCAAGGAGGAGAAGGCTAATATTCAAATATTCATCAGCAGATTTCCAACAACATATAGATATCAGATTAAGTTTGTTGAGCCTATATCACTAGAGGAATCCATCTGGAAATTGAGGAATTGTTATGAGAAGTCAAAGTGAAAAATTGAGCCTAAATGTGACTTGAAGGGAAATGAGAAAGTAAAAGGAAAATGGACACCGAAGCAAGGAAGATCTCGAGATGCAGGTGAGAAAGAGAATGTTTCTCCTCACAAGAAGTTCAATGAAGTTGAGAAGGGACATGTGTCGTGTCTTGGAGAGCCGTTGCAGTGTTGGATATGTGGAAAAGATCGTCGTAAGAAGGATTTTCCATTTTACAAGGTAGGTAGGCCTCAAATCTATAGTTATTAGGAGGCACAAATAGTTGGGGATATTTTTCATATTATTCCTCAAATTTATGCGGCTATGAACAACAAGAAGGCAGATCACTAGGCTTCTATCATTGAGATGGACGATAAGCTTTGTGATCAATTTATTTCTATTTTAATTGATCTTGGATCTAATTATAGTTATGATAATCCTAACCTAGTGGATAAGTGTGGCTTGAGAAAAGAAGTGCATGCAAAGTCTTGGTTGGTGCAGTTAGATATAGGTACAAAGAAGAGAGATCATCATTGGGTAAGATATTGTGCATTTGAGTTGAATTTTATGCCTACAACAACATATTTGAATGTAATTCCATTGGGATCATATAGTACCAGCCTAGATCCATCTTACTCTGGATCTATCATGCGCCGAGAGGGATCAAATATCTCGAGGTGCAAACCTATTTTTTGAGTGCAAAACTTTAGGAAAGGTTTGCACCTCGAGAGATTTGATCCCTCTCGGCGCATGATAGATCAAGAGTGAGATGGATCTAGGCTGGTTATAGTTGGAGGCATCAACGTTACATTTTTCAGATTATTAAAATTTTTGTATATTTTTGAGATGTACATCATACTTTGAAATTTTGAAGATTAGAAATACAAATTCTAACAAATGTTAGAACACTATTTTTAATACTGAACCACGTAATAATCATAGAAATCAACATCTACACTATTCAATTATTTAAATATTTTTCTGGAACTATTGTACTAAAAATCATAATTTTCTCTCTTGCTCTTCGATATTAATAGGTTGAATTACTAAAACATAAAATAAATGTACATTGTCAATAATTTTTCCTTCTTATAGTGAAATTAATGCACAATGTTAATCCAATCACTTTAAAATTAATGTACCATCAATTTACATCCAATTACATCAAATCAGAAATCTACGTTTACACTAAAATCAATGCATATAATGCAAACAATGAAATAGGATTAGAAAACAACATCTACAATGAAATGGATGCATCTAATGTAGGTAATCAAATAGGATTCAAAATCAACATCTACACTGAAATTAATGTATCTAGTGCAACTAAGCAAATAATATTAGAAACCAACATCACTGAAACCAATGCATCTAGTGCAAGCAATCAAATAGGATTAGAAATCACCATCTATACTGAAATCGATGCATTTAGTGCAAGCAATCAAATATGATTAGAAATCATGTACATTGAAATCAATGCATCTAGTGGAAGTAGTCAAATATAATTAGAAATCAACATCTACACTGAAATTAATGCATCTAGTGCAAGGAATCAAATAGGATAAAAAATCGTCGTCTACACTGAAATCAATGGATTTATTGCGAGAAAACATATAGGATTAGCAATCATCTACATTGAAATCAATGCAAATAGTGCAAGAAATTAAATATAATTATAAATAAACATATACACTAAAATCGATGCATCTAGTGAAAGCAATCAAAATGGATTAGAAATCTCCATCTACACTGAAATCAATTCATCTAGTGCATGAAATCTTTTTCCCTCTCTCCCCCCTCGAAGTACATCTTTGTTTCCTTCCCTCTATCCACTCTCTCACATCCTCCCTTTCCTTCCTATCTCTCCATTTCTCTCCTACATCTCTATCGCTCTCTCTCTTCACCCTCCAACTCTATTACTATATCCCTACCTCTCTCCTTCTCTCATCCCTTCTCTTCATATCTCATTATTTGTCTCTTTATCTCATCCGAAAACATACACACTCTCTCTCCATCTCTCCCTTGTCACTTAATCTCTCTCTCCACTTATCAATCTCTCTGTATTTCTTCTTCCCTCCCTCTCTCCCCCTCTAAATCCATCTCTCTCTCTCTCTCTCTCTCTCTCTCTCTCTCTCTCTCTATATATATATATATATATATATATATATTCCCTCCAATTTTCTCTCTTCCCCCATCACTCTCTTCCTCTCTCTCAAGTCCTCTCTCTTGTCCTTCCTCTCTCTCTCTCTCAACATCTACACTAAAATCAATGCATATAGTGCAAGAAATCAAATAGGATTAGAAATCACCATCCACAATGAAATCAATGCATCTAGTGAAATAAATCGTCTTCCCTCTCTCCCCCCTCCAACTCCATCTCTCTTTTCCCTCCCTATCTCCACTCTCTCACATCCTCTCTTTCTTCCTTCCCCTTTCTCCCTTTCTCTCCCATGTCTATATCTATCTCTTTCCCTCTCTCTCCCTCTCTTCACCCTCCAACTCTGTCAATATATCCCTCCCTCTCTCCTTCTCCCCCCATTCCCTCCATCTCTCCTTTTTCTATTTATCTCACCCCAAAACATACACACGCTCTCTCTATTTCTCCCTTTTCACTCCCTCTCTCTCTCCACTTCTCACTCTCTATGTATTTATTCTTCCCTTCAACTCCATCTCTCTATCCCTCCCTCTCCTCCTATCTCCCTCCCTCTCTTCTCCTCTCTCTCTTCCTTCCTCTCCTACCTCCCTCTCTCTTCCCCCATCTCTCTCTTTTCCCTCTAATCCTTTCTCTTCCCCCATAACTCTTTTCCCTCTAATGCCTCTTTATACCTCTTTTATATTGATTTATTTATTTACCATAGCTCTTTTATAAATATGGTATTTAGCCCATGGTATTAATAATAATTTTTTCCATGGTATTTGGCATATAGGCTTCACCTAAATAAAACTTGTTTTTTAACTTATTGTAAATATAAAGAGGTTTATGGAGTAAATATAAAAAGAGGTTTTATTTATTTAGTGGAAGTAGTCAAATATAATTAGAAATCAACATCTACACTGAAATTAATTTTCATCTTTTTTCAGTGGAAATAGTAAATATCCATATTTATTTTCATTTATTTTCTACTTTTTTCTAATGCATAATGTTTTCTCGCCCTTTCCAGCTAGTAGATAATGGTTTCTATAGTGTGTGCTTTCATACAAAATTAAATTTGACAAATGATTAAAATCTACATACAACCTTTGGGTTATAATAATTATCTACTCCATACAACCTTTGGATTATAATCATTATCTACTCCATATCTCCAACATATTAACACATATTAACACATTACGTCATTACACACACCTTACTCATTACTAAACCAATATTAACACATTACGTCATTGCACACCTTACTCATGACTTCTTTTGATACCATATTAACACATGACGTCATTGCACACCTTACTCATTACTAGACCAATTTTTACAATACATACAAATTTTTAGAATTGTATAAGATTTACAAAAAATTTAATTTCGTGATTGACATCTCACTAAAAATAACTCAATGGTATGCAACGCAGCCAAAAAATTATAGTTTCTATCGTATTCAGCTCCAAATTTATCAGATATGAATCTGAAAATATTTCCTACCTCACAAGATATCCAAAAAGATAATTTATATATCATAAAATGCAGAGTTACAAATAAATTAATATACAGATCGTGCATTAGCAAATCAAACACAGTATACCCAATCACAATAACGAAATTTTTTTACCAAGTCTACAACATGCATAAATTTTTGTATTAAAGTACCTCAATTGGACTAGTGCTAACCATATTACTCACTATCTAATGCATATTAACTGAACAGTTAGAGATTTACCAAAACCAAGATTTCAAATTAACGCTTGATACCAACAAAAATAGAACTCACTTTCCTATGTGGTTAGCTTAGCATGCAAGGCAGCCAAACCAAGTCCCCAATTGATTACAGTTCCTATCATGTTTATTTTCAAAACCATCGCACAAAATTTGGTTTTTCCAACATGAAACGATGATAATCACAACAGAACATTGTCAGTCGGAATGTGAAATAGCAACCTTATCTTCGCTTTCTTGAGTTACTTCGATTTGTTTGTCTTCCTTCCTTTCCAATTCCCTGTAAAATGTGTTTTTTATCTTCTCGACAAGCACAAAGTGGAGGCAAGCAGCCACTGGGTAGTTCCAATCAGGAAAATACTGAACTACGTAATTGTACTTCCCTACAAAATAAGCAATTGGTGGAATTGTTAAAATTTATTTGTTAAGCTGCCACTTAATTTTTATTTTTTATTTTTATTTTTTTAATTTAAAACCTAAGCCGATATTTTTTATGAGGACGTGACCCACCTGACATCAAGGTCAAATTGGGTTGTAGATGCACCTCTCGGCACAATGATTTTAGGTATCGACTGGTTGTATCTTCACAGGAACAAAGTAGATTGCTATGACAAGGTTGTTGAGTGCTTGGATGATAGTGGGGAAGAAATAATATTGTAGGGAAATAAGAAGCCTGCATCAGTGAGGATGGTCATAGCTATGCAGGCTAAGTGCAGTTGCAAGAAAGGGTGTGTAATGTTTGCAATTCATATATCCAATGAAAAGGGTAAGGATGTTGAGGATGTAGAAATATTCAAGAGGTACCATGTACTGCAACAGTTTCAGGATGTGTTTCCAATAGATATTCCAGAGATTCCTCTGCACAAGGAAGTCTAATTTTCTATTGAATTGGTACCATTGACAACACCAACATCAAAATAACCTTATAGGATGATCGCTCCAGAGTTAGTAGAGCTAAAGTTGTAGTTGAATGAAAATCTTAATAAGGGATACATTAGGCCAATTTTATCTCATTGGGGTGCACTAGTGTTTTTCATGAAGAAGGTGTTACTCTTGGATTTTGCATTGTTTATAGGCAGTTGAAAAAGGTGAAAATCAAGAAAAGGTACCCATTTCCAAGGATTTCCAACTAGTTTGATCATTTGAAGGGAGAAACAATGTTCTCAAAGATAGATTTGCGATCAAGATACTATCAAGTACGTATCAAAGAAGAGGACATCTATAAGAATTCCTTTAGGACCGGGTATGGGAATTATGAGTTTGTTGTAGTTCCATTTGGTTTGAGTAATGGTTAAGTTACTTTTATGTGTTTGCTGAATAATGTGTCGCATCCTTATCTGGAAAAGTTTCTTAACGTATTCACTGATGGAATCTTGGTATATTCTAGGAATGAGGAAGAGCATGTCGAGCATTTAGCAGTAGTGTTGAGATAGCTAAGAAAGCATCAGTTGTATGCCAAGCTTAGCAAGTGTAGTTTCTTTCAAAAAAAGGTACAGTATTTGGGACATGTTCTTTCCAAGGAAGGCATAGTAGTAGATCCAGAAAATATAAAAGCTATCATGGAATGAGTAGCTCCTAGAAATGTAGATGAAGTTAGATCAATCACGAGACTAGCAGGTAACTACAATAGGTTCATCAAAAATGTTTTACACATTTCATATTCAGTTACATCATTGCAGTGGAAAGGTAAGAAGTTTGAATTGATAGAGGAGTGTGCAACCAGTTTTGAGCAGTTGAAACAGTTGTTGACCAATGCTCGAGTGTTAAAGATTGCAGATCCAGATAAAGAGTTCGTAATGTGTATATATGCTTGCAAGAGAGGGCTTGGTGGAGTCCTTATGCAGGAGGGAAAAGTGATATGTATGAGTCTAGGAAACTGAATGAGCACGAGTAGAACAATGTGGTTCTTGATCTTGAGTTGGAAATAATTGTTATTCGTGCTTTGAATATGTGGAGATATTATCTTCTTCACAGGAGGTTTTTGTTAATGAGCGATCATAGTGGATTAAGATAAATGTTTGACCAACTGAATTTGAATTCCAAGCAAGCTAGATGGTTAGCCACCCTTATTGAGTTTTACTTTGAGATCGGTTACATTAAGGGAAAGGAGAATAGGGTTGTAGATTTTCTCAGCAAGAAAGTACAGTTGAACCATGTTGTAGCAGTGAGCTCATATGGGGGCGGAAACGTGAAGTTGGGTTACACTTTTGTGAGAATCGAGGGCTAATATAACTCTGTTTAATTTCTTAAACAGAGTTATCTTTATTCGTTTCTGCACATTTCAATTTAATCAATAATACATTTTCATGGTTATTATTAGATTGGAACAATCTTAAGTTGTATTCACATATAATTACCCGGGTTAGTATTAGGATTTCTTTATCAGTATTTAGCTTAGATTAGATAGTTTTATTTCTGTTAATTTAGTCCCATTTCCACCCATCCAATCCAATCCACTCAGTTATAAGGAAACTGGTCCTTTAAATCCAGTCGGAGCCACCATCCCAAACGGAAAAGGAGTTGTCTTAAGGTCCCGACCGGGTGGTTTTCCCCAATGTTTGAAGCAGAGATTTTCTAGGCTTCAACAAGGTCTTCCAAGGACATTAAGGGAGCATGATTTTATCATTATTGTTGTCAAAAGGTTGAGCAAGGTAACTCACTTCATTCTAGTGAAGACTACTTATTCAGCTAGAGAGGTACCGCAGGTCTTCATTAGGGAGATCGTGATATGGAATGGTGTTCCAAGTTCACTTCCAAGTTTTGGAAGGAGCTTTGCAGGATTGGGAAAAGAGTTGGCCTTCAACACAACTTATTATCCATAGATATATGGCTAGACAGAGAGGGTCGATGGGATACTAGAGGATATGTTGAGGATGTATGTTATGCTTCATCAAAGGAGATGGGAGGAGTTTCTTCCATTGGTTGAGTTTTCATAAAAAAATAGATATCAGGAGTCACTGAGGATGATTTTGTTTGAGTCACTATATGGGCGGAGTTGTAACACTCCAATCAGTTGGAGTGATCCAGTGAACAAAGTACTTATTGGACTGGACATGTTGGAAGACCTGGAATAGGAAATGGAAGTTATAAAGGAGAATCTAAAGGAAACACAGGACACACAGAAAAATTATGCAAACCATCACAGGAAATTTAAGGAGTTTCAAGTTGGGGAGCATGTGTATTTACACATCAAGCCCAAGAAGAGATCCTTGAGGATCAGATCATGTGCCAAGTTGGCACCATGGTATTGCAAGCCTTTTGAGATCCTTGAGAGGATTGGACTAGTGGCCTATAGAATTGCACTACCTCCGATAGTGAAATTCTGTGATGTTTTTCATGTTTCATTGCTTAAAATAAATGTAAAGTATATTGATCATGTTATTGATTGGTTTTTATTATAGGTGGAGAAAGAAGAATAATTCTAGTTGGAACCTCAATGCATATTGCAACAGAAACATCTCCTGCTCTAGAAGATAGCACTCGAGTAGGTTTAAGTGCAATGGAAGCACTTTGGGCCCGATGAAGGTACATGGGAGATGGTCGATCATATGTGGGCTATGCATCCTTCATTTTTTTTATAGTGAAGGAAAATATTTTTTTTTATTTGTACATATTTATGTATGGTTTATATTCTAAATATTGCAATGAGCTAATTTATAAAGCTCCAATAAGCAGTATGGTTTTCATATTGTCATGTTTTTCGTGATGGTTTTTCTTTGAGCAGGTTGTTATTGTAAATAATACAATGAGATGGGTTATAAATCTCCCTAAGTGGTATTTATTTTATTTTCAGTGGTTTTTTTGGGTCTAGGTGTGGTTTAACACTAAGGACGATGTCCCCCTAAGGAGGAGAGGTTTATATCAACCCTAGGTTAAAATTTAACATAATAAAAGTTAATAAAGGTAAAATAATACCACGAAAAAGGGTCACTTATTCCAAGTTGAATGTTACGAAAAATGTCCTAGTGGGCTTCACTTGTTGTGTTTATGGCTAAAGGAAATTAGCAAAGGAAATGGCTAAGGATTTGGAAAGGAAAAAAGGTATTTTTGGCACAGTATTTATGAAAATAATGGAAATTAGGAGAAAAGGAAGGTTAAAGATCACATGTTGCATGTGAGGAGGAAAATGAAAGAAAATAATAGAAAATGAAGAAATTAGAGGCATCATCAATAAAAATACCTTTGAGAATCAATGGGAAAGCTTTGGCATCATTTTGTCAGTTTATTTTTAGAATTAGTCTCAGAGAGGAAAAATCACCAAGAGGATAAAAAAGAAAGAAAGTAAGGAAAGGAAAGGAAAATGAAAATAAAAATAAAAAATGACAAGGAAAGCAAAGGAAGTCAAGGATCAAGCAGCTTCAATGGGAATACTTGCAGGTAATAGATTTCATGTGTGATATCCTAGCTAGTTTTGACATATTTCATGGTATGTGCATGTTGGTATATGGTTCTTTTTCTTTCATTGGAATGATTTTTTCTAGGTTTCAGCCATGAATTTTAGCCTAACCTTGCCATTTCTAGATAGTCATTATGTGATGGGATTTTCTTGGTTTTTTTATTTGGATTGTCGGATGGTTTCGGAATTCGGAGTGAGATAGTCTCAGGAAAAGTCCCAAAGGCATAGGAATCCCTTTACTGGTAATGGCAGGATACATAGTAAAAATTGATGGCGCACACAGGAAAATTGCTCAAGGAAGGTGAAGAAATTATGAGGCATCCAAGCTCGGTTCGGTTTTGCGATCTCCACACCAGCTTAGGTGAGATCACGGTATAGAGAGGGTGGAGGTGATTTAACATATGGATTCCCTTGGTTGTATTTGGATTGGATTATTCCATGAGATCCCACATTCATGCTTGGAACATGGCACAGGGGTGATCAAACTAAGAGAGATTTGGCTAAACCAATCTATGGTCGAGTGGAACATGGAAGTCCCAAACCCAGTTGGTATTTTACTATGTTTAATACAAGCTAAGTTTATATTTCTTTTAGTAAGGAAATGTACAGGATATTAAGTGGATTTAATGGTTGTTGTCTTATTGTTATTTACTTGATTATATGATGGTTATATGCATGGTTTTATGATAGATTTTAGTCATGGCGTTTTTCATGTTTTCACTCATAATTGAATAAATAATGAATGCAGGACCTAATTTATGTTAATAAAAATAATAACAGAAGGCAGTGACCCTTATTGTTAAAACTTAGATGAGTTTTCAGTCCCTCATGTTCAAACTTGCATTCATGACCTGTAGGTTTCATTTCTACCCCAAGTGTTTGACAGAATGTCAATCCCAGTTTGGGATGGTTAGGTCAAGTCTTGGTTATATTTTTTGGTTTAAAAGAATTTTCTTCATGTATTTTATGTGTTCTTGATGTTTCATAGTTTTATGGGAAGAGGCCTAACCCCAGCCCTGGAAAATAGCCTTAATTCTTGAAGTCGCTAGCACAACAATGGCACAAAAAGGCCATAGTTGCACTGATGCAATCCTATGGGAGTGATTGGGAACCCATAGTCACTTAGAGGCCTTGGAAAGGGAGTGACTGGGGCTCTAAGACAGGAAAAATATGAGTTTTCATAGGGTTTGGATACCTATAAGGGTTGGTTTAGTCCTGGAGGTCCTGTGGCACCTAAGGGAAGTCAATAAGGTCTTGTTGTGTCAACTCCATTTCCTTAAAGTCATCTAGGAGGTTGAGTCATATCATAGTGTCCCTCAGTTCATGTTTACCTCGGGAAAGCCGGTGAAAGTGGGTAAATGTGGGAGTAGGTGTTTACACTTACAAGCACTTTAGTTATTAAGGAAGGTGACTATTCATTCTGGAAACGATGTGTTTTTCTTGAGGTTTTCTAGGGATCTCTTTCTCCATTTCCTCTCTTTACCCTCTAGATTTCAAATTGTTGTCTCACATTAGTGATTGGTACCTCCTTGTAAGGATGCATATGAACCCATAATTTTGCATAGTTTTAGTAAACTAGGTGGAATTTGATAGAAGAACAATTTCATTTGAAGAAACCATTCAATATATTTAGACTCAATTGGAAGGTATGAAGAAGGAATTGCATTCCATGGTGGAGTACAAAGGAAAATGAAGCTCAGAGATGATACGATTCATGAGACAGTTGGGAAAAGGAAGGTAGAATGCTCAGTTACTTTGAAATTCCATTAAGGTCAAATCAATGACTTTACCTTTTTGGGAATTTTATCATTTAGGCAAAACAAGCACATCTCAAATACATGACACTCCTATCAAAAACCGACCCACCACTAAACATGAAAGAATACTAGGGAAAAAAAAATGAATCATTTCACAAAGAGTGAATATAAAGCAATTATGTCACCATGGCACTAGAATTGAAATGTTTCTTTAATTACAAATAGTTTTTCACTCACTTAAAATATACATTACATAACATGTTAGTTGTGGATATAGTATTTCAAAACCCATACCAATAACTCCATTAATAACACATAGATATATTTTTTGAATCTAATATAATATAAGATATTTTTAAAGCTCTTCAATATGTATAAGTTTAATTTCATATTTTGTTCCTTTGAATATTAATAGTAAAATATTATTAATAATAATAAAATAAAAATCAAATAAAAATAAAATAAAACATATCTAAAATTAATGAAACAAAATTGAAGATTTTTAAACTATGAATATAAATAAATTTTGTAAGTTCTGTATATATGTATATATATGTTAGGCGTTAAAACTTAAACCAAAGTATATCACGACTTATAACTTAATAAATGATAAATTATCAAATTTCGATAAGATAAGTAGATGTAACAATTTGTAATAAGATCTTTGGGAATAAAATATACGAAGATTTTAATAATGTGTTTTCTTTGTTGTTAAATATTTCCCTAAGTATAAATAATAAATTAATGGTGATGATATCTCTGTCATTAAGATATCCTTCGCAATATTAATAAAATTTTGTAGCTACTATCCAATTAGGTCATGTATATCTGCATGTTTAACCTTTTTCCAAGGATATTTTCATGTTTAGTTGTCTAGCTAGACATTTTTTAATGATGTCAAGAGATGATGACAGATCAACTTCATTATGTATAAATGTTGAATAGTATCATGGTTATTTAGTCTATGTGATCATGTATACATGTTGAATGGTATCATAGTTATTTCTTCTCTGTGATCAATCACGTTAAGGAACAACATTTTTTTTCAATTTTTAGTTTTAAGGTAAACAATTATATTGTTTTAATAAAAATATATAGATATTGAAAAGAAAAAAAATTGTTCTGCATATATGAATTATTATAAAATATTTATAAATGGAATATATATAAAATTATCTTATAAATTAAAAATCTACATACAATTGTTTTATTATTTTACAATAAACCTAATGGTGTTCATTTAATAATGACAATTAGATCATGTATATTTGCATGTGTAGCTATGGTTAACTATTTTTTTTAAATTGTGTCTAAAACCTCAAGGGACATCTAAATTATTATGTATACAAGACAAATAAATGTTGTGATGAATATTATTGTGTGATAATCACTTTAAGGAACAATATCTTATTATGTCTAAGACCTTAAGGGACATCTAAATTATTATGTATACATGATAAATGGATATCATGATGAATATTATTGTGTGATCATCACTTTAAGGAACAATATCTTATTGTCCATTTTCCATTAATTTTGACAACTATGTTATTATGTATACATATGAATTAACATCATTATGAATCTTCTTATGTGATCAATCACTTTAAGAAACAATATCTTATTGTCTATTGTCCATTAATTTTGAGGTAAATGATAGTGAAAACTAATGAACCATTTATATACCATTATCAAACAAAATACAATATCTAACAAAATATAAATCTACCATTTATATACATCAACCATTTATATACAATTATCTTATAATTTTTTTATTAATGAATAATACAATAAACACAAAAATATTAATCTAATGATAAATATTTTTAAATCGTTTGAAATGTCTACATTATTACTTTAAAAAGGCTTAAATATTATATTATTATAAAGTATATTATTTAAAATTTATTAAAGATAACATATTTTTTCTTTATAAGTTTAGGTGGTATTCTTATATTAATTCTTCAAAATACGGCAGGATTACAATATCTGCATCCATATGTAGATAGTCTCAACATTCCTATAGACAAACTAGGTTTGTTGACCATCAGGTTGCATTATAATAACCAGTCCAGAAGCGAAATTGTCTAATATTATCTAATAAAGATAAATATACTTGAATCTCCTTATGACCTCTATTTACTATGTTGGGAAGACTTAGTTAGCTCAGTCAATTTGAGTTAGGGGTCAACCTGGAGGCATGTAGGGTTCACTCTAAGTTTTATGGGGTCTAGTTGTAGTTTATTTTGAGTTGTAATTGTTTAAATTAATTATTTGAGTTAAAATCCGTTTAATTAGTTTTAACTGATAGATGAGCTAGTGAGAGGTCTAGTGAATTAAATATGATTTAATTCACATGCAGTGATCAATCAAATAATTTATAATTCACTCTAAATATTTTTTTCATGTTAGTTCTAAGTTCTAAGGAAGACCCAGTTTATATTGGGGTTAAAGGGAAGTAGAATGTCATTTGTATAATTAGAAAATTGTACAAGTCATGCATGAGGTCATCAGGATGCCTTAGATGTATTGCACAATAAATTAGTTGTAATTTACTAATTAATAGGGTCTCAATTCCCTCAGTAATGTGTTAGCAAGGCTAACAATACAAGGGCAAGGAATTGGTTAAGTATTGGACCAAACCTACTCAGATTAGAGTGAGACAATCAGAGATAGTGCAGGGAGCTCTCAAGCCTGAGAGAAGAAATGTATTGTTTCATATTATTGACCTAATGCAATATACATATAACAGGGTTTTTATTTGAGGCTTTCCCGGGATACATCTTTGTGTTGTGTGATTAAAATTCTTTCTCTTTCTTATTCCTGTTACTGTGCAATCGTAATTGGTTTCCCCAATTTGTAGAATATATTCAAGTATTTTTTTTTATCATATTGCAAGATCACTTGAATCTATGTGGATTTTCTACATGGTATCAGAACATTAATCACTATAGAAGAGAAGAACCAGATCTTTTTTTTTAACAGGTGAATCGAATTTTCAAATTTATTCTTGAGGCCCAAAAATAGGTCAGTATGTCTTTCTGTGGATTGAGACTCGAATATGCTCTTGATGGTAGTTTGATTTACATAGCATGGATTCAGTGTTAGTATAATTTTCATTGATTTCAATATCCATGAGACAATGACCATCAAGCATAATTAAGGCAAGCATGATGAAGCAAAGTCAAGTGAATCAATGAAGAGGTCCTTTATTCTATTTTTGAAATCACAAAGGATTAGTCACATTAAAAATACTTTTCTGATACAATTGATGAAAAATTATTTCATAAGACCTCCACCATATGAAAGAGAATAAATTTAGCTTTCCAATGAGCTATTACTCAGCCCAAAACTCCAATCGGTTTAAAATTTATTGAATTTTTAAATTAACACTTAATTTATGTTCTTGGAGCCAACCTGTTCCAGCCTACCTAAGTTGGCCTGCTTGTTCAATGCTTGAACTACTATATATAAGTGATCTAGTTTCAATTCTTGATCATAAGTTCGATCAAAACAATAAAAAAATGAGCTACAGGTTCACATCTTGTGAAATTTCAGGAAGAAAACATAGAATTCAGTCAACAATTTCAGAGATAACTACAGGAGACCAAGGAGCAAGAAAAAATTCTTTTGGGAAAATTATTTTGAGACAGTCATGTGTTAAGGGTCACACTTCTTATAGGCCACCATCATTACAGTGTAGACCTTGTTGTAGCTCTGGATTACCCTTGGTGCATTCTTGTTGTGGGTAGATCCCTGTGCACTTGTTTGTAGCACAAGATTAAATCACAGTCATAGGACTCAGTGCATACTCCACAGACCTATGTATACCGTCGGACCTGTAGAAATTTTTGTGAAGACACTCAGAATAGTTTTAGACCTCATGAAGCTTGACTCAAACCTATATACTTGGATTGGAGCAGCCTTTACCTTGGCTCAGACATGTCCAAAACTCAATGAAGTTTAGATCTATTAGCTCAAAAGTGATGCATAAATTTGTGGCTTGAAACAATGGCTCGGTACCCATACAAAATAGCTCGGATTTTTCTTCGTGTGGCTCAGACCAGTGCCATCTTCTCACTGCAATACATTCCTAAACCACAGTGCCTAACTACATTCGGACTCACTATTATACACATATTTAACGGTCTCCACTATAGAACTCGGTTATGACAGAAATTTGGAATACTAATCTCACCATAGGTAGCTACTCTTAGCAAAAGAGCTCAGACACCACAATTATTTGTTGGGTTTTGGATTAGTGGAGAAAAATAAGACCAGTTATGGAGGCCTAAGGCTTGGTCCTTTATATACATGTGTATATATGTACTAGACCAGTGTGGAGGAGACAACTACAGAACAGAGAAGAGATTGAATATTGTATACTGAAGAATATGTCAAGGAAATTCAAGTAAGTAATATTCTCATTCTCTACCAAAAGAAGACAAGAGGGATTGGTGTTCTTGGGGTAGGAGCCCCTAAACACAAGGTTGGTGTCTTGGAGAAGATAAGGTCGAAGCTCTAGAGTTCAAAGCCTCATTAAGTCCAAGTTAGTGCTTGGAAATCATTTTACTCATTCATTTGTAAAAGTATCATTATCCTTCCTTCTATAATAGATTATTAATTTCTATATTTTTTATGTAGAATCTAATTGGTTATAATAACAATTGAAAAATAAATACTGATACACCACCCTCTTATTATTTCCAACGGGAAGGACATGATGGAGGCTATGTTGGAGGAAAAAGGACTGAAGGAATTCATAAACATTGTTATTCCTAGGCCTACAATAGCAGATGCTCAAAATCTTGATGCATGGTAGAATAATGTAGCAAAAGAGAGAAGGATTATGTTAGAAAGAGTATGAGATCATATTGTCTTGAAAATCCATGGAAAGGCAACTCCATATGATATGTGGAAGACCTTAACAGATATGTTTCATAATAACAATGACCACGGGAAGCTGGAACTCAAGGAATATCTCACAAATATCAAGATAGAGAAGGGCGAAATGATACTAAAATACTTGACGAAGTTCACTCAATGTCGCGATGATATTAGAAATGTTGGTGTGAAATTTTTCGAGGACAATCTGGTGAGCCTATGTTAAGTCCCTATATTAATAGTGTAGCCCCTTATTATGGTAGTGTAGCCCCCCTTATTGTTATTATTGTACCCATATAACCCCCATATTTTTATTATTGTGCCCTTACATTATTATTGTTAGGTCGGCTAGGATTACATTGTGGCCCCATTAGGATTATATTGTGGCCCCATGGACTCCTATATATAGAAGGAGGTTTTGTTCATTTGTATCATCCAAGAATTTTTCATTTATGTAATGTATTGGAGGTTGCCCCCTCGAAGTGGCTTATTTCTAAGGCGTTCATATCTCTTTTCTTCTATTTTTGGAGCCGGTTACACAACATTTGGTATCAGAGCTTTGGATTTTAGGGTTTCGCTGCTCCAAACAGGTCATCGTGGAATTTTCGCTATAACTTTTTTTCTACGAAGTTTCAGAAGCTGAAATTTTTAGGGTGCGAAGCCGAAATCCTGAGGAAGATTGTCAAAACATTTCAGAGCCTGGTTCGTAATATTTTTGGAGATATGATCTGTGGAAGTTAGGTCTTTTTTCAGGCTCCTAAACAGGTCATCGTGGCATTTGCGCTATAATTTTTTTTCTACGAAGGTTCAGAATCTGAAATTTGTATGGTGCGAAGCTGAAATCCTGAGGAAATTCGTCAAAAAATTTCATAGCTTGGTTCACAATATTTTTGGATATATGATCTGTGGAAGGTAGTGCTTTTTCAGGCTCCTAAATTTCATCTCAAAGAGGTGATCATGGGAAAAGTTCAATAACTCTCTCTCTGAGCATCGGATTGGAGTGCCGCAAAAAGTGGTCACAAGTAAACAGACTGTAGTTTCTTTTATATCAATTACAGAGACAAAGGACGAAACAGTGACACGTGGAAAGTCGTACAAGTTCTCTCTACTGAACCAGTCCATAATTAGGTCATTGTGGGAGATTGGACACAACTTTGTCTTGGAGAATCCAAATCAGGTCAGACCTGTGGCATTCAAAAGATAATTTAGAGGGATACGTTGATACAGAAATTCAAATATTGAAGTGCTTCATTCACATAGATAATCCAATTTCAATATCAAGCTCCTCAAAAGCAAGAGAAAGCTATACTATGACGCATGAAGAGGAAGAGTTGCAGTATGAGATATCAAAATTACGGTACTAAGTGCAACAAGTTTCGATCTTATGAAGAGAAATTGAAGATGAAATAGATGGTTTAAAAGCATAAATGCAGGCTAATTTGGATGGTTTGAAGGATCAAATAATAGCAAATATGGATGATAAATTAGTGGAAGATCACATTGAGCATCAACAACAAGTTCTCCAATTCTCAAAGGATAACCCAAATTTGGTGCAGAATATAATGAAACAACAGGAAGATCAACATGACATCGAAAGACATTATGACGCAGTCATAGAAACAAGAACTTGACAAGTACGATCAATTTCAGAGTATCTCAGCAAGTGGAAGAACTTTCCTGTAGAAGATTTCACATGGGAGGATGAGAATTTTATACAGAAGCATCAAGAAATAATCAAGCGTTGAGGACAACACTTGTTTGAAGGAGAGGGGCATGTTAAGTCCCTATATTAATAGTGTAGCCCCTTATTATGTTAGTGTAGCCCCCTTATTATTATTATTGTACCCCTGTAACCCCCATATTGTTATTATTGTGCCCTTACATTATTATTGTTAGGTCGGCTAGGATTACATTGTGGCCCCACTAGGATTATATTGTGGCCCCATGGACTCCTATATATAGAAGGAGGTTTTTTTCATTTGTATCATCCAAGAATTGTTCATTTATGTAATGTATTGGAGGTTTCCCCCTCGAAGTGGCTCATTTCTGAGGCATTGATATCTCTTTTCTTCTCTTTTTGGAGCTCGTTACACAATAGCCTAGCACTTCTAAACCTTCCCAAGATATCGAAAATATACCAAGATTTAGTGAATGGGAGGGAGAAGCTACCAAAGTGGGAGTGATTGTGGTATAACTTAGTACAAGAAGAGATTAAGCGGAACACCAGAGATGGATCCTCATCAAAGACTAATGATGAGGAAAATTGTGCCTTGGATGGAAAGGCGAAGAAAGGGAAAGGGAAGGCATCCCATTCCAAATCATATTTTGATCAAGAAAGCAAGAAGCAAGACTTGTCAAGTGTAAAAAAATTTCACTGTCATGACCTTTGACATTATGCTACAAAGTTTATGCGCAAGAAGACTGACAAGAAGCCCTCGGGAGGAGCGACACGTGAAGCACTTGCTTCACAGTTTGAGTTGGATTTTACCCTCATCACATGCATGGTGTCATCGTTGATGGGTTTTGTGTGGTACTTGGATAGTGGAGCTTCATTCCATATGACTGGAAACAAATAATTTGTTAGTAACTTGGAGGAGAAAGATCTCCAGATGCACATAGAGATGGGAGATGATGGGAGGTATAGCACTACTGGCATAGGTACAATTAAATAACTTATGTGCTTCATAAGGAATTCAATAGGAATTGATAGCACCTCATAACCCACAGCAGACTGGGGTTGCAGAAAGTAAGAACAAAACTATTATGTGAGTAGCATGAGTGATTTTGCATGATTAGGGTCTATCATTTCATATTGTTGAACCTCAAAACTATTCTTAATTTGACACCTTTTCCCATCATTTCTTCTTCCTTTTTCAAAAACTCATGAATTCAGTCAGTGATATTTGACATATTCCACATTAGAGAATACATTTAGATGACCTCTACTTTATATTTCTTATTATTTAGATAAATTTTTGTAATTAGCTAGAGAATGCATGCAATTTTGTAGCTAGCCTTTCTTTTTGCAGCCATCGTTCTTGTTTGATAGGTTTTGAGAAGAAAATAAGGAAGAGGGTCATATGGGTATCTTTAGATTGATCCACACATGGATCATATCCCACATACCTGTTCGAATTCAATGAGGAATTGTGCCTACGCTCGCGATCAAGATCGGTCAAAGAACGAAATCAGCAGATGAAATACTCTTCATTTTCTATGACGTAGCGAATCAAGAGATAGCTATGAAGAATTTGCTTCTATTTAGACTTATAATTTTAGTTTCATTTTCTATATATATGCATAAATTCCTCAAATAGTTAAATCCAAAAATTTGTATAAATACCGGTTTGTTGAAACCGAGAAACAAACTAATTTTTGTGATAATTCGGTGTATGCTTTCAAACTCTATTTTTATAATAAGAAGACCAGTTCCAGATATTTGGTGCATGCATAGTCTAAGTAGATTTTCAACCCATTCTGTTGTAGAGGGCCCCTACACGGAAATAATTTTTTTCTTAATTGTTTTGTAGTTTAATTTTTGTCATTTAAATTCCTTTTGATTCATAGTTTTATTCTTGTCAATTCATAGTTAAATTCACATTATTTTTATACTCATATTCCTGTCAATTCATAGTTTAAATTGCTTACTATTTTATAGATTAGTTTCATGAATGCTTTCTGAAATTAGTTATTTTCATTTCTAGTTGACTGTATAATCTTATGCTCACTAAATCATCTCAAGAATGCGACTCTATCATTTTCCAATTGGATAAGATTTGGGCATTCGTTCATACGATAATATTTTTCTTTTAAACATGCTTTGCACTTGCCTTTTATTTCAATCAGCACTGTCATTTAAGTTCTTAGAAATAGAATTTATGCTTTCAGTCCATGGAATAGAATTAGATTAAATTTATCTTTCAAACATTCTTAGATTTAAAACTAGGACAGAGTTAGATTAGAATTGTGTTCTATAATAGATCAAATTCTTTGTTTTAATAGAATTAAACCTTTCAATGGATAATATATAAAATGATTTCATCTTTGTCATTTGAATGGAATTATATTTAGAATAGTGATTTACTGTAAATCAATTAGATACTTTTCATATATGTTTTGTTGTCCTAGATAAATCTAACATTTTAACCATTCAAATTTTGATTTATTTTTATGCAATTTAGATTAGTTAATTAACATTTCCTTTTATTTTAGATTTCATATTTCATTCATTTCATTAAAATAAATTTGTAATTCAATTCCTTTTCTTAGAATAAAAACAACATTTCCTTTTCTTCCTTCTTTAAGAATCAATTTTCATCTTTAAAATTCATTTAGATTTGGCTATTCACTAGTATTTAAATATTTCATCTAGAAGCATAGATTTTATTTCAATTCTTAAAACCATAGGCATAAGATACAAAACCCCCAAAAAAATCTAAAACATACTCAACGAAGTAAGAAAGAAGGTTATATAAGAATATATAGTGCACCAAACTTCATCAAATTACTAACCTCGGTCGATAATTTATGATAGAAATTTAAGACATTAAATTGAATAAACATTTTGGTGCCATTGTCGGGGAAGTGTAACTAGGAAGCCTTATTTCTTACAAACAAAAAATTGATATGCATAGAGAAAGAGACTCTAGGGGTAGATTAATAGCTAGAGGTAGAAGTTTTATTCCAACAACACCACTCACCCCACCAATACCACATAGTGCCACACCATCATCTCAAACTCGTATTCCATATTTCACCTCAAGACATAGACTCCCTGAAGTCTTAAGATCAGAAATCCAACCAGGATATTCTCCAACTTGATTTATTGAGGAAGTCTTAGAAGAAGAAGATCCTAGATCTCCAACAGAAGAAGTAACCTTTTTCACCTCTACAGGAGAACTTATTCTAGCTCAAGAGTTAGAAATCCCTGGTGAGGAAGAAGAAGAAAAATTCTTCAATATCCCATTGATAGAAGAACCAAAGGAAGAACAAATAACTCTACAGTTAGAATCTTACATTAGCTCTAAGGAATCTACAATTACAGAAGAAGAAGGAGGAGGAGAAGTTCTGAATGGAGATTCCATAAGAGGAGGAGGAAGAGGTAGAGGTATAGGAGATCCTAACTCTATTGGATTTCCTATAGTTGATGAGGATACCAATTTTACAATGAAAAATATTTAACCTTCTGTCCTTGCCAATTTCCATGGATTAAGGAGTGAATATCCTGAAACATTTTTATTTGAATTTGAGGTTTTACGTAGATCTTATGACTACTTACAAGACACTGAAAAATTGAAGCTATTTCCTGCAACACTCAAGGGTGCAGCTTTAAAATAGTTCATGGGTTTGATAACACAATCTATTAGGAAATGGGATGACATGAAAAGTGAGTTTTTACAAAGATATCTGGATTATTGCACACCTATTAATAGGAAGGATGAAGTATTTAAAATGATGCAAAGAGAGGATGAAAACTTGGAAGATTTAATTGAGAGATTCAATTACAATATAAAAAGAGCTAAAATGGAACATCTAGACCAAGATACTTTAAAATATCTCTTGTTGAAAGCCATCAAAGATGAATGGATAGATATTCTTAACATGATGGGAAAGGGAGATATCTCTCAATTACCATTGCCTTGAATTGTTGAATTATGCATTCATCTCTCAAGAGAAAAATAAAAAACTGGGAAAAATATAAGAGATCTTATTCTCTCTAGAGTAAATAAACATGCAACTGGAATAGTAAGTAGGGTAGAAATTGGAAATATGACTGATGAATTTAAAACATATATCTTAGGGAGTCTCAATGAACAAATAGAAACCCTAAAATTACAAAGCAAGAAGAAAGTTGAAACTAATTCCTTAACTATTTTCTGTCCTAAATGCATGGAGAAACATGCTTTAAGAGAATGTCCTCTTGATGTAAAAGTCATAGAGGCCTATGTTATTTGTGCAGAAAATTATGAAACAAAAAATTTCCCTCTATACCAGGTCTTAAGGTTGTTTTTCAAGAAGAAGTAGCTCAATCTCTGGTAGATCCTCTTTGTTTTGTCTCTAGAAGACCATGGCAGGGCCATAAACTCAAGGTTTTAATAATCAAATGTATAATCAGCCCTTACCAAACAATTGGAATTCATCAAGGCAGAAACCTTGGTCCCAACCTCAACCTTAGATGCAAGGGATGCAAAATCCTTATGGCAGATACTCTCATTATTACTAGTATCTACAATCCTATCCAAACTATCCTCCCCAAAACTTTCCACAACAAAATCAACCACCCCAACTTCAAAATAATAACCCACAACTTTCATTACCGTTTCCAAAAATAAAAAATAAATTACCTACCCAGCCATTACCAAACAAAAATAATAAAAATGCTCAAACTTCTTATAACACATATGGAAAAAACTTCCCATCTTACATGATTACTCTACTAGATCTTAGCAATGCCCAACATAGATCTGGTAGAATATTAGAAAGGAAAAATCCTTTTGTTTGTTAGGTCCCTATATTACTAGTGTAGTCCCTTATTGTTGTTAGTGTAGCCCCCATATGGTTATTGTTGTACCACTGTAGCCCCCATATTGTTATTATTGTGCCCTTACATTATTATTGTTAGGTTGGCTAGGATTATATTGTGACTCCATGACCTCCTATATATAGAAACGAGGTTTTTTCATTAGTATCATCCAAGAATTTCTCATTTATTTAATGTTAAGGAGGTTTCCCCCTCAAAGTGGCTTATTTCTAAGGCATTGAACTCCATTTTATTCCATTTTTGGATTTTGTTTCATAACATTTGGTATCAGAGCTTTGGATTCTAGGGTTTCACTTCCAAACATGTCATCGTGGAATTTTCTCTATAACGTTTTTCTATGAAGGATCAAAAGCTGAAATTTTTATCACGTGAATATGAAGTCTAGAGAAACTTTGTGTAAAAATTTTAGATCTTGGTTAGCAATATTTTTGGAGATATGATCTATGGAAGTAAGGGTTTTCTAGGCTCCTGAATTTCATCTCAAAGAGGTGACCATGGAAAAATCGTCATAACTCTCTCTCTAAGCATCAAATTGGAATTATGTAAAATGTGGCCATAGGTAAATGGATTAAATTTTCCTGTGTACCAATTTTAGAGCCAAAGGATGAAACAGTGACATGTGGCACGTCGTACAAGTTTTCTCTATTGAATCAGTCTATAATTAGGTCATTATGGGATATTGAGCATAACTTTGCCTTGAAGAATCCAAATTGGGACAAACCTGTGGAATTCGAAAGACAATTTAGAGTGCTACTATAGGACTGAATTTTAGATATTGAATATCCGAAATCACAAAGATAATTCAGTTTCAATATCGAGCTCCTCAAAATCAAGAAAAATGTGTGTATTTTTTTCAAATTGCATAAGTCTTGTTTGAAAAATCAGTTTGAAGTGATTCCAAGGGCATATTGAAGCATTTTTGTGAGTATTGGGTTGTCTAATGCCTCCAAAAAAGAATTCTACACCTATTAAGCCCTTAGAAAATTATACTATGATGCATGAAGAGGAATAATTGCAGTATGATATCTCAAAATTACGGTACCAAGTGAAACAAATTTAAATCTTACAAAGAGAAATAAAAGATGTCATAGATGGTTTAAAATAAAAAATGAAGGCTAAGTTTGATGGTTTGAAGGATCAAATGAAAGCTAATATGGATGATAAAGTAGTGGAATATCACATCGAGCATCAACAACAAGTTCTCCAACTCTTAAAGGATAACCTAAATTTGGTGCAGAATTGAATGAAACAATAGGAAGATCAACATCACAGCGAAAGAAGTTATGAAGGAGTCACAATAACAATAACTCAACAACTACGAAATAGATAAATTTCAAAGTATCTCAGCAAGTGGAAGAACTTACCTATTGAATATCCCACATGGGAGGATGAGAATTTTATACAGAAGCATCAAGAAATAATCAATCATTGAGGACAACACTTGTTTGAGGAGAGGGGAATTTTAGGTCCCTATATTACTAGTGTAGCTCCCATATGGTTATTTTTGTACCCCTGTAGCCCCCATATTTTTATTATTGTGCTCTTACATTATTATTTTTAGGTTGGCTAGGATTATATTGTGACCCCATGGACTCCTATATATAGAAGGGAGGTTTTTTTATTTGTATCATCTAATAATTGTCCATTTGTGTAATGTAAAGGAGGTTTCCCCCTCAAAGTGGCTTATTTATAAGGCGTTGATCTCTCTTTTCTTCTATGTTTGGAGTTGGTTTCATAACACTGTTGTTATTCAAGAAAAATATGCTATTGATGAAGAAATTTCTCTACAGAAAAATAAAAATTCTGGAGAAGGGACATCCCTTCAGCAGAATCAAAATTATGAAAATGAAAAACAAAAATATCCAATAAAATAAACTCCTATTATAGAGAAACCTTCAATATCTGTTTCTAACCCTCCTTTTCCTGAAATATTACAAATCGATAGAGGGGTAGAAAAAAAAATTGTTGCCTAATTATGATTTTCTAGATGAATTGAAAAATTTCTGTATCAAAATCCCTTGTTACAGGTGATTAAAGAGATTCCTATTCTATCCAAAACAATAAGAGAGTTGATCATGAAAAAAACAGGAAGAAAAATAAAAGAAATGAAAAGGATTCAGTTAGTAGGAAAAATTGTTGACATTATGATGGGAAAAATATCCATACAAAAATATTTGGACCCAAGAAGTCCAGTTGTAAAAACACATATCAATGGTATTGAGATTTCAAATTCATTAATTGACTTAGGAGTATCCATCAACATCACGAGCATGCAAACTATGGAACAACATAGGGTTCCAAATATTCAATACACACCACATTACTACAATTACCAAATAGATCAGTAATAAAGCTAGATGGTGTATTAGAAGACATATATGTGTCCTTATACTCTTGGGAATATCCAATTGACTCCATGATATTAACTCCAAAGAACAACCTATGGGGGCATCCATTAATTTTAGGAAGACCTTGGCTAGCAATAGTCGATGCTTTCATTAGTTGTAGATCTGGTGATATGTTTATTTTTTATGGTAACTCGACAAAGAAATTCACTCTATATCCTCCAGCAAAAACAATCGCAGAAATAGGAAATGAAGAATGGATGGAAGATGACAATGATATACAACCTCTCTTTAATATTTCTCATATTAGTGAAGAAAGTCAAATTTTAAATTCAATAGAAAACTTTGAAACATCTTCACAATGTGAAGATGATTATAGTTCTTAAGAACAATGAAATATTGAATACTTTTCATCTAGAAATATTTCTTTATCTTCTATGGAAGAATTTAGTAACTTTGTAGTTGAAATATTTCCAGGAAAATCTTTAAACATAAACAAAAACTTGGAGAAATTCCAACAAGAAGAGTTAATCAAAACATTACAAAAAAAATCTTCTGCATATGCATGGGAGTACACTGATATGAAGGGAATTAGTTGTGAGACTTGTATACATAATATCTACATTGAGAAAAAATCTAGGCCTATCAGACAACCTCAGAGAAGGATTATTCCAAATCTTAGGGAAATTGTGAAAGAAGAATTGCAAAACTTGTTGAATGTAAACTTCATTTATCCAATTTCAGACAGTCAATGGGTTTCTCCCTTGGTGATTGTACCTAAAAATAATGGTAAATGGAAGGTATGCATTGATTATCAAAAATTAAATAAGGCTACTCTAAAAGATCATTTCTCATTGCCTTTCATAAATCAATTATTGGACACATTAGCAGGTAAAAAGTATTTCTCATCCTTGGATGGTTTTAGTGGTTACAGTAAAATTCAAGTAGCACCTAAAGACAAAGACAATACTACATTCCCCTATCCATGGGGAACCTATGCTTAACGAGTACTTACTTTTGGATTGTGCAATGCACCTGCAACATTCCAAAGGGTAGTATTAGGAATTTTCTCTGATCTAATACATGATTGTGTGGAAGTATATATGGATGATTTTACAATTTATGGAAATTCTTTTGAAGAGGCTCTTGAAAACTTGGAAAATTTTCTTAAAATATGTAAAGAAGCCAATATTTCATTAAGTAATGAAAAATGCTTTATGATGTTTACTAAAGGAATTGTTTTAGGACATCACATTTCAAGGGATGGAATTAAAGTAGACTGATGTAAAGTTGAAGTCATCTCCAAATTATCAATTCTGAGTTGTCAAAATGATGTTAGAAATTTTCTAGGTCTTACAGGGTAATATAAAAGATTTATAGAAAACTACACTAAAATTTCATCCTCACCCTTCAAACTTCTTACCAAAGATTGTGAATTTAGTTGGAATCTTGATTACCAATTGGCATTTGAAACTTTAAAAGAAAAAATATCTAAAGCACCCATCTTAAGATGACCAAATTTGAAAATAACTTTTCACATTTCAACAAATGCTTCAGATACAGCTCTGGGAGTTGTAATAGGAAAATAATATTTGATCCCCTATGCCATATATTACACAAGTAAAAATTTGACTCCTGCTGACTTAAATTACATTGTAACTGAAAATGAATTTCTAGTTGTTTTCCATGCTATTAAGAAATTTAGACACTACATCACCGGCTATGAAACCTTTATTCACACAGATCATTTTGCAATTAGGTATTTAATGAATAAATCTATCACTAATAGCATAATCACAATATTGTTATTACTCCTACAATAATTTAACATCACCATTCTAGATTGAACTGGAAAATAAACCATTGTTGCTGATTTCTTGTCTAGAATTCAAATCAACAATAATGATACTCCAGTAGAGGATAATTTTCTTGATGAATATCAATTTGCAATATCTACTAAATCTCCATGGTTTGTAGATATTACTAACTACCTAGCTACAGAAAAATAACCAACATACTTATTTCCTAGAGAGAATAGAAAAATAATTCAAACAACTGCAGTATACTCATGGGTTAATTATGAATTGTATAAAATAGGTTGAGATATCATCATTAGAAGATGTGTTCGAGAAGATGAAATGCCTGAAATCCTGAAAGCATGCCACAATGAACCTTGCAGTGGACACTTTGCTTATAAGAAGGTTTCCCATAAAATCCTTCATTTAGGATATTATTGGCCATCAATATTTAAATATGCCAAGGATTATGTCAAAAGGTGTGAAAACTGTCAAAGAATGGGGAAAATTGTTCCTAGAGATGAAATTCCCTTACAACCAGACGTACTCATCAAACATTTTGAAAAGTGGGCCCTGGATTTTGTTGGACCAATCAATCCACCATCAAAACAAAAGAGGTACATTATGGTTTGCATTGATTATGTCACTAAATGGGTAGAGGCTAAATCACTTTTAGTTGCTAATGAAAATGTTGTAGTTTCATTTCTCTTTGAGGATATTGTCACTTGTTTTTGTGTCACAAGGAAAATTGTGACAGAGCAGGGACCTCAGTTTACATCTAAGGTGGTGCAAAAGATTTTGGATGAATATAAGGTCAAACATATAAAGTCTACTCCATATCATCCACAAGAAAATGGTCAATTCGAGTCCACCAATAAAGTGATCGAAGAAATCCTCACAAATATTGTGCATCTACATAGGAATAATTGTGAAGATAGTCTTCCTGAAGCCTTATGGGCCTACCAAACTACATGGAGCAATACAACAGGACATACTCCGTATGAACTTGTTTATGGGAAGAAAGTCTTGTTTCCCATATAATTTCAAATCAAAACCTTGAAGATAGTAGTCAGATTGGGACTTGATTTATCATAATCCCAAAAAAACAGAATGGAGCAACTTAATGAGCTTGATGAGATCAGGCAAGATGTAGTTCAAATAACCAACCTAATCCAGCAACAAAGGTCCATATGGCATGATAAGTACATAAAAGATATAAAAAAATCAAGCAGGAGATTGGGCACTTTTATTCGATTCAAAGTTCAAAGACTTCCAAGGAAAATTTCAGACTCATTAGCTTGGGCCTTATGAGATCGAAAAAGTATTTGACATTGGAGCAGTCAGGATAAGGACAATTGATGAAGAAAAGGTACCTCTTGTGAATGGGCATCGATTAAAATTCTATCATAAGCCAATTAAAAAGGAGGAATTTATCAAAAAAGTTCAAGAAAATACTGATATGAAGTTGATAAAGAAGAATCCTTCTTCTTCCCCAACCTAGTCTTCCTTTTAATTTTCATATATATATATATATATATATATATATATATATATATATATATATATATATATATATATATATATATATATATCATTATTAAAAAATAAATATAAAATAAAATAAAATAAAATAATTGTATAAGTATGAAAACCAATCAATGATTGGCATCCTTAAACAGAAAATACAAGATGAAAATCAGAGTTTTGGAATCTTATATTTTCCGCCATTCTAAAAAATCCCAAATTCTTTGTTCCATTTATTTTTCTAAAGCAATAAAAGAAGTAGCTACACAATTGCTACAATTCTACGGCTCTTCGAAGAATTTGTAGTTGTCATCACATTCTACAACATTGTTACATTTTTACAGCCTATTGAAGCAGAATATATTGAATAGATGCAATTGAACACTCCATTGAAGATCATGCTCAAAAGACACCTGAATAATCAACACAAAAAGAATATCAATAATGGTTAGTTCCAAGGTATGTTACAATTTTTTTTTAAATAATAAGACCAAAAACATTAGTGTATATAATTTAGATGATCATATGCTGCCACCTCAATATGTCATCATTAGAATTGATTGTATTCAGATTCACTTCCATAAAGACTGATTTCATCCATTCATGATTAACGGTCATATCTCATTTTCGTAACCCACTCATCCACGTTCCTAAACCCTCGTTGAATATCTATTTTACCTATACGTCTCTACAAAATCTTGACACCCTTAACTCAGAGTCAAACCCTCAATCCACTTGATCAAAGAAGAAAACTTATAAAGGTGAAACTCCTTACGACAGAGACATGGGTCTAATAGTGAGAACAAAACTTGTGGGAGCGAAATTCGTGGAGGTTTATCCTCAGGTAAAGGAAATGTTGCAGAAGGTGAAATGGCTCCATTTCATAGAGAAATTCGATGGGTTCCATAAGGATGTCACCAATTCCTTTGCAAGATCTTTCAACGGGACAGAGGTCGAAATTAGGGACATAAAATTCTCAGTAACAGAATCCTTCATAGTTGAAGCCACATAGCTTCCAAAAAATGGTGACATATGGTTCAAGACCAGGGAAATTCAAGGCAAGGAATGGAAAGTTTTTTTGAATAATATAGGTATGGACACTATTGTTTATAAGAAATGAATTCCCAGTTCGACACTCAAAAACAAATGGAGAAATATGTTGTTAATTTTACACAAATTTGTTACTTGCGAGGGTAGATTTAGTTTTATGTTTGTTACCATGCCCGACTATTAATGGATTTCTTGGAAGATGGAGAAATAAAATTCCCATACTTCCTACTGAACATTCTAAAGAAGATGTCAACAAATGTAAAGAAAAGAGTTCAATTCATAGAAAATACCATGCATCATCATGGAATGATAAAAATACTCATTGAGTTCCATCTAAATAATATAGGAGACTCCTGGGAGAGTTTCCAAATCAGAAATCACTTTCAAGATGAAGCACCAAAATAGCCTAAGGATGATAAAATCAAAAGAAGTAGAAGGATAAAGTTTGATACATGCATCGAGGATAAATCCTCACCTCAAAAACATAAATAAGAAGAACAACTCACCATTGCAGAGTTAATGAAAAATAAGAAACTGAATGGAGTAAAAAAGAGAAGAAATGTAAAGGAAAAGAGAAAAGTTACAAGCTCAGAAATTTTAATCCCACCACAGTCAAGGAGAATCTCTAAAATGCATAAACCCTTGAAGAAGACACCACCACAGGAAGTAGAGTTTGTTAATTTATATGAAGAACCCCAAGCACCATCGCCCATTATTGTCTCTCCTACGCACAATCCTATACACTCTCCTATACATAGTCCAAGCAGAAGGACCCCAGAAATTGACCCAGCACAGCAGGAGATATATGACTATATTGAGTCATTAGATAAAAGACATGTAGAATTAAATCCAAGTGTGTAAGAGAAGCCTATCATTGCACGAGAACCTCTGGTGAATACTTTTAAGCAAGAAATCTATGAGCTAGAGATACTGAAAAGGCACATTAAACAAGAAAATGAAACCTTGAAGGAACAAAATCACTTGGAGAAGGTCATCAGTGACAACATTATCTTACATTTGGGGATGTGGTATAAAAATAACAAGAAACTAAAGAAAAAAAATAGATTTCTGAACAGGAAATTCATAAGTCTAAAGTACAAACTCCTCATGAAGAAACCAAGAATGGAAATCACTTCAAGGAAAGGAAAGAAGAAGAAGTTGGATGCTTTGGCAGAGGTATGAGAAAAAATGTAGTAGAAGGTAAAGTCTCACAATTTTGGGAATTGCATGACGAAATGCAATGGTATCTTAGTGGGGGTATGTTGAACCTCAAAACTGTTCTTACTTTGACACCCTTTCCCATCATTTCTTCTTCATTTTTCACAAACTCATGACTTCAATCAGTGATAATTGACATATTATAGATCAGAGAAGGAATTTAGATGATCTCTATTTTATATTATAAATTTCTTATTATTTAGATAAATTTCTATAATTAGCTATAGAATGCATGCAACTCTATAGCTAACCTTTGTTTCTGCAGCCACCGTTATTGTTTGACATGTTTTGAGAAGAAAATGATGAAGTGGGTCATATGGTATCTCTAGAATGATCCACACATGGATCTTATCCCACTTACCTGTTTGAATTCAAAGAGGAATCATGCCTACGCTCATGGTCAATATCAGTCAAAGAACGAGATCAACAGATGAAAGACTCTCGATTTTCTCTGACATAGAAAATTGAGATATCGCTATGAAGAATTTTCTTCTATTTATACTTCTAATTTCAATGTTGTTTGCTATCTATAGGCGGAAATGTCTCAAACAGTTAAATCTAAAACCCTGTATAAATATCGGTCTATTGAAACCAGGAAACAATCTAATTTTTGTGATAATTCGGTGTATGCTTTCAAAATTTGTTTTGCTAATAAGAAGACCAGTTCCAGATATTTGATGCATGCATAATATAAGTATATTTCCGACTCATTTTGTTGCAGAGGGCCGCTACATGGAAAGGAGGTTTTTCTTAATTGTTTTGTAGTTTAATTTCTGTCATTTAAATTCTTGTTGTTTCATAGTTTTATTCTTTTCAATTTGTAGTTAAATTCACATTTTTTTTATAGTCAAATTCCTATCAATTAATAGTTTAAATTGCTTACTATTTTATAGATTAGTTTCATGAATTCTTTCTGAAATTAGTTATTTTCATTTCCAGTTTAATGTGTAATCTTATTCTCGCTAAGTCATCTCAAGAATGTGAATCTCTCATTTTCCAATTTGATAAGATTTGCGAATTCGGTCATACATCAATCTTAGTTTTCTTTTAAACATGCTTTGCACTTGCCTTTGCCATTTCAATCGACATTTTCATTTAAGTTCTTAGCAATATAATTTATGCTTTCAGTCCGTGGAATATAATTATATTAAATTTATCTTTCAAACATTCTTATATTTAAAACTAGGACAGAGTTAGAGTAGAATTGTGTTCTAAAATAGATCAAATGCTTTGTCTTCATAGAATTAAATATTTCAATGGATAATATAGAAAATGATTTCATCTTTATGATTTTAATGAAATTAGATTTATAATAGTGCTCTGCTATAAATCAATTAGATACTTTTCCTAGATGTTTTGTCGGCCTAGATAAATCTAACATTTTAACCATTCAAAGTTTGATTTATTTTTATGAAATTTAGATTAGTTAATTAGCATTTCCTTTTCTTCCTTATTTTAGATTTCATATTTCATTCATTTCATTAAAATCGATTTGTAATTGAATTCCTTTTCTTATAATAAAAACAACATTTCCTTTTCTTCCTTCTTTAAGAATCAATTTTCATCATTAAAATTAATTTAGATTTGGTTGTTCACTAGCATTTAAAGATTTTATCTAGAAGCATAGATTTCATTTCAATTCGTAAAAATTTAGGCATAAGATACAAAACCCCCAAAACAATATAAAACATACACAACGAAGTAAGAAACAAGGTTATCTAATCATATAGACTGCACTGCACTTCATTAAATTACTAACCTCAGTCGATAATTTACGATAGAAATTTAGGACATTAAATTGACCAAACACATATGTAGGTGGAAGCATGCAACACAATAGTATTTGTGCAGAACATAAGTACTCATTGGATACTTGAGATGAGTAAACGAGAGGAAGATTTTTCAGGTAAGAAGCCAGATATCGTGCATTTTAAAAATTTTGGTTCATTAGTTTATTGCCATGTAACCAAAGATGTCAGGAAGAAGCTAGATCCAACAGCTCAGTTGGGGATATTTGTGCGGTTAACTGATATACCTCACAACTATCGGGTGTACTTTCCAGCACACAATATGTCAGTGGTCAGAAGAGATGTGAAATTTGATGAAGAGAAGGCCATGAAAATTTCACTTGAGAGGGAGCTTCAATTGCATGCAGTTGAGGAGATCTTGGCTCCAAAATAATAACCTCAAGACATGGAGTAGCCACATGCAGAGGAATAGAGAGTGGAAGCACCCACTAATGTAGATACATCCCAAGACAAAAGGAAGGGCACCATAGATGCTGACATGTTGGTGCTTGATGATAGAGAGAAATGGGAGAACCCATATCACAATGAAGGAAAAAAAGGTCCCCATATGCTTGGTTTTATTGAACTCTTTTGGAAAATATTTATTCTCACTCCTCCTATAAGGATGATGACAGTGATGATGATGATGTATCTTTGAACCAAAAATACAATAGAATTCATCAATGCTAGTCCACCTCTCAGTTGTATCCAAATATCTTCCACCTTTGACTGTGTCATCTCTATCCAATATGTAACCTGATTGAGACCTTCTACCATATTACCCATTAGTATTTTCCTCATTTCCATTAATTGTCCTTAGTCGTCCCTCTTTCTGCAAATCTGAAAGACTTTGAAGGATAACTACATTAACCTCTTCTTTCTTTTCTTGAGATCTCACAATCCTTTCCTGTACCTCAATCAACTTGAATTATATTTATTACAAATTCTAATTTTTTCCTTTAAAATTCTCAATGTATCTACTAAATCAGATGAGTACTCCCCTCCTTGCTACTCAACTAACCTATCCCATTCCATTTAATTCACATCAAGCATGTAAGGGGATTCATGTGAACTGTATTCAACCATTCTTCTCTCCATCTCTGATCTTCTATCTCCTAAAATAATTCCATGTTATATAAATCAAATAGAAACATAATCAAAATCATACCTCAATGAATTTCAGGGGAGGTTATCTCGTCTGCACAAATCAATTCAAATTATCACATTGACATCAATCATATCAACATATCAACATCTCAACATCATGCATAAAAACTCAAACTATGGCACTGACTATATACATGAAAACCATAGCCATTGAACTGCATGCATAAAAGACACACATATGAGTGACACACATGCAAAAAAATCACATCTAGCCCATCCTGTCCAAGTTTTTGAACTTGGACATTTACCCATTTCTACAATATTTTCGAGGTAAGCACGAGACAAGTGTCACTATGATATGACTTGACCTTCAAGATATATTTATTAAAGTGGGGCTAAATAATCGAAAACTTTTAGACATTCCCTAGGGACTACATACCACTCAGGAGCCTGCAAACCACCCCAAATGGTCATTCCCTGATCTGGAGCTATTTTCATAGGGGAAACTCACTAAACACATGCATAACACAACTTCAGTGCAGTTATGAGGTCCCAACACATGCATAGGTTCGATTTCATGCGGTTATGACCCAAAAAATATAGTTCTATGCCAGTGGTTTCAAGATCTAAGCACTTTTTCAGGCTAGCATCCATATCATTGCCTAGAATTGCTTCTAACTCTCCAGAAACGTAAACAAGATGATGATAAGGCCAACAAATCAAAACTCAAGCAATAACTTGACCTTGACATATCTAATCCATCATAAACATTTCATAGAACATATGGTAAACATAAAAGCTACAGGTCATGAATTCTTATATGATCATAAATTTCCGAACTTCATCTAAATGTATCCAAGAAGGCTTAATTCCCTCTCAACATAGCTGCAACAACACTTTTTATACCATGAATTCATCAACCATTCAATAACTTATCAAAACATGACAAGATCCATAGATGGAATACATCATATAACCAACATATAACCAGAATAGAAACCATGGAAAATCTGCCACAATAACCAGTACAAGTGCTCATATATCACAGTAGGAAAATAGATCATATTAAAAAATTAAAATGCCAACCAATTCAGGGACTTCCACATACTGCTCGACTAAATATTGGGTTGAATCAAATCTCTCTTTCATCCAATCAACCCCATTCCATATTCCAAGCATGCATGTGGGGTCATAAGGGATAAAACAAAACAAAACAAACTCAAATTCTAGAGGCCAAACCATCTCAACCCTAAACCACAATAATGTCACCTATGCAATCCATAAATCACTAACATCAACCACACCAGTCTTTACCCAGGCTATCTAGGGCTCTAGGAACTAGTAACTCAACCTACAACTAAATCATGGCTCCGGAGAATTTGTTCGAAACTATGGCTCCAGGGACTAATAACTCAAGCCAAAAGGTTTTATAGTTTTCAACTATTTCTCTTATGCCTTTTATTATTAATCTCCCTTTTTCTTCATTTTCCCTCTAATTTCCCTTGCATGCAAATTTGTGTCTCTTTGCCTTCCTTTTCTCCTATTTTCCTTTATTTTAATAAATAAATGTCATTTTTTTCCTCTTTGATTTGCTAATTCCTTTTCCAAATTCTATATCCATTATTAATCCACAATTGATGCCCACTATAATGTTTTCCCACCATTCATCTTGGAATGTGTGTTCCATGACCTTGGTATTATTTTATTTACATGGAAAATTAACCAGGGTTATTACATAAATGCTCCAGGTGTTGTTGGTCTTTCAAAACCATAGACCACATCTGTCCTATTGGATATTTTGATGGTGCCTCTGCTCGTGGATCATGTAGATGCAGAGAAATCATATCCCTTTCTCCTTCTGAACATTATCACTTCTATTTTTATGGTGTATTAGGCACTCACATGTAGGTTGAGGTGTTGGCCCTTTGGGGTGTCCCTTGTTGTGCACTATGGCTTATTGTTGTTGAGATTGTAACCATAGGGGATTCGAAAGTGATAATCGATTGGGCTCTGTGGACTCTCTTTATATTTGTTCTGTCATTGTGGCACTGGCTAGAACAAATATCTTCAATAAAGGTTGCCTTAGACTCTCTATCTCATTTTTCCACATTTTTAGGGAGCAGAACACATTTGGAGACCAGCTCTCCAAGCACGGGTTATTTTATTTTCCTGGGCAGTTACACTATGAATGCTTGGAATAGGGCTTCATCATCAACTCAAGTTTCTTCCTTTTTTTATGAGGGCTTCTTGCATACTTTTAGGTATTTTGGTAGCGATGCACACTTTTGTTTTCTATTTTCTGCATTCTCTATTCTATATATTGATTGATCATGGGATTTTTCTTCTTCTAGGGAGTATTTATAGTCCATCATTTTGTATGTATCAGGGATGCTTTGTTGGTATTTCCTACACATGTGTTCCCCCTACTCACACGGAGTTAAATATGTACTATTTGATGGGGCCATCATGTTGATCTCCTCACTAGTATCTCTATTAGCACTGATTGGTTGATGTAGATCGTAGAAATATGTAACAACTTTTGTGGAAATAAAAGTGTGTTACTTTTTCATGTGGAGAAAATGTTTATGAAAACATATGTTTATTAATTAAAATTATATAATTTTATGCTACTTCAATTTTTAATATAATTTTTTTTTTTTTTTTTTTTATATCATTATATTCAGAGATGATCTCCAGCCCAGTATAGGATGGATGTTGTATTGTCTTGTTTAACATTTTGACTCCATAAAATTATATTAAAATAAAAAATTAATAATTATAATTATCAATAAAACATTTTGACTTGGTCAAATTACATAAGACTACAAATAAAAATAAAATAAGATAAAACAAAAACATAAAATTAATAATTGTAATTATAATTTATATTTAAACTAGCTTTCTTAACTCCGTATCTACCGAGAGCCAAGAGTTTTTGTTTGGAATCCAATGAAATTTATTTTCGCCAAATCTTAAATTTTATGGTTTGAAATGGGCTTTTGACTGCATATGTGGGTTCAACACCCTAAAAAACCCCTTGGGCACTCGGATTGTGGATATTTTATAACTCAAACTTGTGATTCCAAGAAATCCTTGTGCTATTCTCGATAAATTAAAGTGGAAAATATGCCAGAAAACCTTCAAAATGTAGAAGAGATAGACTACAACAATAAAATATTTCAATGCTAAAAAATAAGTGATTAAAGTAAAATAATTTACTTTTCAAATTTTAATATAAAATATTAATAATAATAAAGTAGTCAAAAATACAATTTAAACAATGAAAAAATTTTGCGCGCACACACACATGCACACACAAAGAGAGAGAGAGAGAGAGAGAGAGACCCATTATGGATCTATTTTAGCCACAAATTTATCAAACACTAAAAGGGATTAAATATCTCTACATGTAAACATTTTATTTGAAGTTTTTCATTCTAGAAATATGTTTGCATATCAAGAGAGTTGATCCTGATGTAGGAGCATCAAACCATATGTTAAGAAATTAGTAAAAATGATATCTATAAGAAATGATTGAACTACTAATTTGTTATTTAAAAGCATGGGGAAAATCATATTGATGAGGGGTCTTGGAAATTATCTTGATATCTTTATGGAGAAAATCATGGATCCACAGTGATCCATGACAACGTATTTTCCCAATATAAATTGTAGACTTCAAGCATTGAAAAATGGTAAGCATGGAATGATAAACATGCCCTTCGAGGTTGCATGTAATAGTATAGGGATTAAATTAATAAATTTTTACTTATGTTTTATGTTATTTCATGTGCATGAATCATGGTTTGGTGCATGAATACATGTGGTCTATGAACGGTTGTAATTTCACCCAGCTCTTGTTCATGATGAATGTGATTCATCTAGCATAATTTCATTCTTGCAACAAATTGTATTTGCATCATTAACGTGAGAAATTGATGTTGCATGCAGATAGCTCTTTGCAGGGGTCATGATAGATGTGAGAATGGAACAAAGTGTTTGATTGAGCCAAACTTTGGCTTGAAATGATGAAGACATGAATCATGGTGACAAAGAAAAATCATGCACAATGAAGTTCTATGCACAAGAAGGAATATTTTGAACCCATAAGTTGGTTGAACACCCAAGCAAGGTGGAAAGGAGGAACATGGAAATGGTCCACATTGGGTTTGAGTCAGTGCAGCCAAAATATCTATAGTGATTGGACGTTGGACATAGTTTGAAGTCGATCGACAAGTTTCTGACTGATCAAGAGATAATTTTTTATTCTCAAAATTTAAAGTGCTCGAAACTATACCGAACCTGAGTGACCAGAAATGTTTCCTTACGAATCTGGTGCTGCGAACGGTTCAAAAAATTGATGTCGTATGAGGAATATATCACGTTGTGTTTGTTTTCCCAAACATCAAATATTTTGTGGCTGGAATGCCCAGTCAACATATAGGTACAATCAGCAGATGGCATATTCTGTGGAATATTCCCTTTTCTCACAGTCAATTAGAATTCGACACGTGGCTTAATCTGGGTCGCTTATTTTGTGGTACGAAATTGGTTTCTGACTGTTGATGTTTTGAAATGGGTTGTTGGATGAGAGACACGTGGCAAGCCCCGAGACATCTACGTCTCCTTATGAGGCTATGATAAAAAAAAATTAGAGTCTAGGACGTTTGACCCCATGACCTCCATAGTGCCTGTGAAGACCTCTAACCATTCCACCTACTATTTGTTTCTTAACTGTATAGTTCTCCACATCATTTTATTGTGTTATGTTTTGGAGGTTGGGGGAGGGGACCACTAGCAGTCCCAACCTGCTAGTGGCCCCACAGCAGTGGTCACAAGAACTGTTAAAACATTGTGGCAACAAACTTTAAAACTGACGATCACATTCAATGTTTAATCTGGTAGGTTAGGTGGTTGCGATCACATGTCATGGTGAAATCAAAACTGCAACGAAAATTTTATATAAACTGTAACCTCTGGCAGATATTTGAAACTATCACATGGGTGCGGTGTAATGGCATTTAATGCCACAGTTTGCGGAATCGTATATCTTCCGGTTCCATGCCAACGCAACAGAGTTTTCAAACGGTTAACACAGAGTTAAGGGTGGTGGGTTGGCATGTGACCACCCCTCCCAAACCATTCAATGTCTATGCTAACGATATTTCTAGCGGAAACAGTAGCGACGCCCTAAAATTTAGGTATTTTACTATTTTTAGCCACAATTATGTGCCAGTCTCAACTTTTAGTGGAGCTTTTCTAGATGACATTAGGAAGAATGTATGGGGAGGTCAATTTTCGACCAATTTGGGTGAAACAAGAGTCTACCTAGACTAATTTGAGCATTCTAGAGCCACTGGTTAGAGAAAACAACCATTAGAGGCTTGTAAACACATGTAATTTTCAATTTCGAGCATAATGAAAAAGAGGGACATGTCATTGGGAGATGGACTAGAAGATGTAGCCCAGGAGGGGTGAATTTATTCATCATTCCTATTGCGTAAAACTTATGTGTGATTGTATTTCTTTTTTATACACTGTTGTTCAGTGTTTTTTAGGCTTATATTCATGTGTAAAGTTCACAAATTCATCTATGTTTCATGGTTAAAACACTCATTCCTTAATAAAACAAATGGAGACAAATTGTACATGTTTTTAATACTGAAAGGACACTTAGCACAACAAAATAATACACTCCTTTCAGATCGTGTCAGTATCAGAGCTAGAGTTTAATCTCTTATTTTTTTGTGTGCAAATATTTGTTTAACTATTTTCAAGGGTTTTCATGCTTACTAGGCTCAAGCTTAAGAGAGGAGAAGGAAAATTGGTGGAAGAAATAGGTTCTCAAAGTGAGCCATAGTAAAGGAGGGAAATATTGCCACATTCTCCACCACCTAGTTCACCTCCAAAAGAAGTAGAATAAGCAATAAGAATGCCTCTAAGAGAAGAAGAAACCCATGAAGAGGTGGATCCAAAAGAAGAATAAAGAGTGTTCAGGAAATCATTCCTTGACATGACTGAAATGGTGAGAGTCCTTTATCAAGAAAGGAATGAAAGACTAGAAGGAGAAGGATCCAAACTTCACAAGGAAGGTCAAAGATCATCAGGAGGTCAAAATGATGAATATAAATCAAAGAAGGGTAATGGAGGAAATGGAGGCAGTGGAAAGTCACCATCCTCACCCTCATCATTATCATCCTCTACTTCATCTTCAGTACACCAATCACACAAGTCAAAGAAAACTGGTAAAAGGCATTTTCTAAAACTTGATGTTAAGTTTGAATCAATTTTTAATGGTGAAGTCAATGCAGAAAAGCTTGATAATTGGATTAGGTAATTGGAGATCTATTTGAGAATTCAAAACCTTCATGATGATGATACCAAAATCCAACTAGCTTCATTGAGGATGGAAGGTGCAACTCTTATTTGGTGGGAAGCTAAGACAAAGGAGGAGATCAAGAAGCATGGTAAGATTATACTATCATGTACTAATTTCATTACTGCAATAAAACAATAATTTTATCCATTAGCTCACATGCAGAAAGCCATAATGAACTGGAAAAAATTTAGACAATTGAAAGGACGAAATGTAGAAGACTACACCCAAGAATTTGGGAGAAGAGCTCTCTTATTATGGGTAGATTTTCAGAGTCAAGATACTTTGCTCAAGTACATAGGAGGCTTACATAGCTACCTAAGACATACTTTTCTCATGTTTAACCCTACAATATTAGATGAGGTTTGTGTTCAAGCCACACATGTATCTAGAAGCAAGAGGGAAAAACATTAATGATGAGAGTAGGAAGAAACATTTTAAGGGGAAAAACAAAGATAATACCTCAAAAGGTAAGGGAAAAAAGAATGCATCTGTCAAGAAAGAAGAAGAGAAAGTGGTTTGTAAACATTTTTCAAGAGAAAGCCATGAAGAGAAAAATTGTTGGAAATTACATCTTAAAAAGAGAACCAAGTATAACAATAACAAAGGGAAGCAGAAAACTGCAGCTACAACCCAACATGACTTAGGAGAGGATTCAGGCGATGAAACTAAAATTACAACCATGGGATTGAATAACATGAAGGGGAAATAAATTGAAACAAAACCGAGTACTAGTACTTCAAAATATTACATACAAGCTCCAAATGAAAAAGAGAGAATTGAACTGTTTCATGTGAGGATCATATCCAAACATACCAAGATTGACACACTGTTTGAAAGTGGGTCACGAGAAAAATTAATCTCTGAATAATTGGTAAAGAAAATTAATCTTCAGACCATTCCACATCCAAAACCATATCCACTTGGGTGGATTTGTAAGGATGCAAATTTACAGGTTTCAAAGAAGTGCATATTGTGCTTTCCAATAACTGCACATTTTGTTGACACAATTGAATTAGATGTGGTTTCACTTTATATTACAGGTGTTGTGTTGTAAAGTCCTTACTTGTATGATAGGAAAGAGATCTTCCATCGCCATGAGAACAAATACCATTTATTCAAATATGGAAAGGAGTACATTGTTAGAGCATATCGCAAGAAGACAAATATTGCAATGCTAAATGTTGGACAGGTAAAAAGGCTGGTGAATTCAAGTAAGAATTTTGTTCTTCTAATTATTAAGGCTGCCTAAAGCTGATGTTAATCATGAGTCATTTGAAGATTGTGATCCTAAGTTGAAATCAGATTTATATGATGTATTTGATGCACATCATGAGATTTTTCAGGAGCCAACATGATTTCCTCCTAAAAGGGAGATTCAACATGAGATTCAGTTACAACAAGATTGTCCTCTTCCAAACATCGGCATGTATCGCATGTCGATAACGGAGAATGTTGAAATAAAGAGGCAAATCAAAGGACTTGTTGGACAAGGGACTCATAAGGCCAAGCACTTTCCCATGCAGTTCACCCATAGTCTTGATTTCGAAGAAGGATGGGACTTGGCGCATGTGTGTCGATTGCAAAGTTTCGAACAAGATAACGGTAAAGAATCGATACCCACTCCGAAGGATAGATGATTTGCTAGATTAGCTGAAAGAAGAAATTTTTTTCACTAAGTTAGATTTACGAAGTGGATATCATCAAGTAAGAATTGCAAAAATTGACATACGGAAAACTGCATTCAAAACCAAACAAGGACTCTTTGAGTGGTTGGTTATGTCGTTTGGTTTTTGTAATGCACCAGTGGCTTTCATGTGTGTTATGGATAATGTTTTGTGTCCATTTCTTGATGAATTTGTGATTGTGTATTTAGATGATATACTCATTTTCAGCAAAACAAGAGAAGAGCATGTCTTTCATGTGAAAAAGGTGCTTGATGTTTTGAGGAAAAACAAATTATTTCCTAAGACATCTAAGTGTGAATTTGGAAAGACTTCTCTGATTTATTTGGGACACATTGTAGGAGGAGGTGATTTGAGAATTGATCCTTCTAAAGTGGAAGCCATTGTGAATTGTCCCACTCCCAAAACAGTAACCGAGGTAAGAATTTTCTTAGGCGCAGCTCAATATTGGAGAAAGTTTATTGCTAACTTTTCTGCCATAGCAGCTGCTATACATGCAGTGACAAGTGTGAAGAAAGGCTTCCAATGGGGAGGTAAAAAAAGATAATATTTTGAAGCTTTAAAAGACAATATCAATTCAGCCTCGGTCCTTGCATTACCAAATTTGAGATAGCCATTCGAGATTCAAACTGATGCTAGTGATTATGCCATGGGCGCAATACTTTTGCAGCATGGTAAGCCTATCGCTTTTCATTATAAAACATTCAATGATATTGTAACTAATTATCCTACATATGAAAAAGAGGTGTATGCGTTGGTACAAAGCGTCAAGAAGTGGAAACACTAACTGATGGGTAAAGATACAATTATACATACCGATCACCAACCATTACAGTACTTACAGTCACAAACAAAATTGCGGCAATCATGACATTTCAGATGGATGGGATTTCTTCAATAGTTTCACTTTGTTATAAGGTACAAGAAAGGCATTTTCAATAAATTTGTTGATATTCTTTCAAGACCAATTATAAATGCTTCTACTTTTCTTAAAAACAATTCTATGGTACGTGAGAGTTACATAGAAAAGTATGCATCTGACGCTGATTTTCAAGATGTGTATGCTAGTTTGAGTGAAGGGAATCAAGTTGAGGAAAATGATTATCACATGCATAACAATTTGTTGTTTCATTTGGGAAAGTTGTGTATACCACAAGGAGATAGACTTAGTGTCATGAGAGAGGCTCATTCGTCTCTTATTACTGGACACTTTGGGGTAAGCAAAACAGTGGTGCATCTACAGAGGTATTTCTATTGACCTCGCATGATAGATAGTGTGTCACATTTTATAAGAGGATGTTTTATGTGTGCAATGAGAAAGCCTAGCAATAGGAAGCTTGGGTTGTACACGCCACTACCAGTACCATCAAGGCCATGCGATAGTGTCTCCATGGAATTTGTTGGAGGTATACCTATGTCAAGAAAACACCATGATTATATTTATGTAGTTTTGGATAGATTCATTAAAATGTGTATACTTATGCCATGTAGGAAAACCATTACTGTTGAACAAATTGCTGAACTTTATTTTCAACATGTATGGGTTCATTATGGTTTTCCAACTTCTATTGTTAGTGACAGGGATTCTAGGTTTGTTGGAAATTTTTGGTCCAATATTTGGAAGATGCTGGACACAAAGTTAAAAAAGAGTGCTGCTTTTCATCCACAAACTGATGGCCAAACCGAGGTGGTGAACAGAACCATTGTGCATCTATTGAGAGAATATTGTAGCAAACATCCCAATTTGTGGGATGAACAACTGAATTACATTCGGCACACTTACAAATAGGCCAAGAACTCTTCTACAAATACTTCACCTTTTGAAGCCTTCTTTGGGTATTTGCCGAAATCACCATTAAACTTCATATTTGAGAAGGATGTTGCAATTGATGGGCATAGTGATATTGACAAGGCCTGAAATTTCATTGAGAAAATTCAGATTATTCATCAACAAGTTCAAGAACATCTTGAGAAGATTCAAAGAAAATACAAGGGGAGGCATGAAAAACATAAAGTTGATCACAAGTTTCAAGAAGGAGATGAAGTATGGTTGCACATAAGTAAAGAAAGGATGCAAGGATAAGGTAAAAATCTCAAGCCCGTTCGTTATGGTCCATTCAAAATCATTAAACAAGTTGGTAATAATGCATTTCAACTTGACTTGCCTACATATATGCAAATGTACTATGTTGTCAATGTGGAGAATTTAAGTTTGTATGAGCCTCCTTTGATTGATGATCAAGGGAGTGATATTCAGCTGCCATCTATAGAAGATTTCTCACCAGAATTTCTGGATGAGCTGAAGGAGGATTCCATCCTTGACAGGAGGACACACACTTCTAAGAGGGGAAGTGTTGATTATCCTCGAATTGGGCTAAAGGGCAGGAAACCAAGTAAGGCAAGATGGATGGAAGTGGAAAAGGTGAGGGATCTGTACCCTCATCTTCTGAACATGTAATGAAAGTCTTTGGGGGCCCAAAAGCTTCCCAATGGGGAGGTGTGATCAGGAGATTGTATGTTATGCTCAAAATTGAAAGTGCTTGAAACTGTACCAAACTTGAGTAACTAGACAGGTCTCATATTTGCGAATCCAGCACCTCAAACGGTTTGAAAACTCAATGTTGTATGATGAACATATCGTGTTTTGTTCGTTTTCCCAAATAGCTAAAATTTTGTGACTGGGATGCCTAGTCAACATACAGGGACAGTCAGCAGATGGCATATTCTGAGGAATATTCCCTTTTCTCACAGCCATTCAGAATTCGACACATGGCTTAATCTGGGCCATTGATTTTTTGGTACATAATTGGTTTCTGAACATTGATGTTTTGAAATGGGTCATTGGATGAGAGACACGTGGAAAGCATGGAGGATTCCACGTGTCCTCAGGAGGCTATGATAAAATTTTATTGGAGTCTAGGGGATTCGGTCCCGTGAGCTCCATAGTGCCCACGAAGACCTCCAACCATTCTGTCTACCAATTGTTTCTTAACTGTATAGTTCTTTGCATCATTTTATTATGTTATGTTTTGGAGGTTGGAGGAGGGGACTGCCAATGGTCCCAACCGACTGGTGACCCCACAGAAGTGGTCACATGAAACATTAAAGCACTGTGGCAACAAACTTTAGAACCGATTATCACATTCAATGTTTAATTTGGCGGGTTCGGTGGTTGCAATCACATGCCATGGTGACATAAAAACTGCAACGAAACAGTTATATAAACAGTAACCTCTAGTGGAGATTTGAAACTGTCACATGGGTGTGATGTAATGGAATGTAATGCCACTATTTGTGGAACCATATATCTCCGGGTTCCATGCCAACGCAACAGAGTTTTCAAACAGTTAACGTGGAGTTAATGGTGGGGGGTCGGCATGTGACCACCTCGGCAAAACTATTTAATGTCTATCTTAACTGTCTTTCCAGTAGAAACAGTAGAGAAGCCCTAAAATTTAGGGATTTTACTATTTTTAGCCACAATTAAGTGCCAGTCTCCACTTTTAGTGGAGATTTTCTAGATGACATTAGGAAAAATATATGGGGAGGTCAATTTTCGACCAATTTGGGTGAAACAAGAGTCTACCTAGACTAATTTGAGCATTTTGGAGCCATTGGTGTAGAGAAAACAACCATTACAAGCTTTTAAACACATGTAATTTGCAATTTTGAACATAATGAAAAAGATGGACATGCCATGGGGAGCTGGACCAGCAAATCTAGCCCAGGAGGGGCGAACTGCTTCATCATGCCTACTGTGTAAAACTTATCTTTGATTGTATTTATCTGTTATACATTGTTATTCAGTGTTTTTTAGGCTTATTTTCATGCTTAAAGTTCAAAAATTCATCTATGTTTCATGGTTAAAACACTCATTCCTTAAGCAAATAAATGGAGACAAATTGTACATGTCTTTAATATGGAAAGGACACTTAGCACAACAAACTAATACACTCCTTTCAAATCACTGTCACAAGACCAAGGATTTCGCCTATGGAGCCAAGTAGTCTTGGGATGTTGAGGCTTGTGAAATTCCAAGACAAGAACGTGTAATAAATAAAGAAAAATTGAGATGGATAAATTGGGATATCATGAGATAATTGTTGAAATTTAAGTGAATATAACCACATTTTATGGGCTGATAATATGCAGGTTCAAGTTGATTAAACTAGCAGGGTCCAAATTCGAGAGACCCCTAGAAATCTTTTTCAACAAGTGGTATAAAAGCATAGAATTTTTTTGTGCGTAGAGTGGAAGAGAAGCAACAAAAGAATATCGAAGTTGATTGAATATCTGATAAGAGATTTTTTTTTCGTTGTGCAGGTGATAACAAAGGAAGGTGAGAATATTTGCAAATTCCTAGAGCAACGAGTGCTCATAAGGTTCTAAATAACATAAGTATGAAGATACCAGATTACCAAACTCCAAATAAAGTTTGGTGAGGTATCATGTAGCAAGAACAGAGACTTGTTATTACAGAGGCTTTTTGTAGCTCACAAGTTAAAGACGTTATGAGAAGACAATAAAGAATATGACCGGGAGGTCATAAATATTGTATCGTAGGAGTCTAATGTAGAAGCATCGACTTATCTTTCAAGAAATCAACAAAAATGATCTCTAGAAGAAATAATGAGGAAACTGCGACTGTAAAAAAGAAACATGAATTTCTAATTTGCATTTAAAAGCATGGGAAAAATCCTATTACTAAGTGATATAGGGGATTATGTTGAGAGATTTATGGAAAAAATCATGAATTCAATGTGATCCATGAAAATGTATTTTCCAAAAATAAATTGTAGCCTTCGTGTGTTGAAAAATGGCAGCCATAGAATGATACACATGTCTACTAAGGCACCATGTAATAGTATAATGATTAAATTAATTAAGTTTCATTTTTGCGTTATGAGATTATATGTGCATGAATCATGGTTTTATTCATGAACACATGTGGTTTTCAAAATCTTGCAATAAAACCCAACTCTTGTCTACGATGAATGTGATTCATATACTAAAATATCATTCTTGCAACAAGAGGAATTAACACTGCATGTAGAGACCTTTGTGCAAGGGTAATGACAGTTATGAGAGCAAAAAGAAGCGTTGGATTGAACCAAATGTTGGCTCAAGATCATGAATATAGACATCACAGTGACAAAGAAAAATACCACACAATGAAGGATCATGCACATGTAGGACTAGTTTGAACCGTTGAGTGGGTCAAGCATCCAAGAAAGGTGGAAAGAAGCAACATGAAAAGGGTACGTGTTGGGTTTCACTTGACACAGCCAAAATACTAGTAGTGATTGAACATTGGACCAAGTTCAAATTCAATCGATAAGTTTGTACGTAATCCCAAAATCTTTAGCTTTCAGATGAAATAAAGAATTAATGTAAAATTTCATCTTAACCATGAAACTTAAAAGGCATGAACATAAGAAGAGAGAAGCACATAAAATCATGCAAAGAAGACAAGAAATTGATAACAAAGTTCGTCTAGGAGGGACTACGTCTCCAGGCCCTGCTCAATTAGTGGGGATGCCCTCTTTCATTAAGTGGCAAATAAAATGAAAGTACAAGCATCAATGCAAAATTACACCCTTAAACCTCCATGGCTAAAAGTGGTCGAAAATTGGACCTCTGATGAAGAAACGGACAACACTGTTGGATTCCTGTCACCGAGAGCTGCAAAATCCATATAAAACTTGCCTAATTATGACGTCGGACAAATTAGGTCCCTCTGGAAATCAGATCAGTTCATGGTTCCGCCCCCCTCCTGCAAAGCGCTCAATGTTCCACTCTATCTCAGTAAACATGATGCTCCTAATCTGCCCTGGGCGCACTTTTGAATTGAATGGTTTAAATAATGTTGGTTGGGCGAACTCCCCAAGGGAGCCGCTTGGCCCAACGGTTAAGATCCTGGTTTGAAGGGAGGGGGTCAGGCGGTCAAACCCCACCCCCTCCAAAAAAATGGTGACATATCATTTTCAATACCTTGCAACATATTTTAAATGAGGGTCTGGGGGGGTTGGATCCACATCGGGCGGCCTGCCATGAAACTTCTGCTAACCATGGTATATATATGGTATGTGGGTTGGGGCGGCGGGGTCACAACCGTCGACCCCACCCATATTCAAAGCTCTTGGTGGTTGGGCGGCAGGGTCATGACTGTTGTCCACCCCATTTTTAAATAATATTTTTTATGTAGTTGGAGCGAGGGCGGAGGTCATGGGCCGCCCTTGCCTTTTTTTAATTTTATTTAAAACAACCCTGCATTTTCAAATATTCTTGATTTTGACTGAAGAAGTGCTTTTAACTATCCCACAGTTTCGCCCAAAATCCAGCCAGAATTGGTCAGAATCCGGTGGCTGGATTTCTGAAAATATGTTGCCTCCTTAAGCTGTCACATCACAAAGTCAACCCATAAACTTTGACTACCTATAACTTTTTCATATGAGCTTGGTTTGACAAATCGTTCGCACCATTGCGAGTAGGATGACAAGATCTTCAACTCGACATTGATTTTTCCACATGTCTAACAATTTTTATTTTTATGTCTTTGTACTTAATCCACTTGTACTTGGACATGTACGATCCTCTTGGATCAGTACAACAAGACCAAGGATTTGGCCTATGACACTAAATAGTCTTGGGGTGTTGAGGTACATGAAATGCCAAGATAAGAATGTGTAATACCTAAAGACAAATTCAAGATGGATAAATTAGGAGATCATGAGATAATTGTTGATATTTAATTGAATATAGCCATGTTTATGGGCCCATAACCCATAAGTTCAAGTTGATTGAACCAGCAGGGTCCAAATTTGATAGACCCCCAGAAATCAATTTCATCAATCCCTCTAAGTGCTTGGTAGATCCATAGTTAATATGAATCTACAATTATATGATAACCTTGTACATATATTTTTTTTTGTTCGCCTGACCCACTAGGGATTTGAACACTAAATTTCTTCGTTTATGTCATACTTCATAACACAAGCATCCCCACTTAAGTTGCCCCATGAGCTTATACATATTAATTTTAATATGTACATATATTTCTTATTTATAGTTATATTAAATTTTTATGTATTTATTATAAGATATATATTTATACAAAAATATACGTGTGTGTATCTTATAATTATTTTCAAATATAGATGTACATTTAAGTAGGAAACTTTACAAATTTATTGTGAACAATAAATTAAAAAACTATCAATATTATTTTTTCATTATGTAATTTTATTTACCATATATTATAGTGTTCACCTTCAGTATTTTGTTTAGGGTTATCATTCCTATATTTTGTTTCAAGAAAGTTAGGAAAGCGAATTGGAAGGATGAGCAATAGGTGGGATGATATGACTCTCTTCTTATCAATCTAGTGAGTCTGGAGTTCAAGTTTAGGAAGGAAAGGAAAGGGACTCAATATTGAAGGAGCCTTCACTTGAAGAAATTGAGGATGTTATGGTCCATATGTGCTTACCAAGTGTAAAACAAAGTTAAGATGTCATAAAGCTTACATGGTGGTGGAAAGTTTGAAATGGTGCAAAGAAATATTAAGTTCGAAGGATACTCATGAAAACATTTAATGTTACTAAACCAATGATATAGTTAGATAGCATTAGTTTATTTGTGAAAAATTGTTAATGAAATGTAACTTATAACATAAGTTCTCCACCACGGGAAGAGGCCATATAAGATCTCAAACTCAAACATAGGATAAAATGTGAAATGCAATGCATGATTTGGATGAAACTTTTGTTTAAAACAACTTTATGTCATAATTTTTTTGTGCCTAATTAATTGAGTATCAAAGTCTATTGCTACGAGTCCCTGCAACCAGAAGGGAAAAGACTAATAAGAAATTATAAAATGAACATAACCTTTTTTTATGGGACATTGATTGAAACAAACATTTTATTAATTTTAATGTAGATTATGTATTTTAAAATAATTTTATTATAGGATGGATATATATATAGGAGAGAGAGAGAGGGAGAGAGAGAGAAGTATATATATATATATATATATATATATATATATATATATATATATATATATATATATATAAAAGAGGTGGGGCCTAAATTATAGGGGAAAAAACTTTTTTCACAACATTTTTTCTAGTTAATTTTAATCAAATTGAGATTTTTAAAAACTTGAGATTAAGTTATTTAATCTGTAGAATTCTAATGGCTGGGAGTTTTTGAATCCATTTATGCATTCGAAAAGTATTTTAAACAATAAAAATTCAGAAATTTTCTTGAAATAATAAATATAAAATTAATATTTAAAAAATATTATATATGACCACATGGTCTTGGATACACAGTGATGGAGTGTTTTGTTAAGACACTCCTTGATGTGAGGTCACCCATTCAATTCTACCCCCCTTATGAGAGTGATATATCAGATATGATGAAGATATAATTCTACCAAATATATATATATATATATATATATTAAATTGATAAATTATAAAAACAATTTCATTCTTATTTTTTTAATTATATTTATATCATATTCTTTAAATAATTTATAATTAAATTCATTAAAAATACTAATAAATAATGTTATTATGAATTTATATATTTTACATTAATTTTAAATATATCTTTTCTTTATATTTTTAATAAATTTCATATTTTATCTTAATTATGTTCATAAGTAGGTTTATTTTGGAATATAAATTTCAAGAATTTAATTTAATTTAGGTATGCTTATTTTGGAATAGGGTTTTCCAGAATTTACTTTAATTATTAGTAATTATTAAGTGGGCCATGATGATTTAACATCCACAAAATATTCTAAATTTTTCTTGGTAGTATACATAAATCAAAGTTGAAATTTATCTTCAAAGTAGTTATAATCTTTTTTCCTTTTTGCTAATGTCGTGTCGTGTCGTGTCATGTCTTGTTGTTATGTAAACATTTTAGAGTGAAAGGGGATTTGATCCATCTCTATTTCACAAATTCAGAGTTAAGAGGGATCTAGGATGGTATATTTTATTAATTAATTAAAAAATTGTCATATCAACAAGTGCCATATGTAACTTGTGAATTTTTAGGCTTATGGTATTGATAAGACATGGTATTGGCCCATGGTATTGTAACAAAATCTATTTACAAATTGAAACTTTTTGTTTATTATGAATGATGTGTATTGACATTTAAAAACCATTTAATTTAGATAGTTATTCTTGTCTTATAATTCATGATTTAACTTTAATAAAAATATATAAATAAAATCCTTCAAGTTTTTAATTAATATATAACTACGAAAATGGCATACCTGTAATGGGGCCTAATATTGCACCACATGGTTGTGGGAATGTTGAGATAATGCCGGGCCCGCAAAAAAAAGCGGGCGCAATTGTCACAACCTCCATTTGGCCAACCTTTCACCCAACTCGATTGCAGCTTTCTCAGCCAAAGTCTTGGACAGGTAATAAAACTACACGTGTGATAAGCACCAGCTTTATGTTATGCCATATTTGACATACAAATTCAACCATACTATCCACACAATACCTAATTACATTAAGACGGCAGGCTCTCCTGCGGTTGAAATCCAGAGGAGTCGAGGTTGACTCGTCGAGAGTGGAGCCGGTAATAAGTTGTCCTCCTTCATTAAGCGGACAAGCTGCCACCACCGAGGAAGTGTAAACTAGGCGCTCACCGATTTTGCACGAGAGCAGGACTTCAACACATTCAATACCCCTTTCGAAGCAAGATCAACGGAATCAGCCTGTCCCACAATATAACATCATTAAGTCAAAACTAGGAAGGATAACAGTCATTTTTTTCAAAAAATTTCAAATAAATCAAAGTTTAACATTACATAATTTAAATTTAAAAAAGAAAAATTATAATTTCATAATTTTTTCAAATCAAAAAATATTAAAATATATGTAAATATTCTTCTTTGAATTATTAATAATAAAATATCGTTAAAATTTTTAAAGAAAAATATTAAAAATATATATAAATATTCTTCTTTGAATTATTTTATATTAAATAGTAAGTTTATGGAAACATATGTTTAGTATTAATATTATATAATTTTATTTTATTTAATCAAATCAAATTTAAGTTAAAAAATTAATAATTATAAATATAAATATAAGTATACTTATAATTAATATTTAAATTAGCATTTTTAATTTAGGATCTATCAAGCTCATAGGGATCAAATTTTTTGAGATGCAATTTTTTTTCAAATTTCTTGAAATCCATTTATTTTTAAGAGTGAAAAAATTTGATCTCTCAATACTTGTTATCTTAATACTTAAGATGGATCTAAGCAAGTTATATAACATTGTACTAGTATAGTTATATAAATTAAATGATTAATAAACACAAATAGATATTATAAAACATAATGACACATGTCACACTTTCAAAATTAAAAAAAAAAAAAATCATAAAATTTAACTAATCATAACTTTATTTTAAATTATTATTTTATTATTAATTATAAAAAGAACTAATATATGATTTTGAAAAAAAATCTTCCTCGAAATCACATCAAAGATCAAAGAGTCAACACTTTTCAAACTCCTTGTCCGTGGGGTCTTGGTTAAACGGTGATGCGGTGGGCAGTTATAGCACTCATCACATGTTCAATTACGGTAGAAATTCTTAACTTGTAAATAAAATTTGTCATAATAACAGGTCCAATACATGTCCAAACAACCATAATTCATATTCATATGGCACATGTTTGTACGACATTTTTAATTAATCAATTTAATTAAAACAACATAAATTTCAACCTTTAATTTATGATTACTACTAAAATTGTTTTAAAATATTACATAGAAGTTGAATTATTATAATATACTTAACAATAATTATTGATAACTAAATTAATATTTTAAAAACCTATTCCAAAATAAACATGTATATAGATAAAATCCTATTAATTTAATAATAATAGCAGTAATAATTATAGTAGTGGGAGAAAAGGAAATCATCATTATTTAAAATAGATTAAAGAATAAATATTAATAGTTATTATTTACACAATTTAAATATATTACATATTTTTAAATAAATTGAATCTATTTTTATTTAAAAAATGCAAATTTAATAATAAAAAAGTATAATTTCATTTTTTTTAAATATCAAATCTTATAATATAGTCAATAAAATAATAAAATATTTATTTGAATTTCAATTATTTTAATATTACTAAGTTTATAGAGTAACACAAATTCTTTGTGTGGCCCAATATGATGAATGTTTGTTCATGGTTGTGCAACAACTTTCAAAGGGTCATTGGTAGGGGTAGCAAAATATTTTTTGGTTTGGATGTTATGGAAGGTATGGAGTGATGTCTCTTTCTACACATTATACAACATCTCCACAACCGTGGAACACATTTTCTTTTGCACATTAGAGTCGTATTGAATGGGGGGTTTGTCCACTACATATTTCAGGCATGCTAGAGAGATGGAGATGCATCAGAATCTGGTCCTAGAATGAGAGATCTACCACTCACACCTAATATAAGTGAACATTGTCCTCTCAAATAATGTGGAAAAGATCACATGTGGTGGTATTCCATAAGGAGGTGGAATTTCTACTAAGGCATTATATATATATATATATATATATATATTAGGCCACAACTTGACCCTCTCTCCAAGTGGATTGCTTGGATGTGGAAGTGGGAGGTTCGGGCAAAGCTGAAATGCTTCACTTAGTTGGTTGTCAACAACTGACTCCTTACTAGGAAAAATCTTTCCAAGAGAGGTTTCATAGGTACAAACATTTTCCCTCTCTGCAAATCTGCCATTGAAGTTGTTGCTCACATTTTCCTAGAATATCCCTTCACCCTTTCTATCTATGAGGAAGTTACAACTTTTCTCAAGATCAATGGTTCGATGAATAAATCTTGTATCTTTTCTTCCCTTTGTAGCTAGGAAACTTACCACTTGGAACAAAAATGTATCTCGCTATAGATTTTTTGGGGAATTTGGCACTCTCAAAATGCCTGCATATTCAAGAATCTTGTTTCGGATCCAAGAGCTACCTCTCTTAAAAATTTCGGATACTCTATGGATATAGGTCTACTTAAAACTAAATCATGATGCCTCCTCCCACATTTACCCATTTCTAAAATCTTTCGAGAGTAAACATTAGACGATTGTCAATATGATATGACCCGACCTCCAAGAACCAAATATGGAAGTGGGGCTGACTAATAAAAAACTTACAGACACCCCTCTGGGACTACATACCACTCAGGAGCCTACAAGCCACCCTAGATAGCCATTCCATGTGTTGGAGCTCTTTTCATAGGGTAAACTCCCCACCACATGCATAACACATCACCATTTCGATAATGAGGTCCCAACTGCGTGCATAGGCATTCTTCCATGCAGTTATGGCCCAAAAACTATAGTTTTGTGCTAGTGGTTTCGAGACCTAAACCACTTTTTCAGGATAGGCTCAATACCACTATCTATAACTTCCTATAACTTTCCAGAATCATAAAAAACATGATGAGAAGGAAAACCAATCAAAAATCAAGCAAGGAATTGACCTAGACATGTCTAATCCATGATAGACATTTTATAAAACATATGGTAAAGATAGGAGCTATAGGTCATGAATGCATACGTGATCATAAACTTCTAAAATTCATATCAAAGTCACCAAGAAGGCTCAATGACCTCTCTAGCTAGATGCAACAACACTTTTTAGCCCATCCATTCATTAACCTTTCAAAAACTTATCAAAACATGACAAGAGGCATAGAAAAAATACATCATATAACCAACATATCGCCAGAATGGAAACCATGGAAAATCCTCCATAAGATCACCATCATAACCAGTGCAAGTGCTTATATATCATAATAGGAAAATAGTTCATATTAACATATTAAAACACCAACCATGTCAGGGACTTCCACATACCACTTAATCATAGATTGGGCTGAAGAAAATACCTCTTTCAACCAATCACCCTCGCGCCATATTCCAAGCATGAATGTGGGGTCATAAGGGTTAAAACAAAACAAAACCTACTAGTGCTTCCAGAGGCCAAACCACCTCAACCCTCAACCATAATAATCTCAGTTATATGGTCCATAAATCACTAGCATTAACTAGATCGGTCTCTACCCAAGTTTGCCAAGGCTCCAGTAACTACTAACTCAACCAACAGCTAAATCGGGGCTCCAGAGAATTTGTTCCAACCCATAACTCCAAGGACTAATAACTCAACCCACAATGCTCCAAAGATTTTGTCCAAACTTGTAGGTTCCAGGAACTAGTAACTCAATGCTTGCTATTCCAGGGATATAGAGCATTTGTTCCAACCCAAAACCATAGGGAACCTTAGAAATAATAAAAAAAACAAGTGGGAAACCCAAAACACCATGACTATCCAGGAAATGACAAGGCAAGGTTGAAAACACTGCTAATCTAGGAAAATATCCATGCTAATGACAACACATAACCATGGAACGACATGCATATACCATGCATAAAAAAATAAACAAGGAAATCACACATGCAACTTGTTACCTACAAATTATCCCTACCATAGCTATTGATCCAACTATCCCCATTGCACTCCCTTGCTTTCCTTTTCTTTCTTTCTCCAATCCAAGTGAATGATAGAGTGATCCAAGCATGCTCCAATAATGCTCTAAGTGTGTAAGAGTATGAGAGAATGAGAGTGTGCTCAACTCAAAACTGTGAAAAATTTATAATGACAAAAATTTAGGCCAAAAAATGTGAATTGTTTCTTTGGTCCCTTTTTATCATTGATTTCCCTTTTTCTTCATTTTCCTTCATTTTTTCTCTAATTTCCCTTAGATGCAAATTTGTGTCTCTTCACCTTCCTTTTCTTCTATTTTCCTTTATTTTCATAATTAAATGCCATTTATTGCCTCTTTGTCTTTTACAATGCCTTTGCCAATTTCCACAACCATTATTAATCCACAAGTGATGTATAATATAATGTTTTCCCACCTTTCAGCTTGGAATACTTGTCCCATGACCTTGGTATTATTTTATTTACATGGAAAATCAATGAGGGACTATTACTAACTCCAACCCCTTGGGGGAACACCATCCTCGATGTTCAATAATACTTATAACCATAAAAACATGTTTCCCATAGAGCTTTATAACATAGTTAAATGAAAGGTTTACATCGTACTAACTACTGAAACCGTGAATACAATACTGCTTATCAGAGATTTATAACACAACTCGATGCGGTATGGAGCATGAGTTGTATTTGCTGCAAAATGCACTGAGGTTATGGTTGGAATTATCCATCTAGTTCCACCTAATCACCTGATTAACATCATGCACATATCGTTTAAGCAATGAAACATGGAAAACATCATGGAATTTCACTATTGGCGACACTACAAGTTGGTAGGCCACTGGTCCAATCCTCTCAAGGATCTCAAAAGGCCCACAATACCGAGGTTCTAGCTTGGCACATGATCCTATCCTCAAGGATCTCCTCTTGGGATGGATCAGAATTTGGATCAGGGCCTAAAATTAGCTAAAAACTCAAAGTGATCAAAATTGTTTCAAACCCAAATGATCGGATAGATCTCATCGCTAGGATTCTGTTGCAACTCGTTTAGTCAAAATCCGAGTTCGTATGACTGAGTTATGGTCTATTGTTCAATTTTCGAAACAGGTAAAAAATGGCAGAACAGGTACAGTAGCTGACTTGGCAGTCCAGTCAGCACCTCAGGAATCTTCTCCATATTTCAGCCAGTAGCACTATGATAAGTGTCGCGACCAGTTTCTTCAATGCTGGGGTGTGAAGGTGAAAAATGTCCAGTGACCTCCTAGGGTCAAATTCTCAGTTTTGGGTGCAAGTACAAAGTTTTTTAAATATGGCAGAAATTTTGTTATTTTAATATATATATATATATATATAATATAATATAATATATGAAAATTCATATATATATATATATGATATTTAATTATATTAAAAAAACGTTATAAAATTCCAACCAAATGCATTAAATCCTATGGTTCGAATGGTTAATTAAAACTCCAAAGGCCATCGTATATTATGGTAAAAAGCAATGTATGGGAGTGGGGCTGGGAATTGAACACAAGACCTCCACTCCATCAAACCAACCGCTTAACCATTAAGCCATGGCAAGGAGACTTGAAAGATTTTGCTTTGCGCCTACATTTAAAGTTTAGCTCGTCGTCCAATGGGGGTCTAGAGGGGGCCAGCCCTGTGGGCCAACCCCCTTCCCATGCACCCAAGTGCCGGAACCAAGCGCCACAGTATTTGAATCTGGTAGATTTTTTTTAAAACAAGATTTATGTTAATTAAAATGTAATTTAATTGCATTAATTTTCATGTAATTCCCATTAGTGCTATTTGTGCTTAAATTAAGTATTGTGCTTATCTTATCCTAAACTCCGCTTATCCATAATTAATGACTGTTTAAATTGGTGGAATTTTAGGGGAGCATGCAAATTTTGGCAGCACTTCCACTTTTAGTGGAGTTAACTAGCAGAGTTTCCAGTTTTAGTGGAGAAAATTGGGCAAAATTGATTGTGCTCTATCTGGAGCATCACTTAACCAAATTTTGAAACTGAATAGTCAATTTTGGCTATCTTGGACATTCTGAAGATAATGGTGTAGCTTTTAGAGGCATTTGGAGACTTATAAGTGCAAAAATGCTATAGGGAAGTTTCATGGAGCCTAGGGCCACCAGGTATTGGAGGCATAGCTAGAGGAGGCCATTCTGAGAGAATGAATAGTGCATTTTGGATGATTGAAATGTTTTGGAAATAGTAAGACAATTTTCAGGAGTAGATGAAGACTTCTACATGTGTTTTTGCCACAGAATAGCTCAGGGAAGCTCAAGGCCACCAACAGAAGAGATCATGCCCAAGGGAGCCATGGTCCATTTCCAGTGATTGAACAATCAATCTAGGGGTATTTTCGTATTCTGAGTCCAATGGTATAGTCTTCAAAACCAATGGAGTTGAGAATCATATTGTAAAACAATTTGACCATTTTAATCCTAGAGAGCCTATGCCATTAATGAAGGCTCATGGAGATGTAGCCCAAGTGTTGAGGGCGAAATCCTTTATTATTTTTCTATTGTGAGTTGCTGGTTATTTTTTTGCAAATTTTTTTTTTCATGCCTTTAATCAACTTAAATAATTGTTAAATTTCTCACACATAAATCACTTAAAAAACACATAAAATTGACACAATAATTATGTTTCACAATTGGATTTATTAGCACAATCCTTAAGTTGTTTAAATGGAATAGAAGGTTCTTGCACATTAAAACAATTCAGCCACCTATTTCAGATTAGGAATTGATGCACAAGTATAGAAGCTCTCCAATGTGAGACTCCTTGAATTATCTATAATGATTTGCATAACTATTATGCTTTTCTTGTGCTTTCTTCATATTCTTCTTAATAACTTACATCTCATGTTCCATTTCAACCAACATATCTGGTTCAATCAGCACCATGTTCACTGGATCACTCCAACTAATAGGAGTATTACAATTTCACCAATAAATAACTTCATATGGACTCATTTTCAAGGACTCCTGATACCCATTATTATATGTAAACTCTAATAGTGGAAGATACTCCTCCCACTTCCATTTTTCATGCATGACATACATCCTCGACATATCCTCAAGAAACGTATTAACCCTCTTTTTCTGTCCATCTATATGTGGATGATAAGTTGTATTTAAGGCTAAATTTATCTCCAAACCTACAAACAACTCTTTTCAAAACTTGGAAGTGAACTTGGAATCTATATAATGATATGATCTTCTTGGGAACACCATGAAACCTCACTATCTCCTTGATGAATATCTGAGCTACCTCACTAGCTGAATTCATAGACTTCACTGTAATGAAGTGAGATACCTTGCTTAACCTGTCAACCACAACCATGACAGAATCATGTTCATATGAAAAACTGTAATGAAGTCCATGGAAATGAACTCCCATTTTCATTATGGAATTATAATAGGTTGCAACAAACTAGGGAGATACTTACACTTTTCTTTCACTTGCTGACAATCCAAACATATTGTGATGAAATTAGTCACCTCTTTCTTTAATTTTTGCCAATAATAGAACTCCTTAACTGTTATCAAGTCTTCTAATATCCTAGGTTGCTTGAATACGGCTTAACATGAAACTCCCTCAAGATAAGCTTCTTGAACTCACTGTTATTGGGCATGTAAATCCTATTCCTGAATATGACCAAGCCATATTCCACGAGGTGATACTCCTCGTCCCGATCATCTTCACCCTACTACTGCATTCTCTACTTCAGCTATTTATTCCTCTCTTCATGCTACCCTACATGCAATATATGCTCCTACTAATTTTTTCCATAAGAAATCACAACTGAAATGTGATTCACCTACACTCTCTTACTAAGAGCATCTGCAACCCTATTCTCCTTACCCTTGATGTACCTGATCTCAAATTCAAACTCACTAGGGGTGTCCAACCATCTAGATTACCTGGAATCTAGGTTTAGTTGGTTAAACAAGTACCTCAACCCAATATGATCACTCTTCAAATCAAACCTTATTCCAAGAAGATAATGTCTCCACATCTTAAATGTATGAATGATAGTTGCCAACTCAAGATCATGAATCTCATAGTTATTCTCATGTTCATTCAGATCCCTTGAATCATAATATAGCACCTGCCCTTCCTTTATCAGGACTCCACCAAGTCCTTGCTTTCAAGCATCCATACATACCACGAACTCCTTATCAGGATCTACAATATTTAAGGATAGAGAATTTGTAAGAATATGCTTCAACTACTCAAAACTAGATGCACACTCCTCAAACCACACAAACTTCTTCCATTTTCTCTGCAAATTTGTAATAGGATATTCAATCCATGTGAAGCTCTTGATGAACCTCCTATAATAACCTGCTAATCCCATGAATGATCTCACCTCATCCACATTCCTAGGAATTGGCCACTCCATGATAGCTTTAATCTTTTCCAGGTCGATTGGTATCCCTTCCTTGAAATAACATGTCCCAAGTGGTGAATCTAAGACTGAAAGAAATTTCACTTGCTAATATTGGCATATAGTTGATGTTGTCTCATAATCTCAACACCGCTACCTTGTGTTCTACATGCTCTTCCTCATTCTTGTAGTACATCAATATATCATTAATAAAATCTATCAGAAACTTGTCCAGATAACGACGCAACACAATGTTAATAAAACACATGAAAGTGTTTGGAGCATGAGTAAGACCAAATATAACCACCATAAAATCACAATATCCATACCTCGTATGAAATGTAGTCTTCTAAATTTCTTCTTCTTTGATTCACACCTGATAATATACTGATCTCAAATAAGTATTTTAAAACACTATTATCTTCTTCAGTTGATCAAATAAAACATCAATCCTCAGCAACAGATACTTTTTCTTAATAGTCACCTTGTTCAAATATCTTTAATAAATGAAAAATATGAGAGCACCATCCTTCTTCTTTAAAAAAAATATTGGTGCACCCCAAGGCAACACACTTGGCCTTATGTATGTTTTTTCAAGAATCTCCTTACGCTGAAACTTCAACTCCACCAACTCTAGAGTGCTCATCCTATACAGTGCCTTAGATGCTAATGGCACTCCCGAAATTAACTCAATAGAAAATACCACTTCCCTATGAGGAGGAAACTCTAGAATTTCTGTTGGAAACACATCTTGAAACTACTACAATATAGGACACTTCTTCAAGACTCCATCACCCTCAATGTATTTCCCTTTATCACTATAAATATGAATTGTAAACAATACACATCCTTTCCGGTGATTGTGCTTTTCCTGCATAGTTGTAACCATTATCACTGATATATGATTCTTCTTCCCAGGAAAAATTATTCTTTCCCCATCATCATCCAGGCACTCAATATCCTTGTTATAGAAATATACCTTACAGTCCTATGAATGAACAACTAATCCATGCCCAAAAACATATTGTGTGATCCCAAAGGAAGTACATTTAGATGTGTTGATGTAGGCATACCATTCAGCTGAAATGCACAAGATCCCACCCAATGATGAACTCTTCTCCTGGTCCCTGTAGCCAACTACGCCAACTAGGATTAAGCATGCAGTTATTTATTCAAGAAACACTTATCCAGCAGGTCAGGACTGATATAACTATAATTATATCCGAGGTCAATCAAAATAGAAACAACTTGATTATAAATATTACCTTCCATCTCAATAATGGATGCGTGGTGATCAACCTGTCTATTATCCACTACCACATAAATCCGAGGAATAATTCTCCCAAAATCTCCAACTGTATGTTCCTCCTAAGAATTATAAATATGAGGTCTGTGACCCTAGTGTGATGTACAATGTCTCCTACAATGCTGTCCAACAAAATTCCAACACTAGAAAGGCTTCCTACCATCACCTGTATACTACTCCTCGAGCTTAAATCCATGTCATCTACCAACTACATTGAACTTCTTGTAAAATGTTATGTTCTCCTTTTCACCTCCATCTTGAGGTATTCCTTGCTTCTTAGCCCACTTTCCTTTAGTCTTATAATTACCTTTCTATTCCTTCTTAGGTTCAGTCTTACACTTAGACTACTCATAACAATGCTTCATCTTCCTGATTGATTCCTCCAATAACTAAAGCTCATCATACTCAATCTGATCTTTAAATGCTAAAGGAAATCCACTTATGAGCCTTTGGAACTTTTTCTTCTCATCCTTGAGGTGAGGTACATACCTTAACAACCCCAGAAACTTGGTTGTGTAATCTTCATCTGTCATGGAGCCCATCTTCAACTCGTAAAAATCCTTGGTATTTCTATCATAATATCTCTCTGACAAGTACTTATTCCCGAAAAGTATTTTAAACCCATGCCAACTAATCTCCTCTTCCTTAATGCCCCTGAAACGATTCACATCTTCCCACTAGATATTTTATTTTCCTTTGAGATTGAAGATAATGATATTTCCTTTCATATTTTCTGAATAATCATGCAATTTGAAGAACTTCTTCATCCCAAGCAGCCATGTTTTTTCATCTTCTGGTTTCTTCACATCCCCATCAAAAGTAGGAGGCTTGGTTTTATTGAAATCCTCTGGAAAATAATACTTCTCACTCTTCCTATAAGGACATTGGTAGTAATGATGATGATTTCTCTCTAAACTAAAACTAGAAAATAATCCATGAATGCTATCCTTCCTGCCAGGTGTATCCAAATATTTTGCACCTTTAACTCTGACATCTTTATCCAACTGTAACTTGATTGAGACTCGCTACCATATGCCATATTAGTCTTTTCCTCCTTTCCATGACTAATCCTTAGATTTCCCTCCTTCTGTAAATCTGAAAGGATCTGAAGGATGACTACATTAATCTCTACTTTCTTTTCCTGAGCTCTGGCAAGCCTTTCCTATGCCTCAATCAACTTGCTATTATTTTCCTTACAAATTCTGTTTTTTTCCTTAAAACTTATCACTGTATCTACTAAATCATAAGATTACTTTTCACCTTGATGCTCAAATGAACTATCCCATTCCCTTTAATTGACATCAAGCCTGTAAGGGGATTCGTGTGAACTATAGTCGACGTTCTCCATCTCTGATCTTCTATCTCCTACAAACATGCCATGTTAGATAAACCAAATAGAAACATAATCAAAATCATGCCTCAGTGAATTTAAGGGGAGGCTATCTCGTCTGCACAAATAAATCCAAATTAGCACAATGACATCAATCATATCAACATATCAACATCTCAACATCATGCATAATAACAAAAATTATAACACTGACTATATATATGAACGCCATCGCCACTGAAATGCATGCATAATGTACACAAATATGACTGACATGCATGAAAAATATTCAAATATATCCCATTAAATCCAAGTGTTTTACCTTGGAATCTCTGATACCAACCTATAATACCCCACCTCACATATACCCATTTCTACAAGATTTTCGGGGTAAAAATGAGTCGTGTGTCACTATGATATTAGCTGAACTTCAAGATATAGTTATGAAAGTGGGGAATACTATTCGAAAACTTTTAGACATCCCTCAGGGACTACAAACCACTCAAGAACCTGAAAACCACTCCAGATGGTAATGCCCTAAGCTGGATCTATTTTCACGAGGGAAACTCCCCAATTTCATGCATAACACAACAATAGTGTAGTTATGAGGTCCCAACCGCACGCATAGGCCTTATTTCATATGGTGATGACCCGAAAACTATAGTTCTATGTGAGTGGTTTAGAGATCTGAACCACTTTTTCAGGTTAACCTCCATATCATTTCCTAGAACTTCTTGTAACTTTCTAGAAACATAAACAAGATGATGATAAGGCAAACCAATCAAAACTCAACCAAGAATTAGACCTAGATATGTATAATCCATGATATAAATTTCATCAAATATATGGTAAACATAAAATCTACAAGTCATGAATTCTTATCTGATCATAAAATTCTGAACTTCATCTAAAAGTCTCCAAGAAGGCTTAATACCGTCTCTAGGTAGCTGAAACAACACTTTTTATCCCATGCATTCATTAACCATTCAATAACTGATCAAAACATGATAATATCCATAGATATAATACATCATATAACCAACATATAACTACAATAAAAACCATGGGGAATTTTCAATAAGATCACCATAATAACTAGTACAAGTGCTCATATATCATAGTAGGAAAATATCTCATATTAACATATGAAAATTCCAATCAAGTCAGGACTTCCACATACTACCAGATTATAGATTGGGATGACCCAAATATATCTTTCATCCAATTATCCCCACACCATATTCCAGGCCTGAATATGGTTTCATAAGGGCTAAACCAAAACAAAACCAAACTTGGATTCCAGATGAAAAACCACTTCAACCCTTAACCACAATGATCTCACCTATATAGTCTGGAAATCACTAACATCAACCATATAAGTCTCTACCCAAGCTATTGAGGGCTCTTGGAACTAGTAACTAAACCCATAGCTAAATCAGGGCTCTAGAGAATTTGTTCCAACCTTAAAACACGGGACTAATAACTCAACTCATAAGGATCTAGAGTGTTTGTCCATACCCGCAAGATCCAGGATCTAGTAACTCAACCCAAAATTTTCCATGGCTCCAAAGTGTTTGTTCCAACCCAAATATATATGGAACCTGAGAACCAATCATAAAAACAAGTGGGAAACCCACAACACCATGGTTATCCAGGAAATGGCAAGTCAAGACTAAAACCATTGTCAATCAAGGAAAATATTCATACCACTAACAACACATAACGAAGTGACCACATGCATATACCATGCATGTCCAAATATCAACAAGGAAATCGATAGGAATTTACAGGGTTGTTCCTTAGATCAAAAACCAAATATCACTGCTCACAAACTGATCACAAATCAGTACACCAATATTATCACATGGATAAAACCCTTGAAGAGGGAAACAGTCCACGACTTGAGCCAACGTGGCCACTTCTAGCAATCTATTAATATAAAAATAAAAGTTACATATGTTTCTCTCATAAATGGTTACTAGACAAATGACCCTCCATGCTCTTTAAATAGAGATCATGGACCAATCGGGTGCTAAGCCATGGATTAAGTGTCGTTAATACTGAGCAGAGAGAGAACCGTCGGATCACTACAAATCATGTCCGTCAGATTATAAGTTACAAAAGTACATAGTAAAGAAACACACTTTACCTAACTTTACACTAGAATAAGTTATTCTTAACTATTTCCCATGTGTTAAAATATCCTAACATCCCCCCTTAAGAACAAATTTGGATAGGATTTAAGGATTTAAAAAGGTAACACAAAAGGAGCCTATTTCCTACGTGTCGAAATATCCTAACATCCCCCCTTAAGAACAAATTGGGATATGTATACACTCTTGGTTCAGGACCTATTACATGGTCTTGTAAGAAACAAAGTGCCATCTCTCTTTCTTCAGCAGAAGCAGAGTATCATGGTGCAGTTGAAGCCAGTAAGGAAGCCTTGTGGCTTCATCAGATCCTGTCTGAATTTGGTCTTCATTAACTCGGTTTTTTCAAAAAGGCATAACTTCTTCATCCGGAAGCCGTTTTTCGAGCCCTTTTTTTTTAATTAGCATAACTTTTTGAGATATTTCCATTGGAGTAGTTATTTTTGAATTTTTCTTGGCTTCATGTTTTAAAAAAAATAACTCTATCTGCCTTGTTCTTTCCCTTGATGCCTCCTTTAAATGGGAAGTCCATTTGATGGATGTTAAATCTGCCTTCTTACATGGAGATTTACATGAAGAAATATACATGGAACAACCCCCTAGCTTTATCCCAAATGACTCCATACTTGTTTTTCACCTTATTAAGTCTCTCGATGGTCTCAAACAAGCTCCTCGGGCTTGGTATGACAAAATGGATAGATTTCTATTAGATAATGAGTTTTCTAGGTGTCATTCTGAAAACACTATCTACACCAAGAAAGTGGGTAAGTCCTTCACCATCCTTTTTATTTATGTTGATGATCTTATCCTTGCTAGTAGTGATCCCAACCATATAAACCATGTGAAGTCTAGCCTCAAAAAGAATTTTGAAATGACAGACTTAGGACACTTGCATTATTTCCTTGGTCTTCAAGTCTTGCAATCTGAAGAAGGTATTACCCTCTCTCTCTCTCTTCTATTTTTAATAGAATTCCTTCTAGTTCATATGATGACAACGAGGATGAAAATCCTCCTCCACCTCTTGAACTTATTCCTTTTACTCCACAACTTCCAAGATGGGTCTTCTCTACTCGGGATGTAGTAGGTTCTCTTCCAGGTGACCCTGCTGATCGACGAAGTACACGTTCTCAGTTTGAAAGAGCCTCTTCCTTATTTGCTCAAGTTCTAGAAAATCTTGATCCAAAAACCTTTGAAGAAGCCTCCAGTCATCCAAATTGGGATGAAACTATGAATGAAGAATATTGTTCCTTATTGGCAAATGATACTTCAGATCTTGTTCCTTTTCCGAAAGGAAGAAAACTTGTCAGAAGCAGATGGGTTTACAAAAAAATGTAGGAATTTATAGGGTAAGTTCCTTAGATAAAAAACCAAAGGCAAATTCTCACAAACTAATCACAAATCAGTACACCAGTATTATCATGTGGTTAAAACCCTTGAAGAGGGAAACAATCCACGGCTTGAGCCAACGTAGCCACTTCAGGCAACTTATTAATATAAAAAGAAAAGTTACATATGTTTATCTCATAAAAAGTTACTGAAAAATGACCTTGCATGCTCTTTAAATAGAGATCATGGACCAATTGGGTATAAAGCCAAGAATCAAGTGTCATTAATACTGAGGAGAGAGAGAATAGTCGGATCATTGAAAATTGTGACTATCATATTATAAGTTACAAATGTACATAGTAAAGAAACACACTTTACCTAACTCTACACTAGACTAATTTATTCTTAACTATTTCCTTTGTGTCACAATATCTTAACAAAATCACACTTCCAACCTGTTACCTGCAAAGTATCCTTGTCGTAGCTATTGATCCAGTTGTCCCCCTTGCTTTCCTTTGCTTTCTTTCTCCAATATAAGTTGATGCTAAAGTGCTCCAAGGATGCTCTAAGTGTGCAAGCATATGAGAGAATGAAAGTTTACTCAAGGGAGGAAACATGAAGCTGGGTTACACTTTTGTGAGAATCGGGGGAAGAAATTATTTTTCGGTAATAGTTCGGCCGAACACTTTGTAAAGTTCGGCCGAACTCTGTAATAGTTCGGGTGAACATTCTTATAAAGTTCGACCGAAATCGTGATTCCGTTTGTATTGACGGCTAGTTGACGGCCCTGGCAAACATAATTTTTGCCGGAGATTGGAAAACCGGCAAGAACAGTTCGGCCGAACTTTTACTTTTAAAATAGTTCAGCCGAACTAATTTCTATAAAATAATCACCCGCGAATATTTTCCGTTTACTGGTTTCATAATTCCACTGTGTTGTTCGCGCGTTTTCGTTGTTGGTGCATGCTTGTCCTAGCTGCTCCTCACGCGTTTTCGCTGTTGGCGCCTGCTTTCAACTGGTATAGTTACTTGTCCTAAATCACAGTTATGAAATTAGGTCGTAAATGAAAATAGAATTTCATGAAAAGCTTTTGTTTTATTGACGTTGTGGTCTGCTCCTTTAAAGGTAGATACTTGAAGGAGGGAATCCTTTAAATGTTTGAACGAATATATATGGGTGCCTTTAAACCAATGGTTCAAAGTTACTTTTTTATATTCTCTGTCTCCATGTTCTGTATTTGCAGCGATTTTTTTGTATTTCCGTTGGAAGTGTTTTCTCTCTGTGTATGACTCTGTTTGTCTGCCTGTGACTCTGTTTTTACAGTGGAGAGTGGAGAGTAGGGAACCAGAGAGCCGTAACATTGATATTGAGAGTTCATGATTTATTCTGTGGTTTTGGTTGAATAGATTAGAGTAGAATTTTCAATTTTCTTGCCCTTCCTCGTCAAAAGCCCATAACGCACCTTATCAATCTCTCATTTTTGCAATTGCCCTGATTTTTTCCTCCCATGAGATCATGTTACCTGTTTTTAATAAAGATATAAAGCTGCTAAATAGACAAACTAAATAACTATATGTGACAACATGGAATCCCAAATTAATTTTATACCTACAGAAATTGAAGAAGCAAGCCTTCTCTTTCACTTTCTATCTAAATCGACATAGAATGATTCTTTTAGGTCTGTTCTTTTAGTTTTCTTTCTCATTAATTATCTTCTATGTACTTTAATCTTTAATCTTTTTGCCATGTTCTTGGTCAGCAATCCCATTAATTCCTCTTAATAATTTTTATTTTTCTTTATCTTCTTGGTCCCTAATCGCATTAATTACTTATTTACAATGTTTTTAATTTTTTTTCCTCTTATTTTTGTACCCAATTCCATTAATCCCTTGGAATCATTCTAGTCAGTTGGAATCCTATAACGTTATCAATCCTCCCCTTGAAGCATTCAATTAGCTTAAAGGCGTCCATCCACCTAGGTAACAGTAACTTGTTAAGGCGTTCATACACCTAGTTATGGATTAACTTTCTGTAAAACAAGAAAGCCTCTCTGTCTTCTCTCTTTATCTGTATAAGAAGAGAAAGTTGAGTTTTTTATGATCTTATTTTCATTTTTTCAAATTTATACAATTTTAGGATTGGTAGAGAAAATCCATATCTCACAATAACAAAGTCAAATGTATCTGCCTGTAAACCGTGACTCAAATTCAAATGTATCTGCCTGTAAATCCATATCTCACATATTGCACTTATAAACCACTTATAAATTTTATACCGAAACTTATAAACTTAGATAATGCCTATTTCACAATGATAGATTAACCAGTTTAACGTAAATCAATTAAAAAACCATGAAAATTGTATATGTTCAACCATGCCTGTTATAGACTTCTGTTAATACTGGCATAGATCCATGTTAACCTAGATTTAATTAGCCAATGTGAAACCTCCTTATTTCAACCTCCTTATTTGCACATTCATATTCAACAATTTTTTTATGAACAAATGACACCAATTGTGTCATGAATAATTTTGTCAAATTTAATGTATGCATTGTATGTTCTGAAGACTCCAATGTAATGGATGCATTGTATGTATTTTTTGCTTATATATTTTTATGTTGTTTGTCATAGTAATTTCATATAGTGTATGAAGTTTTAAATTGTTTTTAAATTATTTTTATTATGTGTTGTATGTGATTTTGATTGAAAATGTTTCTTTTTTATTTATTAATTAAAAAAAATTATTAGAAAAATTATTGCTTTAAGCCTTACAATTTACAATCAAAATTAGAAAATGTATTTTTATCTAAACTATTTATGAAAAGTTTAATATTATTTGATCTTCTCTACCATGTCCTTTTTACATATATCTAGAATAATATTATTTGTACAGTTTCTGGTTTTTTTTAGTTCATTTTACTACCATAATCAAAATCTATAGAAATAATAATCTAAAATTATAATATCTTGAAATGGAGCTAGCCAACTCAAATATAGTATTGCAAATCCCTAGCTAAGTTAGATGAGGAGGCTATGTATTACATATGGTCTTGAATGAGCATTTGGACTCTTTAGATATCTAAAGATTCCAAATTCTCATTCAAGACCATATGTAATACATAGCCTCCTCATCTAATATATAAAACTTTAATCCATGTGCTTAACCTTAACATTGACACAAATGGAATTTACAATTTTACTCACTGCTTTATGATAGAAAAATATGTGGATGAATATTGCCCACATATCCAAAGTCAAAAGGGATAGATTAAAAAGGGATGCGCTCTGGTCATCTATAAAATATAAATTAAAGAAGCATGACATATTGGTAATGCAAATTAGATATCCGTACCAATTATGTTCATATAACACAACAAATAGATGATTCAATAAAATGTCACATAGAAGTCATTTATCTCATGGGCCGTCAACTTAAATTATATAATAATATTACATTAAGCTATAGAGCATTAAACGTATTATTTGAATGTGAAATTAAAATATGTGTAATAATTGTCCTTTAATAATAAATATAATAATTTAAATGTTATATCTAAGCTATATTTCATCTATGAGTTTAACGAACTTGAGATCAATGTTAAATTATATGCGAATAACGAATCAAACTTAAAATATTGAACTTAGTAAAATGCAGAATATAGTTAATAGAGTCGTCAAAATTTCAAATTCATACCTTAACAAAATTGTTAGATCCTTTTAAAGAAAACATGTCATATAATCAACTTTCATCGAAATATATGATAAACTCAACCCAATTTTATGAAAAATAGTATACCATTTTTTACATTTCACATAATACAAATAGATAAATATTACTTAAGTATTGTTATAAAGATTTAACTACCCATAGAGAGATGGCCAAGTGATTGAGACAGGGCATCATCACAATAAAAAACCAAGTACAAATTGGAGTAATCCTAGAATCATGCTTTACATAAGGTAAAATTGGGGAACTCATGACTTGTACTATAGATAAAAAACATTTACCCTTACCAAAAAATATAAGATAAAAATTGACAAACTACATAAGTTTAAGCTTAAGGGTATATAATCCTTCTTGCCTTCCATATAGATAATGAAAATGATTATTCCAAGTCTCATGTTGCTTCTCATGTTATTTTATAAACCTTGAGTGGAAAGAAAATAGGAGGGCAGAAATGTAAGAAATATAAAACATAATGAAACACAACGTAAGAAATAGAGAACATAATGAAACACGCACATACATATATCTCTAGACAATCAACACAATTATTTTCCTATGAATCCTTATGGGAGACAAGCAACCCTAAAAATTAATGATGCTCTAGACTCTTGTTTCCCTAGGAAATCCTTATGGGAGAAAAACAACACTAAAATGTAAACATGCTCTACTTTCTCTTTTCTGGTATGGAAAATATGTGAGTACAAAGAAAGAGGTAATCTCTCTAGAGTTAGTTAAGACTTTTAGCATGTAAGGTTGCTATAAAAACTTAACTTCATACATTTTTCTCTCTAACTTCACACTCCTAGTTGTATTTTCAACTATGGAACAAAATACAATAACACAAAATGGAACTCTTATTCCTCCTAGTGGCCAAGTATTTAACATAGCATGATAGCCAATTAGGTGTAAGATTTGACTATGTCAACCATTAACGAGGTTTGTGATTTTAGACCTTTTAGAGTCTTGTTAAAATTCCACATGTAGCTAGCTTGCCATGCATGAGTAATGGGGCTAAGATGTCATTCTCTCGTACCATGGTGGTCAACATGATAGGTCAACTTACTAAATGCATAAATTTTGAATGAACTTCGTTTGATGTTTTTCTTGCACCATTGGATATGTCTTTAAGTGTAGAATAATGGTCAAGATTTTGGCACAAGGGATAATCGTTTGACCCCCAGAAATGTCATTTAATACCTCAAAATGACTCCAAAAGGTTTTAGACCCCAATTCTCCACCCACCATTAAAATGACCCTACAAGTTGATTCTTTCAGTTTTTTCACTCTATAAGCATCCAAGTCTCATATTATTTTATAAAACTTGATTGGAAAGAAAAATAGGAGGGCAGAAATGTAAGAAATATAAAACATAATGAAACACAACGTAAGAAATAGAGAACATAATGAAACAAACACATACATATATCTCTAGACAATCAATACAATTATTTTCATATGAATCCTTATGGGAGACAAGCAACCCTAAAAAGTAATGATGCTCTAGACTCCTTTTTCCCTAGGAAATCCTTATGGGAGAAAAACAACACTAAAATTTAAACATGCTCTAGTCTCTCTTTTCTGGTATGGAAAATATGTGAGTACAAAGAAAGAGGTAATCTCTCTAGAGTTAGCTAAGACTTTTAGCGTGTAAGGTTGCTATAAAACTTAACTTCATACATTTTTCTCTCTAACTTCACACTCCTAGTTGTATTTTCAACTATGGAACAAAATACAATAACACAAAATGGAACTCTTATTCCTCCTAGTGGCCAAGTATTTAACATAGTGTGATAGCCAATTAGGTGTAAGATATGACTCTGTCAACCATTAACGAGGTTTGTGATTTTAGACCTTTTAGAGTCTTGTTAAAATTCCACATGTAGCTAGCTTGCCATGCATGAGTAATAGGGCTAAGATGTCATTCTCTCGTACCATGGTGGTCAACATGATAGGTCAGCTTACTAAAGGCATAAATTTTGAATGAACTTCGTTTGATGTTTTTCTTGCACCATTGGATATATCTTTAAGTGTAGAATAATGGTCAAGATTTCGGCACAAGGGATAATCGTTTGACCCCCAGAAATGTCATTTAATACCTCAAAATGACTCCAAAAGGTTTTAGACCCCAATTCTCCACCCACCATTAAAATGACCCTACAAGTTGATTCTTTCAGTTTTTTCACTCTATAAGCATCCAAGTCTCATGTTGCTTCTCATGTTATTTTATAAACCTTGATTGGAAAGAAAAATAGGAGGGCAGAAATGTAAGAAATATAAAACATAATGAAACACAACGTAAGAAATAGAGAACATAATGAAACAAACACATACATATATCTCTAGGCAATCAATACAATTATTTTCCTATGAATCCTTATGGGAGACAAGCAACCCTAAAAAGTAATGATGCTCTAGACTCCTTTTTCCCTAGGAAATCCTTATGGGAGAAAAACAACACTAAAATGTAAACATGCTCTACTCTCTCTTTTCTGGTATGGAAAATATGTGAGTACAAAGAAAGAGGTAATCTCTCTAGAGTTAGCTAAGACTTAAATAGCGTGTAAGGTTGCTATAAAAACTTAACTTCATACATTTTTCTCTCTAACTTCACACTCCTAGTTGTATTTTCAACTATGGAACAAAATACAATAACACAAAATGGAACTCTTATTCTTCCTAGTGGCCAAGTATTTAACATAGCGTGATAGCCAACTAGGTGTAAGATTTGACTCCGTCAACCATTAACGAGGTTTGTGATTTTAGACCTTTTAGAGTCTTGTTAAAATTCCGCATGTAGCTAGCTTGCTATGCATGAGTAATGGGGCTAAAATGTCATTCTCTCGTACCATGGTGGTCAACATGATAGGTCAACTTACTAAAGGCATAAATTTTGAATGAACTTCATTTGATGTTTTTCTTGCACCATTGGATATGTCTTTAAGTGTAGAATAATGGTCAAGATTTCGGCACAAAGGAAAATCGTTTGACCCCCAGAAATGTCATTTAATACCTCAAAATGACTCCAAAAGGTTTTAGACTCCAATTCTCCACCCACCATTAAAATGACCCTACAAGTTGATTCTTTCAGTTTTTTCACTCTATAAGCATCAAAATATAATATGACATATAATATAATTATCCAATCTTATAATATTATAAAATCTTATAATATTTGAAACCTAAGGTCTACCCATACCAAAGTATGTTATTTTAAAACATGTTTTCTTGCTGATATGGGTGATTTAGAAATGATTGGGAGAGCGAAATTCCTCATTTAATATGTACAATATGTTTGGTTCATGCCACTAAGCCAAGAATTTTAAATTCAACTGAATTTTAATATAACCAACTAAATCTTGCAAAAAAAGAATAAAACAATTTATGTTAGGGTTGTGGATTCAGGCATTGAAACAACACACCATGATATTTCAAATTTAAAAATAATGGTTTGAGTCCTAGGTGAATTTGATGAGGTAGTGGCTCTGCTCTGAATACTAGCAATGAATTCAATGACTAGATAGAGCTTTCAACATCCTCTTCTTTTACATTCTCATTAGTTGCATGTTTATTAACATCTTCTTGCAAAGTGGGTGTCAAACTTTTCCATTCATCATGAACACAAACTTCACATGCTTGAGGTAATGAACACGAAATAAAATTCCTTGTTGGAACAGCTTCATGTGCCTCTTTGGCTTTGGAGCATTCTCCATGTTTTCCATAACCAAGACCCAAATAATTAGGCTCTTCCTCAACAACATTTGGCTCAACTATGCCTTGTATTAACTATGCCTTGTACATGTTTGCCTTTAACCCTTTACTTTCATAGCACATTTTCATCAAAAATTTGGACCTTATTCCTCTAGTGTGTCTCTCAAAAGCACGTACACATTCATTTTGAGAGGAAATTGAAGATAGAAACCAATAGCTAATTCTTCTAACTAACCTTGACTAAAATGAGCTAAATTGTACTTTGATACCAACTTGATTTGAATATGGACAAACTAGTTTTATTGGGCTATCTCCCTCATTAGTTAAATAAAAATGTGTTTAGGATCGTCTAAAGTTAGCCAATTGGAAGGGGTTTATGTGTCAAGCTTTAAGTGTATTTTGTGAGAAATTTATGAGTTAATTAGCTTTTAAAAACTCATGTGTATAACAAATAAAATGCAAAATTTTTATTTAGGAAATTTTTTTCCCTCAATCCAGATTTCGATCATTGGAATGTATGTAAGAGGAAGAAAGAGGGAATTCACTTTTCAAATTCTAGACCTTGTCTAAACCAAAATAAACTAGAGGTTTGGTTTTCAAATACATTCACTTATTTGGAAAAGTTCTAGCCACCAAAAGTCCATATGCCAATCTACCTCCCAAGAAATACATTTAGTACACCACTGGTTAGTTTTTTGTCTTCCTATATTCTTTATCAACCTCTTCTAGTGATTCTTGAAAGGTGGATACTTAAATTCTTCCTAAAAATTTGAGCTCTAAAATGAGAAGACATACAAGGTCATTTTAAGTCATTCTTAGATAATGAAAATGATTGTTCCAAGTCTCATGTTGCTTCTCATGTTATTTTATAAACCTTGAGTGGAAAGAAAAATAGGAGGGAAGAAATGTAAGAAATATAGAACATAATGAAACACAACGTAAGAAATAGATAACACAATGAAACACGAACATACATATATCTCTAGACAATCAACACAATTATTTTCCTATGAATCCTTATGGGAGACAAGAAACCCTAAAAAGTAATGATGCTCTAGGTAGCTTAGAATCCTATTTGTTTTCAAAATAAGGATGCACTCCCATTTGATTCTCATGATTAGGTTGTAATCATGAGGCTCTCGCTCAAGAGTGGACCTTCCCAAAATCTTGTGACGTCTTGTCTTCCAATTTATGGTAAAGAAATCAAATAGTTCTATCAATTCCACCTTGCAACTCTAAGAGACATTGAATTAAATTTCATCTCAAGACAGGGCTTTGAGAGGACACTCTCAAAGCCAACCTTCGTTATGGATTTGAAACACATGGTAAGTATCAAGACTTAGTAACCTTATTTGCATAATTTTTTCTAGCATGGACCTTAATGTCATAGCCTTCTTTTGCCTAAAATGAATGCAAATTTCCTTGCAATTTGGCTTGCGACATTCATAATTCATGCTCATGGAACATGATTGTGTTGCAATTGTGATAACATTTGCTGTATGCAGAAGCTAATAAAAATGATCGAAAATGACATTTTTGCTCTGTTTTTTTGAAGATTTAAGGAAAATTACACCAAGTAGCTTCCAACCTCATATGACCATCATGTCAAACTCATCTCAGGATATTTTCCAAGTAAGAGCCACTTAAGCAAGCAATCTAGTATACATGACTCCAATTTCAATTAGTAGCAATGACAGTTCTCTAAGTATGGTGCAAACATTGCTCCAGATCCTCAATGGGGCATGTTTGATGATAATAATTTGGGGAGTGAGAGAGGGAGATGGTAGGAGAAAAAATTCAAGGAATCCACGAGAAATTGAAAAATATATAACTAGAATAAGGTGGAAGACATCTGTAACCTAAGAGAGAAACCTGTGAGGAAATGGGTGAAGTTGGTATTACACACCCAATTGGACAACCTCGAGGAGAAAACATTTCTCCCACTTTATTTGTTGGAATAACCTAGTAAGTGTTATTCACTAGCATGTATTTTGTAAAGGCCTTTCAACCTAGTTCCCATTCAACTCCATCCACCAGGTTGTAGAGGATTCCAAGCCTAATCTCATAAAAAGTAAGTTGGGGATGATCACATTGACTTGCTTGATGACATGTCTATGAAGATTAACTACCTTGAAATATTTTTTTGCGTAGGGAAAGAGACACATTCCCATGTCTAAGCATGAAAACTTTCTTTGATATTGTTAATGCCTCTAGTGTTTACTTCTACAAGTTCTATAGGCAGAGCCTGTAAAGGGCCAGGTAGCCTCTGGATCTCATCTTTTATGAAAGGTGACATATCTAGTAAATGCCCCTACAGTGAATCTCTGGAATGGATCTAAATAGAAGTTCTTCATTTTAATATCCATAAAACACAACAACTTTAAGGTAAACTATGTACATGTGTCATTTCTTCCACAAACTAAAGTGTATAAGTAGTAAATTTTATACCAAGTGTGCTTCCACCATGTAAAGCGCAATTTGGTGAACTTATCATTTTTATAATATCTTTTTCGATTAAATTTAGTTTCACACATGATCAATTATTGCTTTGAAAGTTGTGTTCTACATAATTTGTGTACACAAAATTACAAATTGATTTTTTGAAATCTATTTTGTGTAAATGTCAACCAATAGATATATATATCATGGAGGATGAAAGACGAAGATCAGCCGAATCCCATATGGAGGTTCAGGGATCGGAGGATGTTCACGATATTTAAATATAATATTAAATCTCCATACATGTGTGTACATATGGAATTGATTTTTTTATTAACTTTGTGAGTGAAATTAGTTGTTAATAAGTTTCATATTTTAATTTTTAGGAGGTAAGAGGAGAAGGGTTTCTACTCCATCCATGGAGCGTGGCCAAGGTTCAACCGGTCAAGGTATGAGTGGTTTAATCCCCCGAAGGCCAATCAACGACTGCTGGTTCTCAACAAGGTCACTGTGGGTCTGGTTCTCAGCAGCGTCATTCTGGGTCTAGTTCTCAGGAGGGTCATGTTGGAGAAGATGTTAACCAACAACATCAAGGTTGCCATCAATTTCAATATTTTTTCATTAAATTTGTACAACTTTTTTTACACGTGTTTTTTCTAATATACGAAATTATATATATATTGATGCAGAGGCCGAAAATGTTCGAGCTAGTGGTCAAAATAGACGTAGGGTAGCTCGCTACATTCAAGAAGAAGGTTGTCAACCCAGCACAACTTATCCAGCTGAGATTACTGATATACCATGGGAAACCAACATGGAGGAATGCACCTTACAAAGGTGTGAAAGCCTTCATGCAAAATTGCAAAGAGATCTCATGGCTTTGTCTCTACCTGCTGAGAGTAGACAAAGCCTTGAAATAGTTACACATTCATTGGGTGAAATGGTAAATGTGTACAGAAATTTGGGGCCAACGATTAATTCGTTTGTAGAACTGATGAGAAAGAGAAAAGAAACAGTGATAGGTCCCGATAAATGGCAGGACATAAAACAAAAAGTTACAAGAGCGAAGGCCAAGTCAATGTTTAATTATAAGGAAGGGCCAAAAAGAAAAATGTTGGAGGTGTCGTATTTCAAGCACCCAGACAAAGCTAGTTATTTTTATGATCGACATCTTGCGGCCTTTGGAAGGCTTCCATGGAACGATGAGGTTCCTGTTTATTTTGCACAAATGTTTTATGCATAATTTTTTTTGGGTATGAAACCCAACTACAATGACCTTCCTTCAGAATTTTTTGGCCCGGGGAGAGGTCGATTATATCAACGTAAGGGCGCTAAGCGAGATGTGGAGTTGCCTCGCCCTGAGCCGCCATTGGTGAGTCGACCGTCTCGAGTCGAAACCCTGCGATCCGAGATGGATGCGACTTCTCAAATAAGTCGTGAAGCAAGAGATGTTATGATCGAAAATGTTCATAGCGGATTGAGTGGAGTCAATATTGGCTTAAATAGACAAAGAGCACGTGAAAATGCACGTGCCAATTTTGTTTATCATACAGATGAGGAGATTTACAACATGAATGTTGAAGATCTCCGAACATACGCAATAAATTGTCGCAATGGTCTACAAGACCTAATTTTTCGTGAGGAAGAGGGCACCGGAACGGTATGTGTTAGTGACCTTAGGGTTTGAAATTATATTTACATATACATGTGTACAATTTTTAATAAATACATGTGTATGTACACATGTATACATTTATTTGTATGTGTACATTAATCTAACAAAAATGTATGATTATATGTTAAAACACCATTTGCAGTTCTCAGGCATGATGCGTGATGAAAATGTTAATATTACGTTCGGGACCTCCAGTTCAAACGATGCAAATGGGTCTGACCATCATGATATGTTGGCACATGTTAGTGTTTTTTAAGTGACTCTAAAATAAATAATTGTTGCCACACATGTACATGTATGTATATATATAATTTGATAAAATGTTTTAACAGGTACCGATTCTGTCTGATGTTTTTGGGATGGCGGTACCTTCTTCTTCCTTAGGAGATGTACCTTCTACTTCATTGGGAGATGAGCCACAAGTATGGAAAATTTTTCACAAGTTTAAAATTTATGTTTAAAAGTTATATATATTCTACCTCAAAAAGTTCCATTAAAAATTGAGATATATATATATAGAGAGAGAGATCTATATTTTGAGTTATTTAAAATCTTTTGAATTTAGGTTCCTATAGAAGATTTCTTTAATCCGGGGACTCTAGCAACGAAGATAGGAACATCCACAACATTTGAACAAGTTGTCTTTATTTACTTTTTTTAATATTATTGAAAGTAAGTTTATATATGTACACGTGCATTTTCATTTGAAAGTTTTTAATATATATATATATATATATATATATATATATATATATATATATATAACTGTACATGTATATTGTACAGTTTACCACTGCAGATGTTCCTATGGGAGAACCTGTTCATCAAATGGAGAGGGAACCTTATGAGGTATTGCATGATTTTTTTGTTATATTTTGTTTTTTACATGAAGTTCTAGATATATATATATATATATTCTCATTCATTTTTAAAACTTCAAATTTTAATGTTCAAGTACATGTGCATTGTGTATGTAGGTTTCCTATTCACAGGATAGGGCGCGGACTGAGACCCAGATGCTAGATCCTCCATTTGATGGACATGATTTACAGTAGATTTGATTTCAAAATTTAGATGGTTTTAAAATTTGTTAAACTTGATACAATTTGATACTCAAGTGAGATTTACAATTTTTGGACATATTTTATTACATTGTTATTATATAATTTGTTTTATTTAATTTTTGGATGGTTTTAGTACTTTTGGCATGTGAATTTGAAGTAATGTTGTCATCTGAACTACATTTGGCATGTGATATTTAATGTTAAATGTTTTTGTTGGATAGTTGAATTATAATTGGCATGGCATGTGAAGTTTTTAAAACTCAAGTTTTGGATGGTTTAAATCTACATTTTGCATGTGATATTTAATGAAATTTAAATGTTTAATGTTTTAATGTTGCACAATATATAATCAAAAGGGTTTTAAAACTTAAAGTTTTGGAAGGTTTCAATCTACAACTTAAAGTTTTGGATGGTTTCAACCTACATTTGCACATGTGGTAAATTGAAATGTTACTTGTAACAAGACAATCCCCATTGATTTCATTGTATATGTTGATTTCTGATTTGATATAATTGCATGTATGGTGGTACATTACTTGTAAAGTCATTGGATTAATAGTGTTCATTGATTTCAGTGTAAGCGCAAAAAATTATTGACAATGTAGAACGATTTTTGTGTTATAATAATTAAACCTAATAATATTGGAGAGCAAAAGAGACAAGGTATGGTGTTTACTACAAGAGTTCAAGCTAAATATTTAAATGGTTTATGATTTATGACTTTTGCTTTCTTTTTAATATAATCGATACGGAAAGATGACAAAACTAATAGGGGTGACAATAAGAATAGAAGAAGAAGATAGTTTAAGATTGATCACAATAAATGCTATTTGTAATTGATTACATTCTAATTATTCACATTCTATCATTCAATATTATTACATTGTCACTTTGCATTCAAAAATTTTATTTGATCATTTTCCATTATTAAAGTTATTCTACAATATTTATCATCTCAACAAATTGAGGTAACTAAGAAAATTTAAAATTAAAATGACTTGATACATCTCAAACATATTTAGCATATTTAAAATGGTTATATTAATATTAGATGTATTTACATATTATTGATAAAATTAATCATATGTTTCTCATATTATCGATAGTTTTTCCTTGGTTTCACACGACTGAAACCAACTTAGATCCATCTTAACTAAGGATCTATCAAGCGCCGAGAGGGATCAAATCTCTCAAGGTGAAAACCTTTCCTCAAGTTTTTCACTCAAAAAAGAGGTTTGCACCTCTAGATATTTGATCCCTCTCGGCGCTTGATAGATCCATAGTTATGATGGATCTAGGAAAATAACTTTCTAAAAATAAGTAAGGGAAAAGCAGCATAGGGAAAAATTAGGAGTAGATTTAGGGCATAGGGAACAATTAGGAGTAAATTTAGGAACATGTGATAGTTGGGTGAGATAAAATCATATTTTAATAAAATAATGGGAATTTGTAGGAGAGACAAATAGTGGATATGACATGTATTTTGGTGAATAATCAAATTTATGGAATTAAACAATTAATTATTTTTGTATGTGAAAACAAGATTCACACCTAATCCTCACCTAAAAGACTAAATTAAACACATTATTATTAAGGGGACGAGGAGATTTCTAGGTTTTGAGCTCCCCATTGTTAGATGAGTGTCGTAATGGCATTCCATGTATTTTTGTGAGAACTTATGATATTGTGATATTCTAATTACGAAATAGTGATCTTGAGTACATGCTGGATAATGTAGTAGATAGGAACTTTTTGATAAGGGGAGATTAGGGATGTGACCAAATTCCTATCAGTGAAAAAAAATTTCTTCACCTTCCTATAACTCCATTTTATCTTTGGGGGCCAAAGGTAAGAAGAGTACTGTTACACCATTTTTTGGTCATCTAACCTATTATCATTAGATGGACCCAAGTACACCATGTAAGACCAATTTTACCCTAAGTAAAATTGCCTTCACTATGTTAAAATAACTTAATAAACCACATTTATTAGGTTGTTTATGGTCTGAACAGGAAACCCCAAAAGGAAATATTAAAAAAACCTATATTTGTTTGATTTTCCTCATGGAATAATTAATTAAACCATAATTTAATTATTATTCCCAGTCATGTTTAACCCAAAAACAAAGAAATTAATTAGATAAACCTTCATTTATCTTATTATTTTCTAGGAATAATTATTTAAATCTTATTTAGATAATATTCCTTGTTAAATATGACCAAATCACCCACAAATAATTAAATAAATCACTATTTATTTAATTATCTTTCAACCACTTCCTTAAATAATTAAATAAATCATTATTTATTTGATTATCTTCTAACCGCTTCCTTAAAAGATAAATAAATCATTTATTTATTTATTTTTGACAAATTAAGGGATTTGACCCAAGTCAAATACCTTTTCCCTCCAACAAATATAATAAAATATTCCATAAAAAAGTGGATCTAGATCTGGTTAACCCATGCACCAAGATCTAGAATGACCCAATATTTTGTTATAAATAGGAGGGTTTTTCCTACCATTCTTCACCTTTTGTTGCCTATTAGATCACTCCGGATCTATACACTTGGTCACCATTTTCTGCCATTTGCTGTGTGAGCTCCCTTTGAGTTCCATTCTTTGTGTGGGTTTTCTACACCAACAAGAGAGAGAAATCTTAGATCTGAAGTGCTGAGGACTTCCAAGAACCCATCCCACCGAGGAGAATTGGATACGCCTTCTTGTTTTCCTCCCAGGTGCCCAATTAATATAAAAATTCTTTCAAAAATTGTTCTTGTCTTGTCTATTGGTATATGGAGCAAACCCTTTTTTTTACTGCTTAATGTCTTTCCATGCATAGATCTGGTTTTTTGCAGCTCTTTTCTTGTTCAACTAACTGCAGATCTGAAGATATTGGCAGCCACTTTTGTTGTTAGGGCTATTAGTTATGCGTAGCTAAAGTGGTCCTTTTTCGTACACTTCGACAAAGGATTCATACTAAAAAATGGCGACTCCACACGGGTTTTAAATTACGACCGCTGTCGTTTTTCATATTCCTGCATATCCAGCTACTTCAGACCCTAGGGTTTCTTTTCAGCTGTTTATTTTTCCTATTTTTTTCTCACATAAAACCCTAAAACATTAAAATTTCTAACTTCCGTGTGTTTCTGGCCCTATTGCGCAGGTAAGCGACATCAGCCGCAACTGAGACGGCAACTTTTCCGAAAATTTGCCGCCGAGACAACCGGAACGGGAGGTTGCACTTTTCAGCCCAATAAGTGCTTCCGGGCGAGCCGGCTTCCGTCGTGTTTTCCACCCCCGTCTCACCCCCCCCCCCCCCCGCGGGTTCTGGGGTTCCGATCTCGTTTTTACTCATCTATGGGAACCCAGCCCCTGCAGGAGCCGGCAGACGCTCCACTTTTCAGGAAGAGCTTTAGTTGCTCACCATCATGCCAGAGTTTCAGCCTTTTTAGACCAAACCTCCTTCCTCGTATCCTCTTTAGTCCAAATTTCTTCTTTCCTTTCAAATCACTCTCTCGCCGTTTTGTTTGACCTCTGGTTTGTGACCACCCCTCCCCGTCCTTTCCGCTTTTTGCTAATTTCTCCCTTTTCCAAACAATTCGCCCTCTCGTCTCTCGTCGTGATCTCCCACTCTTTTCGCTAGCTCTTCTTTGTCTCCTTGGGGATCCCCTGTCCCTCCCGACCTTAGATCTATTGGCCTCTTTTCAGTGTGTTTTGACTAGATTTTTTCCCTTTTCTAGACTAGTTTTGAGGGACCCGCCTCCTTGGGTTAGATAGATGCAATAGTAGCTGTTAATTTTCTGTTATTTCAGCATTATATACTGTTCTATGCATATTTATTTTCAGTTACGCAGCACACTTTTTTCTTGCTCTCAAAATGAAAAGGGTTTTAAAAATTAAAATTAACGCACACCACACACTGACCCTAAGTGAAGAAGCGCCTCGTTAACACCGCCTGGCAAAGACTCTAAAATAAATTGTCACTGCACATTTTCTGCCCTTGACCTCGCTTGATTCTATCCCTTTTTTCCCTTGTCGGTTTCCTTCTTCCCGTCATCATTGCGCCCCCAAGGCGCCTTTCCCGGAGACTTCTTGGCCTTCACCCTCAGTTTCCAGTCGATCGACCTGCTCCGTCCCGCCGTCGTCGAGCCAATCCTCCTCCGAGTCCACACTCCGACTCCTCTTCTGATTCATTGGGTTCTGCTTCTCCTCCTGGTTCTCCCCCTGTCACCTTCACTATGTCTGGTCCAGGGCCTAATGTTAGCGGTGCTCCAGGCCCTAATGCCGGAACCACTACTAGCGGAACCGCCACGGGAACTACCTCGGCCATACCCTTGCTGCCGTACATTGCAGGCCTCAGCCTCCCCGATTTCAATCAGTTGATCAATGACCCTATCCGCCACGATGTTGGTTGGCCTGCTATGCCAACCAAGCTCCCCTCCAACATCCCTAAGTTCGAAGGCCTTACTGGAGAAGATCCAACCAATCATGTCCGATCTTTCCACATGTGGTGTTCCTCCAATTCCATTATCGATGACTCCATCCGTCTTCGTTTGTTCCAACGCACGCTTACCGGCGAAGCTTCTAAATGGTATGTAGACCAAGCCACCTCTTCCCATACCACCTTTGCAACCATTGCCCAAGCCTTTTTATCTTACTTCCAGCTCCCTCTCCGATACGATACCGGTACAGAGCTCTTGACTTCCTTTAAGCAAACATCTTCGACCCGCCTTTCCACCCATGTTCAGGAATGGCGACGTAGACGCAGCTTATGTCGAGCTCCCCCCTTCGAAGATCGGATCTATATGGACTGGTTCCTTCGCTCTCTCCTAGCTCCCATCGGCAAAGATGTCGCCTCCCATTTCCCTCAAACCGAAGAAGCCACCCTCCAAATAGTCTTGAAATATGACCTGATCTACGCCCAGTCTGGTTATGTTTATACCGTCCTTCCTGACCTCCCCAGGCCCGGCGGCGCTAACGCCTCGGGGACATCTCATTCTGCCGACGGTATCGTTGGAGCCCTTTCCCATCCGTATGCTCAAACTCCTATGGGCTACGGTCTCCCTCACGGAGGGGCCAACACCTCTAGAACTCTTCCCCCTCCCGGTAGCATGTACCCAGGATACGACATGCCTCCTCCTTTTGCCCAACCTCCTACTTACCTCAATGTTACCTAACCTAACCATTACCCTTATCCACAGCCTGGTATGCCAGCTCCTCCAGCATATGCGCTTCCACCTCCCTTGCCTCCTCAACCCCAGCAACAACACCTACAGCCCCCTTCAGGGCAAGTATTTGCACAGCAGGGTGCGACTAATCCCCCTTCTTCTCAAAGAAGGCGGAGAGGCAATCCAAATCAATCTGCCCCTGGTACTCGTGGACCCAATCCTCAAGGTTTCAACCCTAACACTGCTAACCAGCAACAGGGCACTCAGCCCAAGCCGGACAGGCCTCTTCGTACCAACAAGCCTTGTTCGTGTTGCGGTGTTTATGGTCATTACACCCACAATTGTCCCATTTTACCACAGATGCGGCAGATGTGGGAGTCTCAAGCCACATTACGCGGACAACATGCCTCCCCTCATGCTCCCCCTAATGTGGCCACTACTCAACCAGCTGTGTTTACTGATCCTTTCCCTCAACAAGGATTTGTGGCTACCCAACCACCTGACGGGCGGGTCTCCACTCCACCCTCCATTTCTGGTTCCTCCAATTACCAGATCCTCATGATGACCTCTGATCCATCCCCGACTATCGACCTTCACCTTCAAACTCGGTCTCGCCAGTACCCCAAGCCTCCCGCTCAGTCTGCCCCCGAGTCCTCTTCTTCCGGTTCTACAGAGCCTCTTTCGACATCCAATGGCCCCTTACATATCCCTCAACCCAAAGTTGAGGTCCATCTAAAGATTCCTGAGGGACCATTACGTCGAAACGCTGCTTTTGGTCGAGCTGCTCATTCGTATAGCATAGTAGATGATTTGGTGCAATCTCCTACTACCATTTCAACACTGGAACTCCTCCAGTCGTGCCCTTCCCAAAAGAAGGCTCTACTATCTGCCGTGGGCGCTGTAGATCCTGCTGATGACCAAATGATTGTTTTCGACGCCACTCAATCGGACCATCCTCCTCTCCCTCCTTCCGTCGCCTTCCAAATCCCAGTCAAAATCCAGAACGCCAACGTTTCCCGATGTATAATTGATGAGGCAGCATCCACCTGCGTGATGACCGCTTCGGTTTGGAAGCAACTTGGATCCCCTGAGTTGGCCCCTTCCACGATCACCCTCCGAGTGTGGGATGGTCATGCCTCCCAGCCCATTGGCCTGTTTCGTAATTGTCCTATCACCCTCGCCGGTAAGACTGTTTGTGTTGACGTCGAAGTCATAGACGCCCCGCTAGACTACAACATTCTATTGGGGTGAAGCTACACCTATGCTATGTCTGATGTCCCATCCACGGTCTTCTGAAAGATGTCTTTCCCCCATAATGGAAAGATAGTCACCATTGACCAGTTGACATATCATGAGCCAAAATCTCAAACCTCACTTGAGACGACCATCTCTTCTATAGCCAACAAGCAAACCGTTGATTCCTTGACTAGTGTCTCCCTGGCGTTTACAAAGACTCCTCCCTGCTTGGCACATTTCCTGGTCTCCCCCCTCCTCCTATCACTGATCCCAGCTTATCGAATGTTTGCATGATGCAATCGTCTCAGGCTGCCCTTAAGCGGCCTGCTTCGGCTAGTCAGCAACCTCCCCCTCGCCCTCCGCAACCCGCTCCTAGCCATTCATCTCAGCCAGCCGGTCCTCCTCCTTCTGGCCCTCCCCCTATAGCTGGTATCCCTGAACCCCTTTATCCTCCTGGATTGGTTCCCCCAGGCCTTAACCATCTCGGAGTTGTCCCTCCTGGTCATTACCCTGCTGGGCAGATACCTTTCCTGGCTCCCCCTCCTAGAGTATATTCTGTCCCCGTCATGGCCACCCTCTCTCTCCCTAACCTCACCTTGGGCATACCGGTCTGGTACCTTGATCCTCCAGCCGCTACCCCTCCTGGTCACCCCAAACCCTACATGGCTTTGACTCCGGTTCAACCGGTCCCCCTCACTTCCTCCGTTGCCACTGTGCCCCCAGCACCTCCACAGGACCCTTCTCCTGTTGTGATGGCTCCCAGGAAGAAAGGCAAAGCTCACAAGGGGGCACCCAAAGACAAGACCACCACGACTGACCCGGCCCCTCCTCCGACCACAAAGCCTTGTGCCTTGTGTGATGTCGCCGGTCATGCCACCCATGCTTGTCCCGAGTTACCCCGTATTCAGCCCATGGTTAAAGTCGCGTTCCCTGAATCTACGGTCCCTGAAGCCTTCATTCCTTCTTCGTCTGTAACCAAGAACCCCAAGACCCTCCGCACCAACAAAGCCTGTGCTTTGTGCGGAGTCCATGGCCATTACTCCCACCATTTTCCTCACCTGACGCATTACCGCGCCTCTTTAGAGGTAGTCCGAGAGTATGAGGTTGAAAAAAATCAATCCGCCTCTCCCATACTCGCGCAGTATGCTTTGGGCCAGCTTGAGGATCCCCCCGCTCCCATTGACATCCCCCCCCCTGATGTTCATATGGCGGAGTCTACTACGACCTTTCTTTACCTCTCCTCCTCTGCGAGACACTTGGAGCCCAGTCACCCTGCATCCTCCCCTGTTGTTTCACCTGACCCCCTCTGTTCTACCCATACACGAGATCACTCCACCCGTGTCTCTGTTGACCTCCACAGCTCGAGTCCTCGCCACACTCCCGATAGCCCTCATATACCATCCTCTAGTTTGTATATGAGTCATCGTCATCCTGCCCTTTGCACTCCCTCCCGCAGTTGCTGCTCGATGTCTTCTGTCCCCTCACGTTGTCGTCATTGTGTCTCCTCCCCCCATTTGTTGTCTTGTGACACCATTCTGCAGGACCCCCCGTCCCCACCCTTTATCGGTTACGCTGATGGGGCAAGTCGTTACTCCCGGAATCTAGCCTCGACAGGTTGGGCCATTTTCACCCCCTTGCATGCCCTTGTCCTCTCTAACAGGGTCTGCATTTGTTTTGCCACCAACAATCAGGCCGAATATGATGCAGTGCATGGTCTCTTAGCCGATGCCCTCTTCCATCGCATCCTCCATATGCATGTTCATTTGGATTCCCTGCTTCTTGTCATGCAACTTAATGGTGTTTATCGTGTGCATAACCCTGTGCTGTTTAGACTCTATTTACGAGTGAAACTCTTGATACGTGCATTTGAAACCATCACTTTCAACCATGTACCTTGAGAACATAATCACTATGTAGATAGTGTTGCAAACCATGTTCTAGATTGGCATTTATCACACGCATTTCATACAAGACAATAACATTCATAATCATTAAAAATGATGCATATCCATAATATGTGTCGCAAAACATGTGTTTAGAGTCCATCTACTCTGATACATATGACATGCCCACAGCATGTTACAAAAAACTCAAAACTGGGGGCACCACCTGCCCCTACATACACACTAGGGGGCACCACATGCCCCACACCTACTCACTATCTAGCGGATCCTGAGCCAATGGCTCTTCCCCTGCATCCCGTAGATCACATATGCCTTGACCGGCCATCGCCATGCGCCGCATGACACCTCGCCATTCCGAGGGAAGACCAATGCATGCCTCCACGTACTGGTCATCTAAATCTTGCCACCCGCGCTCTGAAACTCCGGTCAGCAATGTCTCGCATCTACGGAGGATGTCCTCCAGAAGGGCGGCCGCATCCTCATTGCGCGCTGCTCTCGACCCACTCGGCCCTGCAGCTCCAGAGGCTGCCGAGCATCCCATATATCCAGCCGGTTTTACCAGAGCTATATCTGCATACAAAAAGTACATGAATCAGTACCATGACTACTATTCACTAAATTTAACATGCCCATACAAGAATAGTTACTTATCACTTACCATCGGGCCCCCATACTCGACCAGGCGGAAGTGGTAGGTCCGGATCCCCACAATAACTCATCCCACTATAGGGATAGTCGTCTATGTATAACGGCATCTAATCCCAATGGGCAAAGAACTCAGGTCGAAACACTCGCCCGACCGCCCCTCCTCCTCCTCTGCACAGTAGCCGCCCCCACCGGCGCATCCTGGGCTCTCTCGGGCCCCCATCTGGGAGCTGTATACGAGGCCGCAAGGTCGGGATCTTCTCAAAGAAGAAGGTGCACAATAAAGTCCCATACGAGCAATCGTGGTTCACTTGCTGCTTGCAGAGCGACAACTGTCACTTTAACGACACCAGCATCATTTGGGCCCACCCATAGTAGGTCCCACTCAACACACTCTCCACAATCATCATCTGCCCCCCAGTGATGTGATGGAGCGCCTGGTTGCCCAGGATACGCAGCACCGCTGCGGCCACTGCACGAGTCTCTAGCCTCTCTAGATCCCTGATCGGTATCTGAGTCCCCTTGACTTGGAGACCCGGTTGACAATGTCGCTCCACAAACTCCATGATATGCCGCCCCCGCGGTAATACCGGCTGCGTGTTTCCCACCATCCCAAGTGGCGGGAGACCTGTCAGGAAATACACATCCTGGACTGTCAGTTCGATCCTGTGCCCCTGCACTACAAAGACCTCATGCTCTGGATCCCAATAACTGATAATCCGGGCCAACAAGGGCTCTCCAACTCTCATCAAAGGGTTCTCCAAAAACTTTAGAACCCCAAACCTGGCCAACACACGATGGACACCCTGATCTGCCTGGATCTCTGCCCGTAATGTACCCAGGTCTCTCTCTCTCCAGTTAACCCGTAAATCTGCCATACCTGCACAAAAACATCATCTTTGTCAGCATACAGATCGGGAATACCATAACCAAACACAAAAACCCAACTCTCAGCCATAAAACAGCACTAAAACCCCTTCATCTCCCAGGTCGCAGTTTTCTGCCCAATTCTGGGACAGGTCGCACTTTTTGCCCTGAAACCTGCTTCCCAGGTCGCACTTTTTGGCCCAAAAAGTGCGACCCAGCCGTAGAGATGAAGGAGGGTCTGTTACTGAGATTTTGGGCCCTAAACTAAACTTTCAATCCATCAAAATGAAAGAGTAAGGTTAGGCCTCTTACCTGCAACTGACGGATCTCAATTCCAACGGTCGGTTTGTCTGCTACGCTCGCCGCAAGATTTAGGGCCTTCTCTCCTCTCTACATTCACCACAGCAACAATAGCAAATGAGTGAATTTGGAGGGAAAACTGCCTTATTAAAAGAGAACCCCTATTTCTTCTTTCGACTGCTGCGACCATACCGTAGCCCCGTTTGACAAACCGTCTACACCGTTGGAAAGATCTCACCGAGCTCTCAAATGGGTATCTATTATTTTTTTGTGATTTGATACTTCACTCGGACACATTTTTTCCAAGAAGGGTCACTTCACCTCTCCCTAAAACCGAATTTCCTCACTTGCGACACTTGTACTTAGGGCACCATTTTGCCTCCTTACTTGTCTTTGTTCGTGTTTATTTTCGTCATGAGTTACCATCTTGTACTCATGTTTTCATGGTCCCCCATTGGGCCTTTATTGTGTGGCAGCACCATCGAGTCGCCCTTGTTTAGAGCATCCAAGTTGAGTCATCATCGCATTCATAGAGTCTATCCCAAGTCCCTGTGTACCCCGCTATAGCCCTCCATCCTTCATTGCTTGGTCTCTCTCTTGTGTCGCACATTATGACCTTCAGTCCCACTGTCCCCTATCCCTTATGATATTGTGTCAGTCGCTTCCATGTCATTCATGCCCTTTATGCTCTAACAAGGGAAGTCGTCCATTCGCTACTCAGTCCTTTCCATTTCACCATCATCATTAGTGTCAGTCTGTCCGTCGCTCTACTATTGTCTCTCGTGCCTTAGTTGAGGATCTCTCATTGCCTCACTTATGGCGGACCTCCTTCTGTCGACATCAGCTCATTCATTCCAGAAGCCAGGTCTAGAGGGCGGTGTACCTTGGTTCCAGCTTCCACTCTTGTTCGGTGCCTCGGATCAGGCAAAGGGATCTCTCATTTCCCTTTGAATTGATTGTTTCTCCACTCCAGCTCCTTTCAGCATGACCGAGATCCGTATACTTGATGGTTTAGTGATACAGCAACAGCTCTTGATGATTCCCGGGTGTGTGTGATATGTCTCAACCCTCATGAGGGGGTGGCCCTGCAGGTAGCCCCCCACATGCCCGGATGACCTCCTCCTTGCAGCCTTCGATGCAGCTCCAGATATTTGATGATGTTGGCCTTCGCCACTTGCAGCGCCTCTTTGATTTGCATGTATCAGTCAGATTTTGTGAGCCCTTCCCCATTTACAGGGGGCATTTGGGTTGTATTTGTATCTCATGTACTCAGATATTATTGTATCAGTCCTGGCTGTTATCCCAGGCACAACATGTATGTGGGATTCCTCATTGTATTTTTATCTGGCTCATGATTATGCCGGTTGTACTTTATGGTTCAGTCCCTTGTTTACTGGACACACTATTCTTTTGTACTTTGTCTCGGCGGGCATAGGTATGCCTCCCCCGCCGCCTTTAGCACAGGTACCCTCTCATAAAAAGAGACTTGTTGCACTTGCAAGTCTCGTCTCCTCAGGGTCTAGTTCTTCAGCACATTAGTCTACCTTACATTTCTCTCTCTGACTTCCCTTTTGATGTCTGGTGATTGAGTTCTTACAACGTACTTCGGTCATACGATTTTCTCCTAACACTCGCACTCTGAGGGGAAATCTGTTACACCATTTTTTGGTCATCTAACCTATTATCATTAGGTGGACCCAAGTACACCATGTAAGACCAATTTTACCCTAAGTAAAATTGCCTTCACTATGTTAAAATAACTTAATAAACCACATTTATTAGGTTGTTTATGGTCTAAACAGGAAACTCCAAAAGGAAATATTAAACAAACCTATATTTGTTTGATTTTCCTCATGGAATAATTAATTAAACCATAATTTAATTATTATTCCCAGTCATGTTTAACCCAAAAACAAAGAAATTAATTAGATAAACCTCCATTTATCTTATTATTTTCTAGGAATACTTATTTAAATCTTATTTAGATAATATTCCTTGTTAAATATGACCAAATCACCCACAAATAATTAAATAAATCATTATTTATTTAATTATCTTTCAACCATTTCCTTAAATAATTAAATAAATCATTATTTATATGATTATCTTCTAACCACTTCCTTAAAAAGATAAATAAATCATTTATTTATTTATTTTTTACAAATCAAGGGATTTGACCCAAGTCAAATACCTTTTCCCTCCAACAAATATAATAAAATATTCCATAAAAAGTGGATCTAGATCCGGTTAACCCATGCACCAAGATCTAGAATGACCCGATATTTTGTTATAAATAGGAGGGTTTTTCCTACCATTCTTCACCTTTTGTTGCCTATTAGATCACTCTGGATCTATACACTTGGTCCCATTTTTCCATCATTTGATGTGTGAGCTCCCATTGAGCTCTATTCTTTGCATTGGGTTTTCTACACCAACAAGAGAGAGAAATCTTAGATCTGAAGTGCTGAGGACTTCCAAGAACCCATCCCACTGAGGAGAATTGGATACGCCTTCTTTTTTTCCTCTTAGGTGCCCAATTAATACAAAAATTCTTTCAAAAATTGTTCTTGTCTTGTCTATTGCTATATGGAGCAAACCCTTGTTTTTACTGCTTAATGTCTTTCCATGGATAGATCTGGTTTTTTGTAGTTATTTTCTTGTTAAACTAACCGCAGATCTGAAGATATTGGCAGCCACTTTTGTTGTTAGGGCTATTAGTTATGCGTAGCTAAAGTGGTTCTTTTTCGTACACTTCGACAAGGGATTCATACTAACAAGTACCTTGGAATTTCTTGGGTGAAAAACCAAGTAGGTCACCAACTTTGGTCTAGTGCATTGGAATTCATTAAAGAATTGGTCATTGGAGCTGCTTCAAGCTAGGAGTGAGCATCGTCACCAACCTACATTGAATATTTTACACTCCCTAGGGTGAATGAGACTTTAAATTGATTGACAGTCTAAGACTTTCGAATTTTTCCGAATGCCAAATGATCTTACAAAGCTAGTATTTATAATATCCTAGTAGGTCATTCAGTGACAACTTTTACCGGAAACTTGAAACAAAGAGAATCTATCCTTGGCTAGGACATCATGTAAGATGCATGCCATAAACAGTAAAATTGTACTTAAAAGCTGAGATTCGGGCAAGTGGGGACAACCACTTGTTATCTCGTCCCTTGGAGGCTAGGCCATATGGGGACCAAATCTGACCTTACAAAATAAAGTGAAATAATTTGTACCATACGGTCGGAAAACATATACAAGAACAATTAATATACAAGAACAATTAATTTCATTCTAGAATATATATATATATATATATATAACATTTTTCATCAATGCACATGTATAGAAAAACTACTTTCAGTTGATACTAGAGCATGTGCTTGTACCCAAACAATTTGTAACATGTGCAAACCACAAATAACATAAGTAGCTCAATTTTTAGTTGAGTACTGGAAGTTCTAAAACATATTTAATCCAAAGATAATAAATTTTTGGACACTTCACTCAAAAAAAATCTAATGGAATTCCATCCTCAATAATCCGTTCATGATCGGATTTTGACATTTTCCATTTCTTAATTTTTGATTTTTTCTTTGATTGAACTTCTATCAACTTTATGCGTGCTGCACACACCAAGTGACTATATGGACAACTTATGGAATCAGGTTCATAGTCTTCGAAGTAAACAAAGTCTCCACTTTGACGAGTTTGTTTGAAAAAATAACCTTTCAGTATAATAGACCCTTTGTCATACTGAAATCTGTGATCATTATAGTCTTGTAATAATTTCATTTTTTGTTCAGTGCAACGCATCAAATAATACTTCACATTTTCATCGTTGTCAATAGGTGCAATTACAGCAAAAACATCTCCTACACAATAAAATAAATTTAACATTTAATTATGCATATTTAAATTTATTTCTAGATCTTTAAATCATTAGAAAGCAATTCAAATGTTACCTTCTCTAACAAGATCAGAAACTCGATCACCATCGGATGATATTGTATTTTCCTCTGATTACATTTCTTCAAACATTGCGACAGACATTTTTCCCTTTGTATTTAGCTCTGTATGTTCCCAATCGTTCACATACATTTTGTTTTCACAAACGTCATTGGATTTTGTGTTGTCTATGCAAACATCACAAAAACAAGAATATTTTCTTTTGTCCAATGAAAACACATTTCTGGACAATTTTGTTTGAATTGAATGCAATTTTCGAGTCCCTTTTATTGTTTCAACGTCATTTCCAATTGATCTATCTACGTCTTCGATTCCAATATGCCAGAAAAACCTTTATATGGAAAATTAGAAAAAGAATTTGTAAATATGATATCAAAATACAATTAAAAAATAATCATTGCATGATAAATGTACAATGTTTAAAATTAGATTTCCAATATAAATTAAATTGAATGTACCTTCGCACTTCTCTTGATGGGTTTTTCTCATGGCTTAGAGCAGCGATGCACCATTGAACAACTTCTTCAACGTTCACAAGTCAGTGTGCAGAGTGGTTCATTTGATATCTTCGAAGTACTCATTTTATGCATGCTCCTGCACCGTCATGTTCTCATTTTCCATGGCCAGTCTCGAAGAAATTCCAACAATGTTTAATGCGGGTTTTCTTATGAAGACAACACAACCAAAATAATGATCGTGCAGATTTGAATTGACCTGCGCATCCGTCTGACCATATCCAATGTTCATTGAATGTTATTCCACGATTTTTCAATGAATCATAAATTCTTCCAAAACAATGTTGTACAAAACATGTATCATGTGTACGATCGTCACTGATATAAAAGTGATATTCTTTAATGATATGTTGATTTTCACTCGTGCTTTCTATATGATCGAAATTTTGTTCAGCATGTCTATATAGAATATGGACGAGCATGGAGACTTGGTCAGAATGATAGTATTCACTCTGAATTTCTTTTTGTGGAAGAAATGTGTAGTTTTCTGCAAAATCAATCACTGACAAAATGGTCCCTGGTGGAAAAAATTCATGAGATTTTTTGAATTGCAAGTCTTTCCATCGAGCTCTATGGGAATGCTTGGTGTATTTGTAAATTTCTGCCTCAAACTTTCTCAAAAAGTCTATCAGAAAAATTTTGTCTTCTCGTAATTCGATTCTTTTAACACTATTTGCACCTTGAATCAATGTAACGATATATTCATATCTCTTCCATTTCACTTTCATGTTGGACAATGATTGATCATCTATATCAATACGATATTTGTTTTGAAATTTAGTCAAATTTCCACAATCATCGCATTTTTTACCACCAACACATTCCTTTTTGTAAAATAGTTCATCGCTTTCTCTTTCACATAGAATTTGAGATATGAATTCACGGATAGTGGAAGGAGGAGGTGAATCCTTCCATAATGTCCTACTGAAATCAAGGAATGTGTCATAATATAACTAAAATTCCACATGATAACGACAACAACAAGTGTCACGTACGGTGATAGGTTTTACATACCATGGTTTTTGTTGAACAAAAGCACTGAGTGAAACATAAATTTGATGATTCTCTTCTTTAAACTTGTTGAATAACTCTATCTGAGTGGTTTCCAAGAGATGTTTTTCATGTTCTTCGTACTGATTTTGTGCTATTCTTCTTCGCATCACATGTCTTGTAGTTGGTGAAACACGCAAATTGTTCTTCCAATATTCATATATATTATTTTTTTAACATTTTCTCCAAGTCTATCTTTGTATGGTTGCCTACAAATAGCTCTCCAACAAGCGAGTTCATCATTTACATCTATTTGTAGTCGAAATTTTCGATGTTTGTGCATAGTTTTTCGCAAGGTTCCCAGTGCTCATGCCATAGATGTTATCAAACGATTCTCTTGAGTACTTGGTGAAACCATTGCCATCTGTATTCCTCTACGTACATTTGAAACATCTTTATCTCTAGATCTCTTAATTGACTTTATAGCACTACTCATATTTTTTATCACCTCTTCCTTCATTTTTTTTAATCTTTGGTTGATTTTCGAATACCCAATAGTGTCGTCGCTTCTTTTAATTTCCTTGATGATAGGAGACCTTTCAACATTTGAGCCTGAACTGTCACTCGTTCATTTAAGAAATAATTTTCAAAAATGTAGTTGACATGATATCGTATAACATGGTCAGGTTTTTTATCTCCATATGTGTGAGTGTCAACATTTTCTAACATCTCATTATCAATAGTGATTTCATCTGTACATGTTCGAAAAAATAGTACATATTCAATAAATCACTAAATTAATAAATATGTCAATAAATATTAGGAAAATTTTAAATATATCAATAGATCATAATATTTACATTTACATACCCGCTTCAATTTCTGCTTGAGGTTGATTTTCTTCTTCAATATTTTAAGGAGTATCTCTATCTGTTTACATTAAACAATATATTTTTCAAACTAGTTCATCAAATAAAAATTAAGCTTCACATTTTACGTTAGGAAAATTTTAAATATATCAATAGATCATAATATTTACATTTACATACATGCTTCAATTTCTGCTTGAGGTTGATTTTATTCTTCAATATTTTGAGGAATATCTTTGTCTGTTTACATTAAACAAAATATTTTTCAAACTAGTTCATCAAATAAAAATTAAGCTTCACATTTTACATTGGGAAAATTTTAAAAATATATCAATAGATTATAATATTTACATTTACATACCTGCTTCAATTTTTGCTTGAGGTTGATTTTCTTCTTCAATATTTTGAGGAATATCTCTGTCTGTTTACATTAAACAAAATATTTTTCAACCTAGTTCATCAAATAAAAATTAAGCTTCACATTTTACATTAGGAAAATTTTAAATATATATCAATAGATCATAATATTTACATTTACATACCTGCTTCAATTTCTACTTGAGGTTGATTTTCCTCTTCAATATTTGAGAGGGCTTCTAACTTTCTTTTGTGAGATTGTCTAGTCTCTTCTCTACGTGCCTCAGGGTCTCTTTTTCGATCATATTTTCTCCCACAAGATCTTCAATTTTCCATGATAATAGGGTATTAATTTCAAAAAAAATTCTTCAAAAAATTAGACAATAACTCAATTACAAAAAATATCACAAAAGATTTAATTTTAAAAAATTCAGTGTAATTTTTTTGCAAAAATTACATATTCCAATCCAAAACACTTACTTTAAAAAATTCGAGAGAAAAATGTCTTATAAAAATGAAACGAATCTCAAAAGATTTACTTCAACTCAAAACACGTACATACCTCCAATAAATGTCTTTTGAATGTACGTCCAAGAAATTTTTTACAATTTTTTCCAAAATCACGCCGCCTCTAAGAAATGTCTTCCAAAAAAATTCTTTAAACCCAAAATTGTAAAATCAACCAAGAAATGCTCTTAAACCCAAAATTTGAAGAAATGCTTTTGAACCCAAACCAAGATCTTTGTAAAATGAGAAGAAGTGTGCGAAATGTGTAAAAATTGTGAATCATTTCACGACAATTTATATTGACGCGAAGTGTGTTTTAGTAGGGGGCTCCGCAAAAGTTTCCGACCGACGGAGAGTTACAGAAGAGTTCAGCCGAACTCTTGATCAAAAGTTCGGCCGAAATATTAAGACGTTAGATTTAACGAGCCTTTGGCAGAAAACATAGTTCGGCCGAACTTTGACTAAAAGTTTGGCCAAACTAACGCGTCACCAATTACGCAAAAGCCACGCTCTGAATATGGTTCTGTAACTTTGGACTGATTAAACTCCATGAAAGGTTGTTGATTAACTGTCAGAACCAAGACAAGCATTTTCAGAATTGAATCTACTTTCAGGAAATATAACTTTTATGGAATTTCATAAATGTTTATTCATTTTAATTATTTTTCTAATAAAATGGGTGCAAACAATTTCTGAGGGTCATTGTGATTCATTGAAATCAAAATTTTGTATCTCCCAAAATACATTGTAAAAAAAATTGAAAAAATTATGGGGCATTACATTGGTCCGTCATCTCTAATGGGTAGCTTTTATATTTTTAGTTTATAACTTATATGTTAAGAAATTTCTTGCGACGCGAAACATATTTAAAATACGCAGTTTTTCGTATTGGACCAGTTCAAAAAATTGTAGTAATTATGATATGCATCCATTGGCTTTGTAAATATGACGAAAACAAAGTAGACTCTGTCTAGATTGTTGTAACACATTTTTTTTTTTCAAAAACACAAATTGTCAATGAATACAACATTGCGTCATAACATGACTTCTTATGAATCCTTTGATTGTTAAGAAACACACACTCAAAGAAACGCTAAGTTGACATATCAAATCTGCATAAAAAAATTTCAAAAAATAAGTAATAGAAAGCTAACAAAATTTCTCACAACTTTTATTTTTATCGCAAAATGAAATTCTACACAGAAAAATTGATATAGTTTGCAGAAAGTTGAAGAACCGAAAAAAATGAAATTTTTTTCTCAAAAAAGGGCAAAAAGTGTAACCCAGCTTCACATTTTCACCGTCAACTCAAAATTGCCAAAAGGCTATAATGACCAAAATCTAGGCCAAAAGATGTGAATTATTTCTCTGATGCCTTTTTATCATTGATCTCATTTTTTCTTCATTTTCCCTCTAATTTCCCTTGTATGCAAATTTGTGTCTCATAACCTTCATTTTCTCCTATTTTTCTTTATTTTCATAATTAAATGCCATTTATTTCCTCTTTTCTTTTTCCAATGCCTTCGTTAATTTCCATAGCCATTATAAATCCATAAGTGATGCCCACTGTAATGTTTTCCCACCATTAAGCTTGGAATACATGTCCCATGACCTTGGTATTATATTATTTACATGGAAAATCAACCATGGGTTGTTACATAAATGCCCCAGGTGCTACTGGTCTTTCAAAACCCTAGACCACATATATTCTATTGGATATTTTTATGGTGCATCTGATAGTGGAGCATGTAGATGTGGATGAATCATATCCCTTTCTCCTTCTTGGAATTATCACTTCTATTGTTATGGTGGATTAGGCACTGACATGTGGGTTAAGGTGTTGGCCCTTTGGGGCATCGTTCATTGTGCACTATGTCTTGTTGTGGATCAGATTATAATCATATGGGATTCATAAGTGACAATAAACTGGGCTCTATGGACCCTCTCTCTATTTATTCCCTCATTGTGGCACTGGCTAGAACAAATCTCTTCAAAGAAGGCTCTCTTGGATTCTCTATCTCATTTTTCCATATTTTTAGGGAGAAAAACACATTGGAATACCAAATCTCCAAGCATAGGTTATCTGTTATGCCTGGGAAGTTCCACTATGAGTGCTTGGATCAGGGTTCCATCATTGGCTCAAGTTCCTTCCCTTTTGTATGAGGGATTCATGCATACTTTTAGGGTTGTTGGTAGCAATGTTGGATTTTATTTTTTTATTTTTTTTTTCTACATGCTCTATTACATATGTTTATTTATCATGGTTTTTTTCTTCTTCTGGGGAGTCTATATAGTCCATCATTCTATATGGAGCGAGGGGATTTTTTTTGGTACTTCCTCTACCTGGTTCCCCTTGTTCGCAGGGAGTTATATATGTACTATATGATGGGGCCATCATGTTGATATTCTCATTGGTTTCTCTATTGGAACTGATTGGTTGTTGTAGATCGTAGAAATATCTAACAAATTTTGTGAAAATAAAATTTTGTTGTTTTTCCTGTGGAGAAAATGTTTATGAAAACATATGTTTATTAATTAAACTTATATAATTTTATGTTATTTCAATTTTTAATATAAAACAATAATAATAATAATAAAATAGTCAAAAATACAATTTAAAGAATGAAAAAATTGTGCATATATATACACACACACACACACACACACACACACACACACACACACAGAGAGAGAGAGAGAGAGAGAGAGAGAGAGAGAGAGAGAGAGAGAGAACCACTGTAGATCTGTCTTAGCCACAAATTTATCAAACACTAAAATGAGTTAAATATCTTTACGTGTAAACCTTTTTTTTGCATTCTAGATATAGGTTTGCATATCAAGAGAGTTGATCCTTATGCACGAGCATTAAAATATCTATTAAGAAATCAGTAAAAACGATCTCTATAAGAAATGATTGAACTGTTAATTTGTGATTTAAAGGCATGGAGAAAATCAGATTCATGATGGATCTTGGTGATTATGTGGAGAGATTTATGGAGAAAATCATGGATCCACATTGATCCATGACAATGTATTTTCCCAATATAAATTGTAGACACCAGGCACTAAAAATGGGTGACCATGGAATGATAAGTAGGCCCATAAAGGTTCCATGTGATAGCATAATGATTAAATTAATAAAGTCTGACTTATGTGTTATGTGATTGCAGGTGCTATCTATATTTTCTCCACCACTTCTAACCATAAACTCCAAAACTAAAAATAAAACAGTTTTCGGTAAACTTAGAATCAATACAATTGAAAAAAATATAATAAAAATAAATGCGAAAATAAAACAACGTATCATTCCTTTCCATTTGACTCCACCACATAGTTTGGCATAGCTTGCAGCATAACATTGAAATGCAAATGAAAAACACACCAAAAAACATTAATTGAATTTCAAATTAAAAAACATTAAATGTAAATCTGTTATAAGAGTTTTCACAAAAATTCCCTTCACATAAATAACTTAAATAGGTATTCCCCAAACAATGATCTATCATTATAATTAATGACATAGATTTGATTAGGGAACTAAAATAAGGTACTACTTTATAACAATATATAAGAAGGGAAACTTGTATAAAAGCCAATCATTTCATTAGTTTAACCAAAATTTTCTTTTATTGTGATGCTTTGGTTCAGTAGAAAACAACATAGGATTAGGTTTTGGTATTATTAGTTTGAGAGGTATCAAAGGGTTTGAAATCTAAAATTCAAATTTAAGATTTTTTATTTTTAATGTTTTTTGTTTTTTGTTTTTGTTTTTTTGTTTTTTTGTTTTTTTTGTTTTTTTTCCGCTTTTTCCTTATTGGTACACAAATACTCTTTTAGTTTTGGTTTCTATTGTAAATAAACCTATATGTTGTTCCTACATGAGTGAATAAATCATGTTTGTTTTCTTTTTCGTCACAAAATTGTTGGCTTGAGGGGGCGTAGAACCAATTTTAGAGATGGTTGTGTGAACCAACAAAACCCTCTATAACCAACACTTTCGGCAACGATCTATTGCACAAACCAAAGTCTCACTCAAGGCAATATTAGGGGATGCTAGAACCAGGTTTCTACATCCAAAGGGACTAAGGAGTGTGGTTTTAGGGCTTATCTTCTTTTAAGGATTATTCAAAGATTCATAGAAACAATATGAAAAATATACATACGTTTTTCAAGAAATCTACTTAACTAATTTGAAGACTTCACTTTTCTACTTTAACATGCATTAATTATCATAATAAACTGTATTCAAGTCTTCGCGATGCAATTATAGATAAAAACCTTGATCTAGCACCGATATCATAAAACATGGACAATTCAATCATACAAGTAAAATACACAGATTTATATTCAAAGTCTTATTTTATTAGCTCATATATTCCCAATGCAACACTTCTTTCCCTGTGCACACAGCTGCAGGGATCTGCGCACTCAGATGCAGACTTCCTCAGGTCTCTGTGAACACAGCTGTATGAGCCTTCTCTTTCTTAGAAAAAAACATAATACTAAATTAATTCAGATCTAACATGACATCCATATGCATTCTATGATATCTAAGAGATATCCCTAAACTCCTTATATAGTTTTTCCTTTTACTATACCATGGTTTGAAAACCATGGGTGGCACTCAAAATATCCAAAATATTCCCATCCCCTTACAAAATAAGTGTCTTTCACCCGCCCCAAAGCCCTTATGACTCTTAGAAATCTACGTGCAACGTGCCCTGATCCTCAAAATGAAAATTCTTTACCAAAACTTAGACATAGGTGTACCCTCTCCAACAAGAACCACAGATTCAAATCTATTGCAGAAGAGCTAAATCTGCATGAAAAATGGATAAGGTGCCACCTAGATTCAGAAGAAACACCTTCAAAGGGTATAGGATCATCACCAAGGCTCATCCATTTCATTTTCTTGTTGAGCTTTAGAAACATTGCAGATAAAACCTTGCTCTTTGGCGAGACATGATTTATCCCATCTTTGTTCGAAGACACCATCCCAACTCTAATGGTAACTCTCTCCTTACCAAACATGATGAAGTATATGAATGAGGGAAATAATATTCCATATCAAATGAATTAAGCAATAAATTTCTTATTGAGGTGTTGAAGAATGTAATAAAACTCAAAAAATTGGAGCCTTTAAACAAGATTTTAACACAGTTACATAGTATGAGCAGCTTTATAATTTAAGGCTACACTACAATATATCTAATTTTCATTCCACCATCGCATACATCACATATTATTTTTATTTTCATAACCATCAATATTAGAAGAGATTGCACGTTCACTCCAACTACTTCAAGAGGTAAACATTGCTTTGAGAAGTATGTTGTAATACCCTTAATTTTCCTTGTTGGAGTATCTGTAGCTTCCGAAGCTTTCAATGTTGGAGTTTTGCATTACACCATACATTGAGGTTCCCACATGAGAATTTAGTTCTAAATCTACCAAATACAAAACAAGAATTTATTAGGCCCAAATCAGGTTTTAAATAAAATAAATGGTTCCTTTCATGTGAAAAAGGCTTTCCATATGTGCCTTGATCAGTAAATATGCCAAAAATTATGCAAAGGGAAAAATTATGCACTCAAAATCTAGTTCCTTCCGTACTCTTGGGATACCCATCGTATTCAAGATGAACTGGAAGTGTTGTGCAAATGACTCGAAATTTTCTTCTCATGGCTCCCAAAATACCCTGAACTAACTCATTTTCTAAATCCAAAAGTGGGTAACTATATTCCAATTCCTCAAGTTGTTTTAGGTTCTTTTATACCCTTGTAGAGAATCGGTACAAATTCAAGTGCAACTTTCCATATATTGATATAAACCCTATAAAAACCCAATTCCTCCCCTCTTTCAAAAATGGTATTCAAACAAACATCTCTTCCTTCTGGTTTACCCAACTCTACTCTGCCTTTGAACCCTTCATTATACCCTTGTTGAATGTGTTGATCCTCAAGATTTACAGAGGATTTTAATATGTCTGCAAAATCTCCCGCTTGCCCAAATGAACCTAGCATGACCAAAATGCAAGCTTCAAAACCGATTTGAACCTAGCGTGTTGGAAATTATGAATAAAACACCAGAGGGATGTGTTTCCCCCACAACACAGAGAATGCAACAATATGTGGAAATATAATTCATACACACATGCAGACAACGATTAAACACAAGAGAGGAACTCTTTTTGAAATTTATTAAAATCTTCTCTATATTCGATTCATTCCTTCACTCTCTCAAAACAAACTGAAATTACATTCTTTTATACAAAATTGTTAGGAGCCTGCAATTCAATACAATTCAATGTAAAATGGATGTAAAAATTAAAAATCGTCCTCATGCTCTGTTCTATTGTTTCTACACAAAAAATGTACAAAAAACATAAAAGGTTGGACCTAAAATATTATGTGTTATGCATGTCAAACCACATCGCATCCTTCCCTCCATCAAAAGTTGCGTACCGACGATTATAACATTTAACTTGGGCGCTTACGGGAAAGAAATAAAACTTGCAATATGCAATGTGACGTGGGACATATCACATCGCAACATAAACACTTTAACTCGTGGGTGCTTATCCGTTGAACTCATGAGCTTGCGGGCACCGATATGCGTTATCCTCCTGAGCTTGCCACATGCCATTTGTGATCGCATCACAGCATAAATAAAACAACTTGCTGGCGGCTTAAATTGTAAGTCTTAAATGTTGTGAAGTTGTGAGCAGTCAACAAAGGTAAGTGTGAAATATGAAAGGTAAGGTATAAAGCAAAGAAAAAATATTTGCAGCGGTTGGTAATGTGGTGAGGTTTGTGGGTCCTGCCGATATCACATCGGCAGAGAAATCAGTTTCAGTAGAAGCATTTAAGAATTAAACACTAAATGTTGCGAAGTGTGGGAAACGATGTGCTAAATCATGGCAAGTATGAAATGCAAAAAACAAAGGAATAAGCGGAAATGAAAAGTTTTGCACGGTTTGGTTATTGCGGTAAAGGTAAGGTGGGTCCCGCTGATACCGCATCGGCAGAAACATAACTTCGGCCGAAGGCTTAAGAGTTACAACTTAAAATTTGCGAGTTGAAAGCTGCGGGCAACGGTAAGTCAACGTGGAAAGTAAATAAACGCAGAGAATGGGCTCAGGTACTATGTTGCTGATTTTGCGTGGAACGCCTTCAGATTTGAAATCTTCTACTTTTCCTTCCTGCATAAAAATTCAATTCAGTTGTGGGTTGCTGCCACTCTTTATTCATGGTGGTGGTTGGGAGTATTTCCAACACCCCCCTTAATCAAAACTTTCACCATCAATCATCCCCATACAATGTCTGAGATAAGCAAAACTTTTCTATCCTAATGGCTTTATGAGGATATCAGCAAACTGTTCCTCTGACTTGCAATGCTGCAAAAAAAATTCACCATTGTTAACTAATTCCCTTATAAAATGGTATTTGGCATCAATATTCTTTGTTCTCTTGTGGAAACATAATTCTTTGATAATGCAATTGCTGAGCTGTTATCACAAAAAATTGTGGTTCCTTTGTCTTGCTCATGACATAAATCCCTCAACATCCTTCTCATCCAAAATGCTTGGCATGATGCTGCTATTGCTGCTACATATCCATCTACCGCTGTTGATAATGAAACTATTGGCTTCTTCTTCGAAGCCCATGAAACGGCTCTCGATCCCAAATGAAAAACATACCCTGATGTGCTCTTTCTGTCATCTACACTTCTAACCCAATCACTGTCAGTGTAACCAATCAGCATAAAATTATCAGTTTTAGAGAATAGAACACCATACTCCTTTGTTCCATATACATACCTTAATATTCTCTTGCCTACTTTCCAATGTGTCTCCTAGGGTGTCTCCATGAATCTGGATATCAGACTTACTGCATAAATTATATCAACCCTAGTTGCAGTCAAATACATTAGACTGCCAACCATGCTTTTGTACAATGTCGGATTGACATTCTTGCTGCAATATTCCTTCCTCAACTTCAGCCCCATAACAGTTGGAGTTGATGATGGCTTCTTGTTCTGCATATTGAACCTTTTAAAAACTTCTTCAACATACTTTGCTTGGGAGATAAAAATCCCCTTTTCTATTTTCTTTACTTTTATGCCCAAAAAATATCTTAACAAACCCAAGTCAATCATTTCAAACTCACTCTTCATGACTGCTTTGAAATCAACAATGAGAGAAACATCATTTCCTGTAAAAATCAAATCATCTACATACAAAATGACAATAAGGATATTACCATCATTTTCTTTGATGTAGAGTGTGGGTTCATTATCACACTTGTCAAACCCATTTTCCACTAGGTAAGCATCAATCCTGATGTACCATGCTCATGGTGCTTTCTTCAGCCCATAAAGAGCTTTCTTCAACTTACACACTTTGTGTTCTTGGCCTTCTATTTCATAGCTAGGAGGTTGTTCAACATACACCTCCTCTTTCAGCTCTCCATTCAATAATGCTGACTTCACATCCATTTGATAAACTTTACACTTTTGTTCTACTACTATGGACAACACTGTATGCACTGACTCCATCCTTGCAACTGGTGCAAAGGTTTCCTCATAGTCTCTTCCTTGATGCTGCTTGTAGCCTTTGACAACTAGCCTTGCTTTGTGCCTTTCTATCTTGCCTTAAATGTTGCTCTTGGTCTTATAGACTCATTTCACTCTAATAACTTATTTTCCTTGTGGGAGGTTCACTAACTCACATGTGTCATTATTTTATATTACTCTTATCTCTTCTTTCACTGCTTCAATCCACTTCTCTTCTATGACTGCATCTTCAAAATGGATTGGGTCATCAACATCAAAAAATAATGCAAATAAAGAATTCAGACCAGCATTATTACCAGCTTCTTCTTGCTCATAAATTTCACTTAAATTTCTGAATCTTGGTCTTCTTGTATTTGCTGAAGATGTGCTTGGAGTTGCACTTGAACTCGAGGGATTTTCTGATCCTTGAGGTGTGCTTGGAGAAGTACTTCCTTTATTTATCAATGTTGTTATATTTCTTGCTTGTGGTGTTCTCTATTGAGATTATGTAGGTGGAGGAGGAGCCACCATTGAGGAATTACTTTCTAGAATCAATTCCTCTTTTTCTTCATGTGAAATACATGTCTTCACATTGGCAGTCTTCTCTAAACTTCCATCCCAAGATTCTTCTTCTATGAACTGAACATTTCTGTTCATTATTACTTTCTTGGTAGATGGATTACAAAGCTTGTAAGCCTTGGATTCAAAATTGTATCCAAGAAATATAAATTTCTCCCCCTTGTTGTCCAAGTTCTTCCTTAACTGATCTGGGACATGTGCATATGCCACACATTCAAACACTCTCATGTGATTGACAAATTTCTTTATTCCACTCCATGCTTCTTTTGGAACTTTGTTCATAACACTCTTAGTTGGACATCTATTTAAGATGTAAGCCACACAAGTAACAACTTCTACCCAATACTCATTTGGAAAATGCTTTTCCTTCAACATACTTCTTACCATGTCCGTGATGGTCCTATTCTTTCTTTCTGCTACACCATTTTGTTGAGGTGTATACCTTGTGGTAAACTGCTTGTGAATCCCATGCTCCCTACAAAAACGTAGGAAGTCTTTGGAGATATATTCTCCACCTCTATCAGTTCTCAACACTTTTATATAGTGTCCACTTTCCTTCTCAAAAAGAGCTTTGAAGTAATATAACTCTTCAAACTCTTCACTTTTATGTTTTAGAAAATAGACCCATGTATTCCTTGTGTAATCATCTATAAATGTCAACATATAGTGACTGCCAGCTAATGATGGCGTTTGTATTGGTCCACATAAATATGAGTGGACAATCTCCAAAGGTGCCTTTTCCCTTGTACTCTTTCCTGCTGGAAATGATTTTTTGTGTTGTTTTTCCAAGATGCATCCTTCACATAGGCTGTCTAGTTTCTCTATGAGTGGTAATCCCTTTTCCATTCTTTTCTGTGCAACAAATTCAAACCTCTGAAATTGAGATGTCCAAATCTCAAATGCCAAAACCAATTCTCATCTTTCACTTCTTCTTAAAAGACTTCTTGTGTGACAGTTGCTACAACACCTCCTTCCTTCAAGTCTGATATGATCTTGAGAGGAAACATCCTGTTGCTTTTCATATGCACTTTTGCAATGAGTTGTCTACTTGGAGGTATATCCATGATTGTGCACACATCATTCATAAAAAAGCACATTGTAGCCCTTTTGCATGAGTTTTCCAATGCTTAGAAGGTTAAATTTTAGGCCAAGGACATAATAGACATCTGGCATAAACTTCTTCTCTCCCATCTTTTTCAGTATGTTTACTCTTCCATTCCCCATGATAGAGACCTTGCTATCAGTCCCCGTTGTCACTTCAGATTTTACACTTTCATCTAGATAGGAAAACATTGCTATGTTTCCATTCATATGGTTACTACAACCTGAATCTAAGAACCATACATCTTCTTGCTTTTCTTGTGCTACATTACAAGTTAAAATCACACTTCCTTGGCTCTGAATTTCTTTGTAAAGTTTACACTAGGTTTACCACCCATGTCATTTTTCTTCTTTCTACATTCACTTGCATAATGAACATACTTTTTTCAATAATGACATTGGAATTGAGATGTATCATAACTCTATCCTTGTTCTTGATTCTGGCTTGAGCCTTGGCTTGGATTTTGATTTCTGCCCCTTCCACTTGTGTTTGCAGGGTGGCTTCTTCCACATCTGTGTGGGATTCTTCCTCTTCCTCGGTAGTTTGATATTCCTCGACCTCTACCTTGACCAAAAGACATTTTTGTCTTCAATTCATGCTCTAATGAGGAGTTTGTTGCCATGTTCAGTCCGTGCTCATGAGACATTAGTGATGCATGAAGCTTATCCACTGAAAACTATGAGAGATCCTTTGTCTCTTCTCTGGCCACTACTATGGCATCAAACCTTGATGGTAGAATTCTTAAGACTTTCTCCACTATTCTCCTTTCTTCAAGCGTCTCTCCACGAGACCTTATTTGGGTAACCAACCCAATCACATGTGTGAAGAATGAGTCTATGTTATTAGATTCTTTCATACAAAGAGTTTCAAAATCTCTTCTCAGCATTTTAATTTTTGTTGTCTTCACCTTTGCATGCCTTGATAGGATGTCTGGATGGTATCCCATGCCTCCTTAGACTTTGTTGCTACTGAAATCCTTGGGAAAATACTCTCATGTACTGCTTGGAAAATATAGAAGAGTGCTTTGGAGTGCTTCTTCTTATTTCTCTCAACAAATCTCTTTTTTCTTGTGTCAAAGCATTATTTGTTGCTGCATCTGCTTGTTCCTGGAAACCATTTTCCACTAGCTCCCAAATATCTTGTTAGGAGAATAGGGCCTTCATTGTAATAGGCTAATAATCATAATTATTCCCATTGAACTGTGGTAGTTGGGGATTAGTCAAGCTTGTGCCCGCTGCTTCCATCTTGACTGTGTAAACAAAAAACTTCTCACTGTTGGAGAATTAGTTTCTCAAACAACCTTTCAGCTTCTTCAGTAAAGACTTGTTCTTTCACTGAGAGCCTAAACCTGCTCCGATACCATGTTGGAAATTATGAATAAAAAATGAGAGGGATTTGTTTCGCCCACAACACAAAGAATGCAGCGATATGTGGAAATAAAATTCATACACACAGACAGACAATGATTAAACACAAGAGAGGAACTCTTTTTGAAATTTATTCAACTCTTCTCTATATTTGATTCATCCCTTCACTCTCTCAAAACAAACTAAAATTACATTCTTTTATACAAAATTGGTCGGAGCCTGCAATTCAATGCAATTCAATGCAGAATGGACGTAAAATAACCAAATTTTCGTCCTTCTCTATTTTGTTGTTTATACATGAAACAATGTACAAAAAACATAAAAGGCCGGACCTGAAATATTATGTGTTCTGCCTGCGAAACCACATCGCATCCTTCCCTCCATCGCAAATCGCATACCGATGATTATAACATTTAACTTAGGTACTTACAAGAAAGACATAAAACTTGTGATATGCTATGTGACGTGGCACATATCGCATCGCAACATAAACACTTTAACTTGTGGCCACTTATCCGTTGAACTCCTGAGCTTGCGAGTGCCGATATGCGTTATCCTCCTGAGCTTGCCACGCGCCATTTTCGATCGCATCGTAGCTTAAATAAAAAAACTTGTGGGCGGCTTAAATGGTAAGTATTAAATGTTGTGAGGTTGCGGGCAGTCAACAAGGGTAAGTGCGAAATATGAAAGGTAAGATATAAAGCAAAGAACAAAGGTTTGCAGCAGTTGGTAATGCGGCGAGGTCTGTGGGTCTCGCCGATATCGTATTGACAGAGAAATAAGTTTTGGTCGAAGCGCTTAAGAGTTAAATGCTAAATTTTATGAAGTGCAGGCGGCGATGCGGTAAACCATGGTAAGTACGAAATGCAAAAAACAAACGAATAAGCGGAAGTGAAAAGGTTTGCATGGTTTGGTTAATGCGGTAAAGGTAAGGTGGGTCCCGCCGATATCACATCGGTGGAAACATAGCTTCAGCAGAAGGCTTAAGAGTTACAACTTAAAATTTACAGGTTGCAAGCTGTGCACAACGGTAAGCCAATGAAGAAAGGAAATAAACACAGAGAATGGGCTTAGGTACTCTGTTGTTGAATTTGTGTGGAACGCCTTTGGATTTGAAATTTTCTCCTTGTCCTTCTTGCACAAAAATTCAATTCATTTTTGAGTTGCTACCACTCTTTATTCATGGTGGTCGTTGGGAGTATTTCCAACATAGTGCTCTGGTGTGGAGAACATTTCTTGGTGCCTGCAGAGTGCATGGAAACATGAAGGTTGGAAAACTCATGGAAAAATGGATTAGTGAGTTGTAACCACAAGATGATGACCTAGCTATTATGCTTTGCACAAGGCAAGCGCCCTTTGTGGAACATCAGAGTCTTATTCATCCAAAAATCACCCCTCTTGATAGAACTGGGCGATCTTTACTAATGGTTTTCTAGTACCCACCTTCAGTAGCCAAATTATTCTATGATCCATTAGGGTATTTCTTCATATTCCCCTCTGTAAATAAAAACCATTGTCAATCCCCCACCCTAGAAGCATGCCCTCATCGTTAAGTTGGATGGCTCGTACTTGTAAAGATCAATATATGTAATTTCATTCAAGTAAATGGGTTCCACCTCCGACTCTCACTTCGATTTCAATTTCGAGTTAGAAAGCTTCCTTCTGAGATCATAACAGACCAACTCTTCATCCGTTGGATGAAATCGAAACCCTTGAAGTAAATTGTTCAAGTTGCCCATGAACTCTCAGATTTGCGATATGTTGTGAACTGAATGTAGAGCTATGCTTGTTGAAGGGTCAAGGGTTTTTAGTTTGTGTTTGACCTCGCAAATTTCATTGGTGTTGCCTCCTTTTTAAAAATGACTACAAAGTCAAATGAAAAAAACACGAAAACCTCGCTACATATTCACCATGCCTACCAAAGGATAAAAAATATTATAATTGCACTCAGTGAATGTTTTACCATGTGGTAAAACAATAGTGGATGGAGGAGGACGAAATTTAATGTTTTCTATTCTTTGAATGTGCCTAGCGAAATCCATCATAGGAACACCTTCGTTATAAATTTAAATGATTTATCAAACACTATAGATTTCTCAAACACTAAAATAGATTAATTATCTTTATATGTAAACCCTTTTTTTCAAGTTTTGCATTCTGAAAAGAGATTTTCATATCAATAGGGTTGATCCCATTTAGCTTTTGATAAATTAGTGGATAAGGTGGATATATAGTGGTATATTAACCTTTATATATATATATATATATATATATATTAATTATAAAAACAATAAATTAATTTTTTTTATTATTAAAATTTAAAAACTATCATTCTTATTTTATTTTATTATATTTATGTAATTTTAGATTATGTTTTCTAGATTTTTTGGTCATATCTTTTGGTTAAATTTTCCCTAAGTTCACTAAAATTTGTTGGAATCAAATATTTTAGTTGTGAATTCTAGAAAACCTAAGTATCTTTATAGTTTTCATGGTGTGTGTGTGTGTGTGTGTGTGTGTGTGTGTGTCTCTCTCTCTCTCTCTCTCTCTCTCTCTCTCTCTCTCTATATATATATATATATATATATATATATATATATATATATATTCCAAAATGCATTTTAAACCAGAAAAAAATTCATAATCTAACTAAAAATTGTTTTACCAAAAAAAAGAAACTAGAAAACTTAAAATAATTAAGCAACTATACATTATAACTTTCTTATTTTTTTTCAAATATTCCCATATATAATGGTCCTCTTAGATTTAGAAAGAAATAATTATAATATAAGATATTTCTAAATATTATTATGTAATTATTATAATGAAGTGTATGGATTGTTTACCAAGTTTTTATATCTAATCTATCCTATAAAATTAGCTAATAAAATTTTAAGTATATTATTTATATATTTTATGCATAAAAAAATCAAAATATATATAAAACATTAAAATTTGATATTAAACAAAAAATTACATATATTTTACAAATACAAATTTCCTATTTTTTATTATCAATAATGTCTTGGACACTTCAAATACAATTATAAAATTGGATATAAAAAATAAGATAATGTTTTCACAAATGTATTCGTAAAATCATTCGATAATGTCTAAATACACCTCAAATACATTTATAAAATTCCATATAAGAAAATAAGGGAATGTTCTCCCAAGTGTATTCGTAAAATCATCTTATGAAATCTACTTCAATAATCCATAAGAGTGAGCCCATTTGATTGTGTCATCAATTATGTCTTCTGCACCATGCTTGAAAGAAAATCCCATATCCAGAAGTTTCTTACAAGAAGTTGGCACCGGAACACCACTTTCATCTTCACCATCCACTCTGTCACCACAAACCAAGTTTCCTCACCTTATATGAATATAAATTCATAAAAAGAAATATAACTTCCAAAAACTTACAGGATCGCAGAAGACTACTTACTTGAATGGCACAGTGAAATGTGGATAGCGTTTATGAATGAAGTGTGCGAGCTGAGAAACAGTGAAAGAGCAAAGGGAACAAATATGTCGACCTTGTACGTTTGGTTGCTCCATCAAAAATATATGAGCCTCACATATATCGTCAATATGAACCAATGGTATTGATCCTAAAAACGACTCGCTCAACTTCAAAGCTTCATAATTGCCTACAACATTTTCAAACGAAATCGTAATGTTGTCATGAGTGTTTTAAGCTAATAAATTATATAATTAAGATTGCAGTTTATGTGGATGTAACCTAATTAGGGTTTCAGTTTTCGTGGATGTAACTTATGGTAGTTTAGTCTTACAAGTTTTGTGGTCTGATCTCCAATAAAGTTATATATATACTTAAGAGCATCAAGTGCTATTTCTTTCATTGAAAAAATAAAAACTAATATTGTAATTCATGCTTTAACTTTCAAAAAAAAAAACCAAAAAATTTTAAATAACTACGAAAATGGCATACCTACCTTTAATGGGGCCTAATATTGCACCACATGACTGTGGAAATGTTGAGATAATGCCTGGCCCGCAGACGAAAGCCGGTGCAATTGTCACAACCTCCATTTGGCCAACCTTTAACCCATACTCGAATGCAGCTTTCTCAGCCAAAGTCTTGGACAGGTAATAAAACTACACGTGTGATAAGCACTACCTTTATGCTATGCCATATTTGACATACAAATTCAATCATACTATCCACACAATATCTACTTACATTCAGACGGCGGGCTCTCCTGCGCATGAAATCCAGAGGAGTCCAGGTTGACTCGTCGAGAGTGGAGCCGGTAATAAGTTGTCCTTCTTCATTGAGCGGACAAGCTGCCGCCACCGAGGAAGTGTAAACTAGGCGCCTCACCGATTTAGCACGAGAACAGGACTTCAACACATTCAAAACCCCTTTCGAAGCAAGCTCGACAGAATCATCCTGTCCCACAATCAAACATCATTAAGTGAAAAGTAGGAGGGGATAACAATCATTTTTTTCCAATTTTGTTTTTCAAATTATAAATGATACATACTAATTTAGGTAAAAGAAAATTTATAATTTCATAATTTTTTTTAAATCAAATAATAAAATATTCTCAATAAAAATAGTAAAATATTGATAAATATTTATAAATATTTGAATGATTTTATATACTTAATTTTAAATAATAAGTCTATAAAAACATAGATTTATTGATTAATATTATATAATTTTATTTTATTTTTTTCATATAAATTTAATTATTTTGTTGTGTTTTATATTATATAAATTTAGTTTTTTTTTAATTTAATGTCTTATTTAATATTTTGAGTCAATCGGATTAAAAATATATAAAAGATTTTGACTTTAATTTATTATATAAAAATAAAAATAAAAATAATTATTATTATTACTATAATTAATATTAATATTTAAATTAGTTTTCTTAATATCTATTTACCAAGTTCTAATAGATTAAATCTTTTGAGATCTATTTTTTTAAACTGAAAAGAGATTTGATCTCATTTAATTTTTCTGAATGTTTGATAGCTTAGGAGTTAAGATGGATCTAGGTTATTTATATAACATTATACTAATATAGTCGTATAAATTAAATGATTAATAACCACAAAGATATATTAAAACACTTAATGACACATCTCACACTCTAAAAATAAATCATAAAATTTAGCTAATCATAACTTTATTTTGAATTATTATTATTATTAATTATAAAAAAAACTAATACATGAGTTAAACATGTATACATCTAAAAAAATTTGTAACAAGATTTTTATTTATAAAGCTTCACCTTATTTTACAATAGAGATTTTTAATTTGTAAATAAGATTTGTTATAATAATGTGGTCCAATACATGTCCAAACCCACCATAATTAATCATCATCATCATCATCATCATCATCAATTGCTATTCATATGAGACATATTTATTTAACATTTTTAATTAATCAATTTAATTAAATATTATAAATGCTATAACTATTTTTAAAATAAATTTCAAATTTTAATTTATGAATATTGCTAAAAAGTTCTAAATATTATATAAAAGTTAAATTCTTATAATCTATCGATAATTACTTATAAATAAATTAAAATTGTAAAAAACTCATTCCAAAATATTTGTATAATTAATTAAATAACAAATATTACTTATTAATATTACACAATTTAAATATAATAGTTTTGTTAATCAATACAATATAACAATATAATTAAAATTACAATATAATAATATAATTAAAAATACAAATTCGATAATAAAAAAATACAATTTCAATATTTTTGTAAGTGTATATATATATATATATATATATATATATATATATATATATATATATATATATATATATATATATATATATATATTTTTTAATTTTTAAGTTTAAATTGAATTATTTTAATATTAATAAAATTATATTTTAAATCCAAAAAAATAGGATTATAAAAATTCATAATAAATGTTGATATACATTAAATTAGATGATACATTTTATATTCTTAAGATTAAAAATTAATTATAAAAATTAACTAAAATATAAATTTACTATAAATTACTATTACTAATATTGATTATAAAAAAAAAAATATTTAAGTTAAACATATATACATTTAAAAATATAAATATATGTGATATTTTTAACTATGAAAATTCATCTTATTTTACATAATTTTACATAAAAATTCTTAACTTGCAAATAAATTTTCTTATAAAATCATGGATTACTGAAAACCTATAACTCATGTTCATGCTACACATCCATGTGATTCTTTTTCATTAATCATTTAAATTAAAAAAATAGAAAAATCATAACAACTTAGATAAATCTTGATCTTTAATCTGTGAATACTATCCACTCAATAATTATTAACATTTAAATTGAAATTCTAACTTGTTCTAAAACATACACAGCTATATATATATATATATATGTGTGTGTTTATATATATATATATATATATATATATATATATATATATATATATATATATATATATATATATATATATATATATATATATATATATATATATATATATATATATATATATATATATATATATAAACACACACATATATATATATATATATATAATCCAAAATAAATGAATACAAAATAATTATGAATTAAAAAAATCAAATTAACATAAATTCATTTTATATCTCTATTTATTAATATTAAAAAATCAAATTTCATAATAGATATGTTTTTTTAAATAATTATAAACATTTTATTTCAAAATAATTAATATATCTTATTATTTAATAAATCTTAAATTAAATATACATTTATATTATAAATCTTAAATTTAAATTAATTAGGTTCAGATTAGGCTTAGGCCAAGGCCTTCTCTATGTTAGATGGAAAAATGATTTGACCAGTAAGATTGTACAAAGTTGGTTTGAGCTTAAATACCCCTTAAAATAGTTTAATTCCCCTCTAAACTTCTAATTTTTGAAGCTCAGTAAAAAAAATTCTTAATAATAGTTACACACGATTCTTCAAAAATCCTCAGCAACAACAATTAATCAAATATGGAAATATCCCTACTAAAATAAAATCCCCAAGATAACTACCGTACTGAACTCCTCCCATGTGATTTAAACACCTGAAAAACACTGAAAATCTACACTTATATTATATTTTAGTAATTCAACTCACAAAAAAATAACATATTTTTAATAATTAAGCAAATATATAAAAAACTTCCTCGAGAATAAATTTAAAGTCTGTTAAATCCATTTTCCATAATGAACATATCAGGAACTGAGATAGATTTATGCATAATAAGTACATCAGAATTGTTGGAGAAGTCCATAGGACTGGCCACGTGGAACACCCCTTGACAGCCCTCCACCGCGGAATCAAAGGCGTGCTCTTCGCTCAAATCTGCTTGGAAGAGCTTCAGTCTCTCTGCAGCACCAGGCAGCGATAGCAGAGGCCCATTTTGTGCCTTGTTATCTGCATGCACAAAAATATGAGAATAGCTCACACCTAATTTCTTCGGAGAGAGTGGCTAAACGAAGAGATTAAGTAATAAGTCTACGACGGTGATTAGGTGTCTAGTGTCTTGTTAATTTGGTTAATGTATTTTTAGCTGTTAAGTCACTAGTTTAATTACCCATTCATGACCATGATTAGCTTCACTTAACTTAAAAAACAGAAAAAGAAAAAAACCAGTGATTAATTTATAATGGAAAGAAGAATTCTATGTTACATACTTGGATTTCTGAGGGTGGCGTTAACAGTATAGCCTCTTTGGAGAAGATTCTTGACGAGCCATGATCCGATATATCCTCCTGCTCCTGTAACACACACCTTTATGCCCATTCTACCTACGCGGCTTTGCATTGTTTCGCTCAGGGCGTTTATGTAGTGAACATGATATTTATATTGCAGGCTATGAAAATATAGAGTGGGTCTTCGTATAAAATATCAGCCACCACTCACCTTTTTCAACATATTCGGTCATCAGTACGCAGGCTTATAAGTGAAAAGTGTCCATGTAAAATCGATTTTCTGGAAATGTTAGGCAGGTTCACTGGAAACAAATGACAAGTTATTTTTTTTTAATATGACTCTCAATGTTAAATGTCCATGTCTATAGTATTTTCAACTGTCCATTAAATCTGGTCTCTCCTTTATTCAAAATATTAATCATACTTTGGATATGTTCAGCCGTCCATTAAATCTGGTCACTCCTTTATTCAAAAGTATTAATCACAAAATCTGGTCTCCCCTTTATTCAAAAGTATTAATCATACTTTGTATATGTACCTGTGTTTCACGTGTTGTTCACTTAAAATTTTCAAGGTTTCAAGGCGGGGTACAATTTTAAGGTGGGCGTAGAAGTAAAATACAATTTGCCTGTTCTAAGTACAATTTGTCTGTTCAAAGTTATCTAGTCATTTTTTTGGCATTTCCATAGATCCATTAAATGTACTACATTTTTAACGTGTATCATACAAATTTAAATAACGTATGGCATTTATATATGAAGGGATTAAAATTTAAATAATATATTGAAGGGCTAAAAATGAAGATTAAAATTTAAATAGTATACGGAAGGGTTAAAAATGAAGAGATAGATATGGACATTAATTTGATTAATAAATTTTTATAAGGAAAAGTATTTTAAAATATTTTAAAGAATTTAAAAATATTTATTTTATAGATTGCAAATATTTTTAGGTGTTTTTATGATTTATGTGGCTTGACAAAAGTTTTACATTTAGAAGTAGTTTTGGAAAATCTCAAACATGAAAGTTGCTAGCAAGAAGTTAAACTTGGACTAGCTCATAGTGTTCGTCGTCCTGATTCACACAATGCGAACGTCACTCAAATCTAAGTTTGTATGCTCAAGATATAGGCGGTTAAAGTTTTGGTCAAACTAGGGCTAGTAGCACTCACTAATGATGTAACAATTTGGAATTTTTTGGGGCATGGATTCTGACCACTGGAATAGAAAAATTTGTTGCCTCATTAATTTTTATGGAAAAAAAAATTGAATACTATTTCTTATATATAATTTTTTTTTTTTTTTTTAAATAGGGGCGAACTGGCTCCCCGGACCCACCCAATCCAGTGGTCACCATATATATATATATATATGGTTGGCAGGTGGTCAAACCCCGCCACCCCCATTGTAATGCCATTGCATCACATTAATAGCCCATGACCGTTATATATATATATATATATATATATATATCTGTGTGTGTGTGTGTGTGTGTGTGTGTGTGTGGGCTAGCGGGGAGGCCGACCTATCTGATGCAGCAGCGCAACCATTAATCGCCACCAATCAAAACACACAATGCGTTAACCAAATTAATGAAGCGTCAAAACAAAACCACACACCATATGAAGCAACATGGGTTCAACATTGGGACCTTTGTCTACCAATGACTTACCAACTGAGGTCCAGCCAACACACCCCATGCGGGGTTTGTTAAATCTTCCCTACAAATTTTAAACTAACATTCTCTTATTCACGGAGGGAGCACAGAACGACGAATGCAAGCCAAGAGGAGGAGGGTAGAACCACTTCATGGAACCCTACAGGCACGGTTACCAAGGCATGAATATTCGAGGGGAATATTTCGTGCATCATCAGTTAGAAATATAAATATTCCCTGTAAGACAAAATTTCATGGTGTCAGTTTCATGTTAATTTTATACTCAAACAAACCAGAATTTCAGAGGGAATGTCATGGCGCGATCGGAATTTTGATCTGAGCAGTGGAATTTCAGTCAACTTGCAGAGAAAAATCTTTGTGGAATCATGAGGAATCTAAAAGATTCCCTAAGGACCGATTTTTGAGAGTTTCAGAACCAAGCCGAGTTTATACTTATTTTCTCAGAATTTCGAAAGGAGCGCAGTGGTAAAGTCAAATTTGTCATCTGAGCAGCAGAATTCCATTCAAGCAATGAGAATGAATCTATAGGGGGAATTTTGAGATTCCTGAGGGTCCATATTTGGACCAAGTTAGAACGAGACAAGTTTATAATCATTTTTGCATGATTTTTCGCTAGGAATCCAACCGTATAGTCTGTTTCTCCAGCCGAGATGTGAATTTTGAAGCCATCCCCAGAAGTGAAAGTATAAGGTGTCTTTTTGGACATGCATGTAATTTTATTTTGCTAAAGATTAATGAAAGCGGCCTCCCCACTTTGAGTAAATCTCGAAGACATATCCTGTCACACTCGGTGAACTCCATTACCAATTTTTTGTGTCTTGCTTCTCATGGTTGCCTTTCATTTCTACTTATTTCGTGTGATATGTTTCATGGTTACATGCTCTTGTATATGAAATTTAGTATGCATATTTGAAGTAAAAATATCTGGATCAAGTTTTGTCTTAGAGTCGGTCTTCTCTTGATGTCAATTGCAAGTGTATGATAACCATGGGAAATCTCCAAAGAGGTGAAGGAAAAATTAATTACTTTGATCCAAAAGCAAGGAATGCAACATGAAGAGGGAAAATGGAAGACAAAGAAGCTCGAGTGGAGGAAGAGAAAAATTATCGCAATATATTCTTCACCATGGCTGAGGAAGTTGACAAGTTATCTGCAGAATATGAGAAGATAATCAAGCTTGAGAAGAAAGAACCAGATGATCATGCCTCGATAAATCATGAAGGAGGAGGAAAGGAGCCTCTTGAACCTCCCTCTCCATTGTCTAGCGAAATTTGTTTTTAATCTTATTTTCATCATTCTAGAGGTAGAAGAACTCATAAAAATCCCTTTTTCATGTTAGATGTCAAATTTGATTTACCTTTGTTTAGCAGAGAATCTAATGCAGAAAATATTTACAACTCGATCAGACGGGTTGAGGTATATTTCCACATACAAAGAATCAAAGAGGATGAAACCAATATCCAATTAGCATCCCTACGATTGAGTGGCTCTACTCTCGTATGGTGGGAAGGAAAGTTGCAACAAGGTGGTAAGAATAGTCATAAACTTCTTTCATCTTGTTTCAAATTCATTTCTGCTTTAAGGGGATAGTTTTACTCATTGTGTTACAGACAGAAAGTCATGATGGAATGACAAAATTTGAAACAAAGTAAAGATCAAAATGTTCAAAATTTTACAGAGGAGTTTAGGAAACAAGCACTAGCATTGAATGTTACACTAGAAAATCCTGAGATGTTGATGAAAGATATGGGCTCTTTCCATAGTTGTTTGTGTAATTCATTATTATTATTTGAACCTAAAACTCTTGATGAAGCTAGTGTGAAGTTTTTGCATCTTAAAAGTAGGGGAAAGCATGAACAAGATGAACGCCCAAAGAGGGAAGAAACAACTAAGATAAGAGAAGCAAAGCCCTCTTGTACGCATTGTGAGAAAGAAGGGCATGATGAGGAGAATTGTTGGAAATTGCATCCAGAGTTGAGGCCTAAGAGGAATGACAGAAAAGAGAAGAAAAATATAGTTGCAACTATGCAACAAGACCAATTATATGAACCAAAGGATGATGAGAAGATCACAGCTACAATATTTGCAAGTGTTGGACCAATTGACCTGGGATCGGACTCAGGTGATGAGATGAAGATTGCAATGCTTGGGTTCACTAAATATGACCTATTTATTTTGGTTCTGATTCAAGTGATGAGACAAATATTTAAGTAGATGTTTTGCCAAAGATGAAGAGGGCACAAAATTTTTCACGGTTCTATGAGCCTGAAGACATCAACCAAAGAATCCAAGCATAGAATACTAAACTAAGAAGGCTCCTACAAGAAGTAGCGAAGGAGAAACAAAGGTTGCAGCATCAGTTACACGCCAAGGATGATGCCTTGGAAAAGTTGCAGTATAACAAGCCTGAGGAAAAAATGATTCTTCAAATTCATGTTCTTTTTATGATGATGAATTCACTATTTTTGAGAAATATACTACAGGAATTGGATCAAAATTGTTGAAGAAGATGGGGTATCAAGGAAAGGGCCTCAACAATAATGGCCAAAGCATTGTGAATCCCATCAAAGTGGAGGAACTACCTTTATATGTATGACTTGGGTATGTCAGAAGAGAGGTTGGAGAATGTTCCTAGACAACCAATGTCTAATCAATGACAAATGATGAGAGAAATTCATCCAAATCCTGTAATAGTGAGGATTTCATGGGTACTTATCAAAGGCGCACGAGGAATAAGTGTTCTGAGACGATCCAGAATGTTTGGAGGATAAATAATCTTTGTAGTCACCACAACGAGGCTGGACACCAAGTAGCCATGTGTCAAGTACCCCATGCTCATAGAGCACCTATGAAGGAACCAACTAGTGAAAATGTTCAACAAGATAATTCGCCACAAGGAGATGACCCATTCACTTTATTGAGTAAGAGATGGTTTTACTAGATGTAGTACCTTTTCATGGCCACATTTTGTAAATCATGTGCTGCAAATGTACAAGTGATGATGTGTTTACCTTCACTTATTAACGTAACGATAGTTTTGGCCTTTTGTTGATAGTCAGGTTATTAGTTTCTATTATGATTTAAAATTGACCAAAGAGTTTGTGTTATAAACTCTTAGAAAGTATGGGATTGTTTGAGTCATGATTGGTTTTGTATGTAATTTTCAAAGAATATACCACAGGTTTGCATGGAATGCAGATGTTGAAAATTTCACTCGATAAGGACACATGCAGATTGCAGGATGCTTTCACAACTTTGGAGGACCAAAAGCTCCTCAGTGGGGAGGAATGATCTAGGTGGCTTTAGAAATGATTAGAATTCAGAAGTGGCTTTGGAAAATCTCAGAAAAAATGTTGTTGGATTGAAGTCAAACCAATACCAGATCATAGTTCTCATAGTCTTGAATCCAATGACATGAACAAAAATCAAATATGAATTCTTATGCTCAAGATATAGCCAGTCAAAGTACTAGTCAAACTAGGCCCAATGGCAGTCACTAACGAGGCATAATTTTGAATTTTTCTGTCACATGGATTCCAACCAGCAGAATGGGAAAATTTTTCGCCTTGTTAATGTGTCTAATAAACCTCAAAATTCGGTAAAAAAAAATTGAATACTATTTCTTTTATATATATATATATAATTTAAAAAAAAGAGTGGTTTGGGCTTTCCAGACCCTCCCACCACACTCTTCACCATATATATAATTATATATTATATGGTTGGTGGGTGGTTAAACCCCGCCAATAACATGCCATGTTCAACCCCCAAAAAAAGCCAACATATTAAATATGGGTGGTAGGAAACCAAACCCTGCCACCCCCATTGTAACACCATGGTATCACATTAATAGCCAACGAGCGTTACTAATGGCTCTATATATATATGGGCCAGTAAAGTTAGAACCTGCACCAGCCGAGAAGTCGACTTGCCTGATGCGGCACCCAACCAATAACTTCTACCGAATAAAAACCAAAACGTGCCAACCAAACTAATTAACCGGTAAAACAAAACCATAAACCATATGAAACTTCAGGGGTTCGATGTTAGGGCCTTCATCCGCCAACAACTTTCTAACCTAGGTCCAACCAACATGCCCCATGTGGGCTTTGTTAAATCTGCACTATGAAGTTTATTTAAACCAACATTCTCTCATTCACGGGGGAAGCACGAAGTGTTGAATGGAGGCCGAGAGGAGGAGGGAGGAACCATCTCGTAGAACCATGTGTGCACAGTTACCAAGGCAAGAATATTCTATGGGAATATTCCTTGAAATATTCCCTACAGAATCAATGAGGAATCTAAAAGATACCCTGCAGGACAAAATTTTAGTGTCATATTCATGCAAATTTTATACTCAAACGAACCAAAATTTCATAGGGAACGTGATGGCATGATCAGATTTCTGATATGAGAAACATAATTTCAGTCAAATCATGGAGTAGAATCTTTGTGGAATCATGAGGAATCTAAAATATTCCCTAAAGGTTGATTTTTGATAGTTTCAGAACCAGGCCAAGTTTATACTCATTTTTCTCAGAATTTTGCTAGGAGCGCAGTGGTAAAGTCAGATTTTTCATCTGGGTAGTAAAATTCCTTTCAACCAGCGAGAAGGAATATTTAGGGGATTCCTTGAGATTCCCGAGGGTCCAAATTTTGACTATGTCAGAACGGGACAAGTTTATAGTAATTTTTGCATGATTTTTCTCTAGGAATCCAACCATTCAAAATATTCCTCTAGCATAGGTGTGCATTTCCAGGCCATCCCCGGAAGTGGAGGTATAAGGTGCCTTTTTGTACATGCATTTAATTTGATTTTTTTGAAGATTAATGAAAGAAGTCTCACCACTTTGAGCAGAGCCCAAAGACATAGCCCACATTGGGTGACCTCCATTACCAATCTATTGTGGTTTGGTTCTCATGGTTTCCTTTCATTTCTACTTATTTCAAGTGATATGTTTTCATCATTACATGCTCTTGTATATACACTTTTGTATGCATATTTGAAGTACAAAATATCTGGATCACTTCATTAGAGGAAAGGGCTTAATACACACTAAGTTTCAATTCTATGGATAGGTTATACCTATGAATATGTGGCTTAATGGATTTAGGGTGAGATGAAATATCTATGACATTAGAGAGCTAATATGGTGTTATTATTGAAGTAGAGGTGGTAGAGGGTGCACTGATTTTATTTATGGAGATATTTTGTGGGTAAGTGGTATCATTGATCCCAAAATAACTTCCATTCAATAGAATTTCAACTGTTACTAACCCAACCTTTAATGGTGTGGGAATCAAACGAAGAGTTTTATTGTAATATGAATCTGGATGTAGGTACGTCAAGGGTTTATTTGTTGAAGGAGATTTTTTATATATCATAGCTTTAATTATTATACTACTAAGGAAAATGGATTTCCCGAGTCATGAGTTCCATTTGTTGAATGTTAGGTTCCAAGACTCCATGGTGTAAGGTTTCAACTAGGTGCAATCTCCTTAGCTAATTTTCTAGTTGAAGGAGGTGATTATCTTGCCATTTATTAAGAGGAAACATATATCAAAATGTGGCCCATTGTTAGTCAATTAGATTTAGATGTGGGAAGGTTAATGCATAAAAAACATGCAGCCATCTCTTTGGGTGATAAGATGGTATAACCAGAATCAACTTCAATATTTATATTTTTTTCTCTAATCTTCACTTGTAGTCTTCTCATACACTTCATGCTATTGAATTCATCTACAATTATTCAATTTTAAAAACTCCCTTAAGCTACCATGATTGTTAACTAGCTTTGAAACTCCATCACCAAGAAATTATGTTAATGGGCACTCAAAATATTGTCAACTAACACTTTGATTAACTAGGCATTGGTCACCAGTCAAACTTATAACAAAATTATCCTTTGCTTCTATCTTTGGTATGGTCTATTTGATTTATTGTGAATTAATAACTCAAATTCCCATTATTTTCCATCTTCGATAAAAATGTGACTAGGTCACTTACCCACTAGGAATATGTTAAAGAGGAAAAATGTACCACCAACTGTAAGGGGATATCTTCAGTGCAAAGTCCCAATTAGACCTTACATTGTTTGGGATAGGAGTCCCATATGATATGTGGGCCTAGTTGCCACCATGTTGGTTTCCTCTTGGCTTTAAACTGAAGAGTTGTTAACATCGGGAAAAGTATGAAATACCTAGAGAATGAGGATGAAATTATATCACAATTAATAACTTGCAAAAAAAGGCACAAGAATATTAAAAGAAAAATAGTAAGAAAAATTCCACCTTAAGAGGAGCAAGTTAACTAAAATCGTCTAAATCATACATAAATAATAAAGTACTATAATTTAATTGAAAATTTGTTCACAACAGGTTACTAGTGTATATTGGAATGAAAGAGAAAGGATTCAAGAAAAAACATGAGAAATAAGATATGAATTAGTTCAACATATAACTCATATGAAAACACACATGCACAGAAAATAAAATTATAGGATAACCATTTAAAACCCCATGCAAGAGCATGAGAATTGATTCCAAAAGTGAAGAGCTTCTAATTGATAATGCTGCAAATCCAAGTACATGTACTGCAACTCCACCAAAATCCAATAGTGGAAGGTCGGTTGCTCATATCATCTCCAAGATAAGTCCCCAGCCTCACCATCTCTTAGCCTAAAATCTACCAAGAAAAAGAGCACTAAAATATACCTAAGTACTTAGAACAATCACAATGCTAAAAGAACTCAAGAGCTAAACCCACCCTCCTAGAGGCTTGAGGATACACTTATGTGAATGGAAATTGACTCTTCACCTTCCCTATGACTCTTTGACTAATTCATGACCTTCAAACCTCGATTAACTTTTATAATTTGTATTAAAACTTACATGGCTTTGATATTTTATATTTTCATGACAAAATAACATTTACAATACTATCAAAGGAATGGTATGAGATTTGATGTGGCATATTGTAAGGATTATGTTGCACTTTGGGAGAGTCCCTTTGTCAATGTATTAGCCATACCATACAGTCACCCTGGTGTTGGTTGAACAATCAAACGATTTTCGTTGATTGTTATCTTCAAAATATTTGGGTTTTTTGGAGGCTGGTAGATATTATATTGAACATCTATAGATTGAAGGCCCCTTAAGATAACATATCCATGAAATGTGTAAATTTAAATAACCAACAATTATCCCAAAACCTTCAAACCTGAAATCATACAACCAAAAATCATGACACAGGATTGAAACATTTCATTTTACCAACACTAAATTTTTTTGAGCAAGTATCCCTCTATTTAGTATGAATGAGACTGATCCTTTCTTAATTGATTGCAACCTTTTCAAGCAACTATAACTTAATTCTATAGCACATGTAATCAATAATAAGAGATTTGAAGGAGTTTATAGCCTTGAAATATCAATTTCATCTTGACACCAAAGTTGATCATTCAATTTCATTTATGGGACTTCAGCCTTGGCTTGTGCTTTAATGTAGTCTTTACTGGTTTTTACCAAATCTGAAACATAGTCATATGTTTTTGGTTTTTCTTTGGGCCTTCAGTGGGTGGTATCTGTAATTTTCTTAGAAAAACTCGTAGAAGTTGTCAACAAAAAATCCTTTAAAGGAATAATGAATACACAACCCATGTACTATTTTTTAATTCAAACTGCTACAAATGATATGCCATATTCACCTCTGCATTTTAAAGTTCCCTAAGGAAAATGACAACATATGCATCATGAAACACAATTTTTTCATCCTAAAAATTTGCATAATTATTCACAAGATCAATAAAGCAAGGATAGTTTCATCATTTCTAGCATGTTTTGGGATATCTCTTGGGACCATTAGGGGAGGTACCTGGCTAATCAAGTTCTTTCATTTAGACACAAGATGCTAGAAATATTGATGAGAGGTGGGGAGAGGGGGGGGGGGGGGGTGAGTTGGTGCAAATCATTTTTTCATTATCAATTAAAATTTACTTTACTTATGTTTTTATTTTCAAATTCATCTTGAGCCATTATTTCATAAGAATCACATTATGTTGAAGATATATGAATAATTAGTAACCATAATAAACACATCATCAACACATAGGTACACTAGATTTTTAGGTGGAAAGATAAAATGGGAGAAAACCATCATTGTTTTTGTCTCTGTATTTTTTATTATTATAAAGAAAACCTTTCATTACATATTGCATTGGTGTGGAATCCTATCAATGTGTAGGATCCTACCTACTGGAGGTTACCACCGCTGACTGGATGGAAGCTTCTACTCCCTAATCAAGTTTACTTCCTACTATCAAAAGTAAACTCATCCTCCCTCACTGAAGGATCCAACCCTAAGTACCTATGTGGATCACATTTTAGAATCTTTCACACTGGATCCATCTGACTCAACCACAAACCAAAACCTGTAGGAAACTTTTATCCAATTTTCAAACTGAACCCACAACTAACAATATGTTCAATATGAATAACAAAATACCAATAACCTCTCTAAAACAATAATTGATAAAAAAATATTCTCAAGCCAAACTCTTGCTATGTTAAACTCCTACTCATCAATATTTTCAAATACTAAGCTAAAAACTATCAAATACTAAGTCAAAATCTTTTCCAAACCAACACTCATCTACCATGATCAAGCCATTCAACTCTCAAGATCCCTCCAATTAACTTAATGCAACCATCATGATACTATTCAAAATCACTGTCAAGCCTTTCTTTGCATAATACCAAAAATAGAAAAACCTCTAATTAGATGAACATCAAACTAGTTCATATATTCATAACATTAGTAACCATATAAGACTTTTCCATACAATTCTCATGAAAAAGGGAACCCTCTTACTCAATCAATGCCAAGACAAACTCTCACTAATCAACACTAACCACAAACTCTTATATGCAACCATTACCACACTATGCAATATCATTGTTAAGTCTATAGATATAAAAAAACTCACAGTAACATCATCAATATGAAACCATGAAAACAATAGCATTAGTTTCAATAAAAAATATTAAACAATAGCATTATTCACATCATATTTTCAAGCATTTTTCCTCTACCCTGCATACAACCTCTGTCAATTTGATATGAATGGGAATATTAGTTTTGTTGTGCTAAGATCCAATTCAAAATTTAAATAAATTTCTTGAGGATTGAGAGGTTAATTGCAAGTTTAACATGAGTTTTTATGTCTTATAATGTGAATTTCATGAGAAAATTAACATCAATAAAACATTGAACAACAACATCAAACAGAAATGAGCATTACCATAAATAGTTACACAACACAATATGATGAAGGAGTTCACCCCGCCTGGGCTACATCTCCTTGGTCCAACTTCCAATAGCTTGGACCTCTTCTATTATGCAAAAAAGTGTGATGACATGTGTTTAAAATGATCAAACATCTCTAAAACCTATTCCATCAGCTCAAGAATGCCCAAAAATTCCTAGTCAGCTAGACCCCAACCCCCACGCCATGGCAAATTTATTATGAAAAAGAAAAAATTGAAACCCATGTATTGTTAAGAATCATGGTGATGGTGTGATGGTAAGGATTTGTTGGTTTCTCTATGGTCACAGGTTCAACCCCCATTTTTGATCGGACTTGACCCCAAACTTTTGTGGCCTCCCATGCTGCCACATGGCGGCCTCTTGTTGGGTCATGTGGAAGCATGTGGTTGGCCACATGCCCAACAAATTAAATTCAACCACAAATGATCCAATGACACCATGACACTTGGTATCACCTCATTCAACAAAGAAAATCCTTTGACCAAGTCAACCAACCACTTTTCATGCCCAGTTAGTAGTACATACTGCTCACTGGGATGTTCATGCAAATTTTTTTACAATTTTTTTCCTATTTGACAAAGTGGACAGAACGTGTTTCTGGGAGCATACAGTTTCAGCGTTTTGTGAAATGAGTTGAGCCGAATTAAGAATAATGAAATGCACATGGTTGTTTAGGTTCCACACCAATTAGACAACTTTGATTTTTGAACATAATTTTGAGCACTCGATCACTCCTCCCCACTGGAAGATTTTGGACCCCAAAATATCACTTTCAGTTGTTCAACAAATGAGGGTACATTTCCCTCACCTTTCCAATCTCAATCCATTTGTTCTTAGAAGGATTTGAGCCTTTGAGCCCCAAACGAAGGTAGTCGACACTCCCTCTTTTTGATGTCCTTGTTCTTCTGTCAAGAATGGTGTATTATTCAAGCTTATCAAGGTATTCAAAAGAAAATCCTTCAATAGAAGGAATCTGAACTTTTTCTCCTTGATCTTCGATCAATGGAGGCTCATACAAGTTCAAGTTATCAACATTAACAATACAGTAAATTTTCATGTATGAAGGAAAATCTAACTTGAAGGCACTTTCACCAATATTTTCCAAAATTATGAAAGGACTATAAAAGATTGGTTTTATTTTTTTACCTTCCACTTCAAGCCTCTCTTTGCTAATGTGAAGCCAAAATTTGTCCCCAACACAAAACTTGCGATCTACACGATGGCAGCCTTGCTTTTTACTTTCCTTGGCTCTTTTCAAGCTGATCTTAAACTGTTTTATGTACCAATTGGATTTTTTCTATGAACTTCTTGGATTTTTCTATGTTTTTATGTCCATCAATAGCAATGTCCTTCCAAAAATTGAAATCCAATGGTGATCTAGGCATGTCTCCAAGGCATGCCTCAAATGGCGATTTTTGTGTAGAGGAGTGTTTTGCATGGTTGTTAGCATGCTTAATGTAGTGCAAGTTTTCATCCCAAAACTTAGGATGCTTTCTATAGTATCCTCGAAGAAGGTGTATGATTTTTCAATTGACCACCTCAAATTTACCATTCTTTTGCGAATGAAAGGTTGTACTCTTATTCAACTTGGTGTCCATCAAGTCCCACAAAATCTGAAGATGTGCCACTATTTTTCTTACACCGAAGTGTCTAGAAATTAGAGAAGTGTGCTTTTCCCTTATGATATTCACTCTCTCCCCTTTTGGAATACAAAGGTTTCCCATTGATACAAAAATTTATTATGTACATGGTAATCCAATTCCTTTACTTGGTTTCATTGATCAATCTTGCTTAAACATCTTGAATGTCATTATCATATGCATAATTCTCGACATAAATTTCATGCAAAACATAATTATGCTTGAGTAAAGTAGCCGCACTAATGATAGGCTTAGAAATCATATCGGAAGACTTGTTGTAAATACCTTTCTTATACCTAATGACCAAGTGGAATTGTTGTAAGAAACCCATCCATCGATAGTGCCTTGACTGTTGCCCCTTAGTTTGTGATTGCAAGTATTGCAATGGTTGGTGGTTGGTGTGTATGATTTTTTCCTCTCTTATCAAGTAGTGTTTCAACTTTTTCACACTTTAAACCAACACATAAAGGTCCTTTTCATAAGTAGGATAGTTAATCACTACACAATTGAAAGTTTCTGAATGAAATGAAATGGGCTTATGATGTTGCATAAGGACTGTGCCCATGGCACAGTCGCTTGCATCAGTTTGAATCTCAAAGGAATGAATCAAGCACAGTAATGCAAGTACTAGGGCTGAACTGATCTTCTCTTTCAAAGCATTAAATGCTTTTTTTCTGCTTGCCTCCCCATTGGAATACCTTTTTCACACTAGTCAATACATGTAACTTGGAGTTGTGATAAAAGAGAAGTTAGCAATAAACTTCCTCCAACATTGGGTTGCTCCCAAAAAACTTCTTACCTTAGTTACTGTCTTGGGCATTTTCCAATTCACAATGACCTTAACCTTAGTTTGACTATTCATTTGCGGATGAAAGGTTGTACTCATATTCAACTTGGTGTCCATCAAGTCCCACAAAATCTAAAGATGTGCCACTATTTTTCTTACACCGAAGTGTCTAGAAATTAGAGAAGTGTGTGCTTCCCTTATGATATTCACTCTCTCCCCTTTTGGAATACAAAGGTTTCCCAAATGATACAACAATTTATTATGTACATGGTAATCTGATTCCTTTACTTGGTTTCATTGACTCAAGCTTGCTTAAACATCTTGAATGCCATTATCATATGCATAATTCTCGACATAAATTTCATGCAAAACATAATTATGCTTGAGTAAAGTAGCCACACTAATGATAGGCTTAGAAATCATAACAGAAAACTTGTTGTAAATACCTTTCTTATACCTGATGACCAAGTGGAATTGTTATAAGAAACCCATCCATCAATAGTGCCTTGACTGCTGCCCCTTAGTTTGTGATTGCAAATATTGCAATGGTTGGTGGTCTGTGTGTATGATTGTTTCCTTTCCCATCAAGTAGTGTTTCAAATTTTTCACACTTTGAACCAATGCATAAAGGTCCTTGTCATAAGTAGGATAGTTAATCACTGCACCATTGAAAGTTTCTGAATGAAATGAAATGGGTGTATGATGTTGCATAAAGACTGTGCCCATGGCATAGTCGCTTGCATCAGTTTGAATCTCAAAGTGATGTATCAAGCGCAGTAATGCAAGTACTAGGGTTGAACTGATCTTCTCTTTCAAAGCATCAAATGCTTTTTTCTGCTTGCCTCCCCACTGGAATACCTTTTTCACACGAGTAAATACATGCAAAGTTGTGATAAAAGAGAAGTTAGCAATAAAATTCCTCCAATATTGGATTGCTCCCAAAAAAATTCTTACCTTAGTTACTGTCTTGGGCATCTGCCAATTCACAATGACCTTAACCTTAGAGGGGTCTATCCTCAAGTCACCTCCTCCAACAATATGCCCCAAGTACACCAAATAATTTTTACCAAACTTACATTTTGACATATTCAAAACATTTTTTTTTCCTTAAGACATCAATTAATTTCCTTACAAGCATGACATGTTCATCAAGTGATTTACTAAAAGTTAAGATATAATCTAAGTAGACGATGACAAACTCATCAAGAAATTTCCTTAAAACATCATTCATCGCACACATGAAGGTAGCAAGTGTTGGGTATCTATTATATTTTTTCCACGATTAGTCGCACACATTGGGGGGTCACAGGGGGGTAAAAGCCCCCCCTCTCCTAGGGTTCGTAGGAGGCGGGTAGCCCCCTACGCGAGGTCCGAGGCAACACCCCTGGAATTTTTTTTTCCTTATTTTTCGGTGGGCGGAACGACCTATCTTTTTTTGCATGGGTTTGCACATTGTTTTGGGGCAAGATGGTTTTCAACTCCTGGCATTTTTTAGATCTGGTCAAGGGAACTACGATTATGTTCTAATCCAGGGGTAATGGATTGGGGTTTATGAATGCTTAGGCATGTGTATATATGTGTGTTGTAACACTAAAAGGAATATAATGAAAAATCAAACTAGTAGTCTTAATTTGGGATCCTGGGGAAAAATATCTGTGTATATTTTTTATGTTTTATGCTCTCGCTATTGTTTATTTTTTGTTTTTAAGAATTCATATGCAGATAATGTATGTACAGGCTTAAAACCTAGATTTGGTGTCAGAGCGATTTCGGCTTCAAGGGGACACCTTTTTTGTTGAGGGGATTTTTCTCGGGCCTGTGGTAGACCCTTTTTAGTGGGAGATCTGCAAGACCGATTCTTGCGGTGAAAGAAGATGGCGATCAGTGGAAAGGTAGAGATCGATAAATTTAATGGTCATATTTTTTAGTTTTGGAAGATCAATATGGAGGATATGTTGGTGGATAAATATCAGTGGATCACAGTAGATACTGGTACTAAACCAACGACAATGTCATATGAAGACTGGACGAAGTTGGATCGGAAGGAAAAGAGGACAATACGGTTCTATATCTTAGATTCGGTATTTTTGAATGTATCTGGGGAAGCTACGTGAATACTTTGTGGTTCAAGTTAGGGACTTTGTACCAATCTAAGCCTCAGGTAAATAAATTTTTCCTGCAGAAAAACATGTATAACCTAAGGATGAAGGATGGATGCTCAGTGACAGAGCATCTGAATAGCTTCAATACTGTGGTAAGTCAATTGTCATCTATTGATATTAAAATCTCAGATGAAGATAATTGCATCAGTTTTTTGTGTTCTCTATCATATTCGTGGAACAATGTCGTTTACCCTCTCTCTTTCATTAGCCTAAAGGTGTGCATGTTAATTTTGTTTATTTTCAAAAGCGTGGTTTAAATATTAATTTTGTTCTTTCATAAGAATTCTAATTTATTTCGTTAAATGATCAAGTGTGAACGGATCCATTGTGTGGAATTTAATTGAGTTAATTTTCCTTCTATAATTTCTTTCCCATTTGGCTTACTTTCATTCGAATAGTGCAGATAGATTTTTCCTACACTAGTGCATGCAGGATTCTGCACTTTGGTTTGTTGGTTCATTTACGACAACTTGTGTTATTATTTTCCCTTTATACGAATTTAATATATTCCTGCAAAGTAAGAGTTTACCATCAAAGAGAAGCATTTCTAAAATTAAAATTTAAAATCCTAAAGATTAAGGATGACTTCGTGAAATGGAAAAGAACATTGTTTAAATATATTAATATGTGCCTGCACCTCACAATTTAAGGAAAAGGATTAAAAGTAATCTGAAATATTACAGTGAACCCTTCTGAGTTAGATCTGATCACATGCAAAGCTATATTGATTGAAGAAGGTTTGATTTGATTTTGAAAGGTTGTTTATATCTCAAAAGGTTTATTTCCATTGTGAGATTCAGCTTGTTAAAGCATTCTTTGTCCTTATGAATTCTGCTCTCATTTTGTAATTCTTTTCATAGTTAACACACCCTTTTATTTTCCGAAAGTAATTGGACAACTCTGTGTAGGAAGCCCTATTCCGGTACAAGAACTAGTGTCTTGCTTTAGGAATAGAGCACTCCAATCCTTGAGGCTTAGAGCCACTACATAAAGAGATAAGCCTTCAGTAGAGGTGTAAAATATACTTCTTATGCATAAGTTATGTACTTGTACTAGTGCAAGAAAATTGCAGGAGTATAAGAAAGGCCGCTTAGTGTGAGAAGGAAAATCATTTAGAGGGAAGATATTTTCAAGGGCCCACTTGTTAAACTGCCATCACCAATATAGAGGATAAACATACAGTTTTACTTCAACAATTAAGATTGTTTACAATAGTGTGAAAGTTACTTTATTTGGTTTCTTCGCAAATACATTCTTTTACATTCCAGCACTAGAATTACTTTGGTGTGAATTCCTTTGTTACCTTTCTGTCTGATTCTGCAAGGTTTCAATTAAGAAGTAGGAATAGAAATAGGAAAAGTGCATACCACTTTTGGCATTTCCTGTGCTTCATCTCTAAGTTTACGAAACCCCCGGGTTGATAATTAAATGTTGAAGGAGCTTGCTTAAGTGCAATTCGTACACCCAATAACATGCATGGGGATGGTACGATGGTTTCGTCATACATGTGGCAACACTTGTGGATCCTGAGTGTCATAAACATTATTTATGTGGGTGTGTTTCCACATCCACCAGACTCTTAGCCACATGGGGTGATGGAAAATCCCCCCACTATGTAAACAATCCTTCTAAGAAAACTTCAATAATATTATTATTAATAATTATATTTTAGAAATAAGAAAATTTGTTTGTAATTAATATCATAATTTTAATTGACAAATTTAAATTAATAATTTTATTTTAAAACACAACTTATATCATTATATTTAGTTTAACCTCCTTTTAAATGAATCATATTTGAAACTAATTATAATATAAATATAAAAACTAATATCAAATAATTTTAAATATAAAAAATTATACAATTTAATGCTTCCCCAAATTTTATAATTATTAATTTTTTTAATTTTTTAACATTAATAATGCACAAATTTATCGATATATCATTAAACATATTTATTTAAAAAATTAATATATTTCATATCATTTTATTATATATACATATGGGTGCAGTCTAAGTCATAGATGAAATAGACTTTTTCATCAGAATGCAAAACAAGTTCAATAAAGAATGTGATTTTTTTTGTTATTTAAAATGCATTTTTTAATGCATGAATGTATTCAACGCCTTGAAAAACCCTCGTACTCAAGTTTTTAAGAATCTCTGCAAAATTTTGGTTAAAACTAACTAGAAACAAATGTCATGAAAAAATACAGTTCATATATATATATATATATATATATATATAGATATAGATATAAGAACTGTATTTTTTCATGACATTTGTTTCTGGTTAGTTTTAATATATATATATATATATATATATATATATATATATATATATATATATATATATATATATATATATATATATATATTCAAATCTTAAACAAAATCTATAAATTTATTATTTTTGAATAAAAAACAATTCCCTTTTCTACATCATCAATACATGAACTAAAAAATATTTTAAAAGAAAATATAACAAATAAAAATAAAAACATTGATATTTCACATGCCCAACCCAATCACAATGTTGGCATTTCACAATCTATGGTTATTGAATAGGAGAAAGTGAAGATGGATCATCTTGAAGGAATCCAACACTGCGAAACTAGATGGGCTTGGAATATTCTGGAATATGAAAGGACACATCATTGTCATATATGAAATAAATTCTATTCTTGTTGTTCACAACTTCTTCTCAAGGTTTGATGAAGGTTTTGGGAAGTGTATGTGGAACCTTCACATTTGAACGCAAATCCGCTCATGAAATGGATCCATTATTTTGATCAATCTCCAACTACTCATGGAATTGAGGCTCAAATAAGGAGTTGTGCTTAACAAGAAATAGTTCATAATTACAACTCTTATTTTGTAGTTGATCTCATTGTAGTTGAAAATCAAGTTAGAGAAACTCAATGGTATCCTATACATGATGTAGATAGATTTTAATATCAGCAAGAGTCACTTTGTTGATATTCATTGTTTCCTCGGCAGTATAAAATATGAGATTGTTTAGTAACTCTAAAACACTATTAATTTGATCCATTTTACTATAACATAACTTCAGAAAATTAAGGGTGTAAACTTCAATCGAAAATGCACCCGCTTACAAAGCAACTTCAACTCAAATGTATGAAATGTAGAGTATTTTTCTAGAAGCTTCGAAATGTTGACATCTCACCAGTCTGATACTCTATACATAATCATTCCTTTAATCATACATCTCAAGGAGAGAATTATTTCTAACTTTTAATGGTTTATGCCAAGGAAGGATACTGACATTTCAATTAATACTAGTCAAGTTGCACTAATTAGATATGATTTCAATCTTGATTAAGTACATCAATTTCTCCAGATGGGAAATGATCCCTAAATTCTCACGGCTTTAATAATAATAATTCTCAGAATGGATATGATTTGCTGGAGATGGGATAAACCAATTATCCATGTGTGTTTCACAACATGGACTAATTGAATCTCGTGTATCCTTATCTTTGGCGATGCAATTTTTGACTAACACTTGTGGGGTTTGGTCTAATGGAAATCATGATTTCCAAAAATTGGTATTAGATGGTAGGTTACGATTTCAATACACACCCAACCAGAGTTGGGGGGAGATTATCGGACATTGGATGAACCAACACTCTCCTTATGTTTCATGACATGGAAAAACCATCTCTCATGGATCTTTATCTCTGGCAATGCAATCATTGACTAACACCTTTGGGTTTTGGTCTAACGACAACCGTGATTCCCAACATGACTAAAATTCAATGGCAAGCATTTACATGATACCTAGATGAAATAGATCAAGATTCCAATGCAAATCATCACGAGCTTTGACCAACCTTCACTGCGACCAGATTAAATAGATTCAATTTCATATTCTCGAGTGTAAGTTGAATTTGATGTAGATCTAATTTTTGCAATTGGATTCACGGATTATTAATTGTCTTCCTGAATTTGTGGCACCAATCAGTAATTTTGGGATTCCACAAATTCTTTTCCACTCATTAAAATTTATCCAGTTGGCGTTTTCATAAGATAATACTTGCAATAGTAGGAAACATATGATATATAGCTAGACATGGGACATACCAACACAAATACAACAACTCAGGCTTCAAAAGCCATATCCATAATCAATGCTTGAATACTAATCAAAATTTCCATCTTCTTTTCTCCATGAATGAAGCCTCTTGTCTCTCTCTCACTATGTGTTTTATCCTCTAGGCATACACAAAGAATATGAAAAATGCTAATTAATGAATGAAATCCTCACGTGCCACTTTAATTTCATTTCCTTACGCTGCTACCACCATCTAACTCTATGAAGAGGATTTCCAGACCAAATTATGAGATCAAATGAGCTCCCAAAACTTTTTGAGAGATGCAACACATCCCCACATGTTTCACTGATTGTGGCACTACACTTTCAGTTATTGCCTGCGTGGATTTTCAATTATAGTGGTAGGAAGAAAATGAAAAAAGAGATTTGAAATTAAACTTCAAATACTTAACGATCAAGATTAAACCATGTAGCAACACATTGATTTAGATCATGCCGCAAATGGTAAGACATCATTACCAGTCGCAGCACAGCTACCTCGATGATCTCTCTCCTCCACTTTCTACCAGAAAAAACTACCATCGATGAACCTCCATAATCCTAACACTTATTATAGCTATTTCCCTCGAAACCACTTGGCAGAGCCACCATTTCTTAGTTCTTATGTGTTGGCATTGCATTCTCATCCTAGAAAACCACAATTTACTCCACTTGGTCTATTAGAGTCAATCTCAGTAGTAGAAATATGCCCAATTATATTGTATCTATGTAACGATGCAAATCAATAATTTCTCAACAGGCTCAACAACACTTGGAAGGGAGGGAGAGCATTTTTGTAACACCCTTCTCCCACATTTACCCCAATTAATAGGTTTACCGGGGTAAACATGTGATGAAGAGTTATTATGCTATGATTCAACTCCTCAAGTATAGTTAAGGAAGTGGAATCCACAAAACATTACCAAATTGATCTTCCGCAAAAGCTAAAGGACCGCAAGTGGCTAACCGACTAGTTCAGGTGCCCAACACCTCAGTTAACCTACCTTTTGACTGATCTGGACCCTTAGTCACACCCATGAAAGGCCCTCCATCTCACTGGAACCTTCTATTTGCAAGAACAATAAGGGAATCCTTGTGACTGCAAAATTTTTCAGGCAGTTTTGTGTTAGCAACGCTGGATTATGAGCCACCTTTTTAGGGATAGGTCTCAAGCCTCTGCACAGAGATTTGATCCCTCTCTCTATTTGAAATATTCAGAGTTAAGATGGATCTAGGATGGTCAATTAGATTTATTAATTAAAAAAATGTCATATAAACAAGTGCCATATGTGACTTATGGATTTTTGGGCTTGTGGTATTGATAAGTCATGGTATTGGCCCATGGTATTGTAACAAAATATATTTAGAAATTGAAGCTTTTTGTTTATTATGGATGATGTGTATTGACATTTAGCAACCATTTAATTTATATAGCTATGTTTGTGTAATAGGTCAATTAAATTATACCTATATCTAAATAACTACAGGCCAATGTGTGATTAAATTAAGAACTTCATAATATTTTTCATAACAAATTTACATTATTCATCATGTAAGTTGCTTCCCAAAGTGACAACTTTTATTATACATGGCTATATCCATTTTAATTTCGGATCTACAAGTGTGGAGAGTGATCAAATCTCTTTTCACTCTAAAAGCGATTTGCACCTCAAGAGATTTGATCTATCTCGTAACTTTTTGATCTAGAGTTAACATGGATCTAAGCTCATTATATATGTGTGTGTGTGTGGACACTTGTACCCAGTTATATATATATATATATATATATATATATATATATATATATATATATATATATATATATATATATATATATATATATATATATATTACATAATAATACCATTTGAAAAGCCATGGGTTGTGAAAACCTAGAGTCTAAAAACCAAAAATGATAAAATGACTATTTTACTTCAATTTTAATTTAATTATTAAATTAATTTATTTTATTTTTTATGTACTTTGATAGAGCCAAAATGTTTACATAATAAAACATTACAACATCTCATTCCTATTAGGTTGTAGAATGCTTGCAACTATTATAATGAAAAAAAAAACAATGTCAATTATAATAAAAATATAAATGATTTATCAAACATTATGGATTTATCAAACACTAAAAGAGATCAAATCAACCTTTTCTTCAAGTTTTTCATTCTAAAAATAAGTTTTCATATCAAGAGATTTGATCTCATTTAGTTTTTGATAAATTAATGAATAAAGTAGATCTATAGTGGTATATTAACCTTCTACACATATATATTACAAATTTATTGTAAAAAATACATTAAAATTAAAATTTTATTTAAATTAAACAATTATCAATCTTATTTTATTATACTTTTGTAATTTTAATTTTATGTTTTCTAGATTTTTTGGTTAAATTTTTCCAAATTTACTAGAAATTTGTTGTAATCAAATATTTGAATTGTGAATTCTACATAATCTAAATATAATATAGTTTTAAGGACAACAAATACATATATACATTCCAAAATACATTTTAAACCAAAAAAATAATAATCTAACTGGGAAAATATTTTTCCATAAAAAACTATTACACCAGAAAACATAAAATAATTAAACAACTGTACCTTATACTTTTCTTACTTTTTGTTTTCAAATGTGTTTGAGATAATGCCTCCATTATTGTGCTTACTTAGTTTAGATTGGGTTGTTGAGGAAGTTGAGAGATTCTCTCAACTTCTCTCTCTAAGATTAGCATTATTTTAACTATATATATTTGATGTATCTCTGATTATTGAATATAGAATTAATTATTTGTGTGTGTGAATCCTGTGCGTTTCTTCTCTCTCACAATTTCTAATATGGTATCAGAGCCTCTACTGGCTTAAATCCCTCACGGGATAGCCAGGAAGATGTGAGAGAAATACCGCTGCTGTAGAAAAGTAGATGGTTCAGTTTTTTGTGTGTTTGTTATTTTAATTGTTGTATGGGTTTTGGAAAGGTTGGATCAGAAGTTGCTCGACGTGCAAAGGGGCTGGGGATGCACGTTATTGCACATGACCCATATGCTGCTGTTGATCGAGCATGTGTTGTAGGTGTGGATCTAGTATCATTTGATGGGGCCATATCTGCTGCCGATTTCATTTCACTCCATATGCCGCTGACTCTCGCTACAGATAAGGTTTTCAATGATGAAAGTTTTGGTAAGATGAAGAAAGGAGTCCGCATTATCAATGTCTCTAGAGGTGGCATAATAGACGAGGAAGCTTTAGTGCAAGCTATTGACAGTGGCATTGTTGCTCAGGCAGCACTTGATGTATTCTCTCTGCCATTAACTTATTCCAGCACATTTTATGCGCCCGTTCTGTTCAAGACGCTCGGTTTCGGCAACAGTGCAGCGTTGTTTTCTACCGTCTGGCAGTGGAACGGCAACGGCAACGCGCCGTCAGGGTTGATCGAAGGCGATGGGCTCTTGAACTTGAAAGGCAAGAAATGGGTTCAGCACAGACGAATCATAAATCCTGCTTTTCACATCGAACATCTGCAAGCCTTGATTCCAGTTATTACTGAAAGTGTAACAAATATGTTAAACAAATGGGAAAGTTTGATCGAATCAGGAGTAAATGAGATAGAGGTATTCGAACAGTTTCAAATTCTCAGTGCAGATATGATTGCACGAACAACGTTTGGAAATAGCTATGAGGAAGGAAAGCATATATTTAACATGCAGTCTGAACAGATGCGGTTTGCTGCAGAAGCGTTTCAAAAGGTTATTCTACCCTTTACAAGGTATTTTCCAACGAAAAAGAATTTATATAAATGGCGGCTGGATAAGGAAATTCGAAGGTCCATGACCAACTTAATTCAAGGTCGGGAACAGGAATCAAGAGCTGGTACTGATCTGCTGGGGCTCATGATAAAAGCTAAGGCCAATACCAATAGTTCTTGTGCTCTCAAAATTGACGAAATAATGGAGGAGTGCAAGACTTTCTTCTTTGCTGAAAACAAACAACTTCGAATATGCTAACGTGGACCATGGTTCTTCTAGCAATCCATCGTGACTGGCAAGAAATGGCTAGAAAGGAAGTTCTGGAGGTCTGCGGGAAAAATATTCCAGACAGAAACGTAATCGGCAGACTTAAAATTTTCAGGATCGAGCGATATTCTTTTTCTATTCAAAGCAGAAGTCAGTAATTTGCAAGTGTGTGGACTATAGTGTGGAGTTTACGCTTATATTTATCTATTGTCATGAGATTTGTGTATTAGAGAACCAATTATTGAACAAATTAACATTATTTAAATTAGTCGTTCTTGACGTCCTACAGGGACGAGAGAACAATTGACTAATTTGATTGTGTGAATTTGTTATATGCTGATCTTGTTGTGCTACGGGCCAAAGAGCATCAGTTACAGGTTACAAGCAGGTCAAGTTGTTAGATTAGCTCTTGAACACATTCAGTATTCAGACCATTTGCCTAGCCACTGATGGATAGCCGAAAGCGAAATATCCGACAGATGGTGATTGGTCCATAGGATGGTTCATCACTTGTCAGCTCTATCGCGGAAGCCCCGACGAGTCGAGTTGTCAATACTGTTGATCTTGCAAAGTTCATTATTGCTGGTCAGAAAAAAATGTATTTTAAATGGGTTGAATGGTAGCTCGAAAATGGTGGAGAAAAGAGTGTTTCCTATGAGATCTCAGAGTGGGTACAAATGTTAATGAAGACCAGGGCAGACAAATGTTTGTATTAAATTAGTATGTTCTCCATTTTTGTAATGTAGGCATTAAAGGGGGGTGTTTGAGATAATGCCTCCATTATTGTGCTTACTTAGTTTAGATTGGGTTGTTGAGGAAGTTGAGATATTCTCTCAACTTCTCTCTCTAAGATTAACATTAGTTTAACTATATATATTTGATGTATCTCTGATTATTGAATATAGAATTAATTATTTGTGTGTGTGAATCCTGTGCGTTTTTGCTCTCTCACAAATTTTCCAAATTTACTAGAAATTTGTTGTAATCAAATATTTGAATTGTGAATTCTACATAATCTAAATATAATATAGTTTTAAGGACAACAAATACATATATACATTCCAAAATACATTTTAAACCAAAAAAATAATAATCTAACTGGGAAAATATTTTTCCATAAAAAACTATTACACCAGACAACATAAAATAATTAAACAAATACCTTTCTTACTTTTTGTTTTCAAATGTTCCCATATATAATAATCCTCGTAGATTTAGAAACCAATAATTTGAATATAAGATATTTTTAAATATTATTATGTAATGATAGTTTATCTCAGAAGAAGTTATCCTCCTCCATTGAGCGGACAAGCTGCCGCCACCGAGGAAGTGTAAACTACGGGCCTCACCGATTTAGCACTTCAACACATTTAATACCCCTTTCAAAGCAAGCTCGAGGTAATCATCCTGTCCCACAATATAACATCATTAAGTCAAAAGTTTTCGGCAATCACAGATTAAATTTCAAGATAAAATCCTATTAATTTAATAATAATAATAATAGCAGTAATAATTAGAGTAGTGGGAGAAAAAGGATAACAATCATAATTTAAAATTTAAAAAAATAATAATAGCAGTAATAATTATAGGAATGGGGCAAAAAGAAACCATCATTATTTAAAATAGATAAAATAATAACTATTAATGTTTAAAATTACACAATTTAAATAGATTAAATGATAACTATTAATGCTTAAAATTACACAATTGAAATATATTAAATATTTTTAAATAAATTGAATATATTTTTATGATAAAAAATACAAATTTAATAATAAAAAATTATAATTCCAATTTTTTTAAATTAAATTATATAATATAGTTAATAAAATAATAAAATATTTATTTGAATTTCAATTATTTTAATCGTCTTTGTTTTGATGATGAATCACAATAGTTGGTTTGAAACATCGATCAAATCCTAATGATGTGATTAATCTGAAAGATATTTATCTATATTATGGATCACAAAAGTATTAGATCTAACTACTAAGTTTATTGAGTAATAGGGAATTTTTGTGTGGTGCAATATGATGAAAGTTTGCTCATGGTTGTGCAACAACCTTCAAAGGGACATTAGTAGGGGTAGCAAAATCTTTGTTGGTTTGGATGTTATGGATGGTATGGAGGGATGTCTTTTTCTCTACACATTATCCAACATCTCTACAACCGTGGAACACATTTTCTTTCGCACATTAGAGTCGTATTGAATGAGGTTTTTTTCGACAACATATTGGAGGCAGGCTAGAGAGTTGGAGATCTATCAAAATCTTGTCCTAGAATGAGAGATCTACCACTCACACCTAATACAAGTGAGCATTGTCCTCTCAGATAAGGTGGAAAAGATCACATGGGGTGGTATTCCATAAGGAGGTGACATTTCTACTAAGGTATCATATGTATACATATATGTTAGGCCACAACTTGACCCTCTCTCCAAGTGGCTTGCTTGGTGGGTTGTCCACAACCGAGTCCTTACAAGGAAAAACCTTTACAAGAGAGGTTCTATAGGTCCAAACATTTTCCCTCACTGCAAATCTACCAATGAGGTTGTTGCTCACATTTTCCTAGACTATCCCTTCACCCTTTGAAGTTATAACTTTTTGTAAGATCAATGGTTCGATGAAAAAAGCTTCTATCTTTTCTTCCCTTTGTAGCTAGGAAACTTACCACTTGGAACACAAACGTATCTCGTAGTACATTTTTTGGGGGCTTTGGCACTGTCAAAACGCCTACATATTCAAGAATCGTGTTCTGGATCCAAGAGCTACCTCTCTCAAAATTTCAGATACCTTATCAAGATAGGTCCACTTAAAACTAAATTGTAATGCCTCCTCCCATATTTACCCATTTCTAAAAGCTTTCCAGATTAAACATGAGGCGAGTGTTAGTATGATATCACCCGACCTCCAAGATCTACTTATGGAAGTGAGGCTGACTAATAAAAAACTTATAGACATCCCTCTGGGACTACACACCACTCAGGAGCCTGCAAACCACCCCAGATGGTCATTCCTTGAGTTGGAGCTCTTTTCACAAAGGAAACTCCACAACCGCACGCACAACATAGCACCAGTGCAGTAATGAGGTCCCAACCGCATGCATAGGCCTTCTTCCATGCAATTATGACCCAAAATCTTTGGTTTTTTGCTAGTGGTTTCAAGACCTAAACCACTTTTCAGGATAGCCTCCATACCACTATCTATAACTTCCTGTAACTTTCCATAATCATAAACAACATGATTACGAGGAAAACCAATAAAAAATCAAGCAAGGAATTGACCTAGACATGTCTAATACATGATAGAAATTTTGTCAAACATATGGTGAAGATATAAGCTATAGGTCATGAATGCATACCTGATTATAAACTTCTAAACTTCATATGAAAGTCACCAAGAAGGCTCAATTCCCTCTCTAGCTAACTGGAACAATAGTTGCTAGCCCATGCATTCATAAACCATTCAATAACTTATCAAAACATGACAAGAGACATAGATAGAATACCTCATTTAACCAACATATCACCAGAATAGAAACCATGGAAAATCCTCCATAAGATCACCATCATAACTGGTACAAGTGCTCATAGATCATAATAGAAAAATGATTCATATTAACCTATACAAACACTAAACAAGTTAGGGACTTCCACATACCACCTAACCATAAATTGGGCTAAAGCAAATACCTCTTTCAACGAATCACCCTCACACCATATTCCAAGCATGTGGGATCATAAGGGTTAAGCCAAAACAAAACCTACTAGTGCTTATAGAGACCAAACCACCTCAACCCTCAACCACAGTTATCGCACCTAGGTATGGTCCGTAAATCACTATCATTAACCATATCGGTATATACCCAAGTTTTCCAAGGCTCCAGGAACTACTAACTCAAACCATAGCTAAATTGGGGCCCTAGAGAATTTGTTCCAAGCCGTAGCTCCAGGGACTAATAACTCAACCCACAATGCTCCAGAGTGTTTTTCCCAACTTGTAGGATTGAGGATCTAGTAACTCAACCCAAGTTATTCCAAGGATCTAGAGAGTTTGTTCCAACCCACAACCATAGGGAACTTGAGAAATAATTAGAAAAAAAAGTGGGAAACCCAAAACACCATGGCTATCCAAGAAATGACAAGGCACAGTTGAAAACATTGTCAATTTAGGAAAATATCCATGCTAATGACAATACATAACCAAGGAAACACATGCATATACCATGCCTCCAAAAATCAACAAGGAAATCACACATGCAACCTGTTACCCACAAATTATCCCTACCGTAGCTACTAATACAATCTAAGTGTTATGATAGATCTCTCCAAGCATGCTCTAAGTGTGTAAGAGTATCAGAGAATGAGAGTGTGCTCAACTCAAAACTGTCAAAAACTTATAGTGACAAAAAGTTAGGCCAAAAAATGTGAATTGTTTCTATGGTCCCTTTTTATCATTGATCTCCCTTTTTCTTGATTTTCCTTCAATTTTCCTATAATTTCCTTTACATGCAAATTTGTGTCTCTTCACCTTCCCTTTCTTCTATTTTCCTTTATTTTCATAATTAAGTGTCATTTATTGTTGGAAATACTGAGAGGGGGGGTGAATCAATATTTCTTTCAATTAGAGCATTAGTTAATCTTCAATTATTATCAATGTTTGTACAATGATAGCAGCAAACAAGAGGAACACAAATGCACACAATTTTTAAGGTGGAAACCCACTCCAGGACAAAAACCACCTAATGCTCTTCTAATAATTCTTTTCAACTCCAATTGAAAATAAAGCTCCAACTTCCTAGAATCTAGAAAAGAATTCTTCTCCATCTCCCACTGGATGGACGCTCCAATGCCCGAGATTCTTCAGTAGTCACTGAACGGATGCACCAACACCCAATGAGCTACAACTCACCCTAGCACCACCCTACCACCCTATAGAAGAATAAAAGAAGAATGGACTCCCGTACCAGGGAAAATGGTCCACTTTACAATGATATAGAATGATGTAGAAGAAGAAGATATACAAGACCATAACCCCAACTTTGACACAACCACCTAATGATGATCCTAGACCTCCCAACACTACCTCTTCAACCCTTGGCAGATAGACACTAGTACAATTTGTACAATAATGTATTTACAATGACTAAGTACAATGATACATTTACAATGATTGTATGCAGTGCTGCCCACTTGAAGACTTCATATGATGAAATTCTTGCTGCTGTTATGCACCTTGGTTGCTGCTCTTGTCATGCTACCCTTTGCTGCACCTTGTTTTTCTTTTATGCCATAGAAATTTTGGTTCTTTGCAATCCTTGACAACACATGATCTAGCTTTTTCTTGCCTTCTAGGAGCTCGATATTGAATTTGGTGTATCTCTATTATTTCAGATCCTCAATATCTAATTTTCGGTCCTGTAGTAGTCCTCTGAGTCTTCTTTCCAATGCCATAGGTTTGACCCAATTTGGATTCTTCAAGAGAGAGTTATACCCAATTTCTCACACTACCCTAATTATGGACTGTTTCAGCAGAGCGCACTTGTATGACGTGCCATGTGTCACTGTTTATTCATTTGCTTCTAAAATTGATAGAGCAAAAATTGAAGACTGTGCACTATCCATCACGTTTTACAGTATTCCAATACGATACTCAGAGAGATAGTTATGACGAATTTACCAAGGTCACTTTTTGAGATGAATTTCAGGAGCCTGCAAAAATCCTTACTGCCACAGATCATATCTCCAAAAATATTGTGCAACTTGATTTGAAATTTTTATTGTAGCTGCCTCAGGATTTAGTCTTCGCCTCATAAAAATTTCAGCTTCTGAGCCTTCGTAAAAAAAAATTTAGAGCGAAAATTCCACGATGACCTGTTTCATATGGCCGAATCCCATGCCTAAGGAGGAAATGAAGATCACAATATATATGAATGTTTAAGTTGAGAGGGGCTTCAACAACTGAACGTGGGAGGGATTTTAGGAGCTTAAAAAATATTAATTATGACTTTTCAATGACCCATGCCCCAACCCCATGGGGTTTTAGCCCACTAACTGGGGTACAAACTTCAAACATGAATATCTCTCAAACCGTGAATAATTACATGGCGTGCCATATATAAACGGAAACATCTTGACAAGTAGAAACCATCAAAAGCATTATTGACCCAGAATATATTAATTTTTTAGGTAAAACTTCCCATTCAATATTGGGTTAGTCGTTGGTGCTACTTGGGTTGACATCAATGACAACCACTGATCAACAATCTTCCCCTTTTTTATTGATGGCAACACAAGTACTCCCCCTGCGATCATGACACCTCTTCCTACAAAATTCTCTCCCCCTTTGACATCAATGGCAAAGGGTAACTCCCTCTGAAACAAAACCATCCTGCGGACCTGTACACACTTCCACTTGTGCTGACACACAACTGTCCTGCAGACCTGCACACACTTCCACTCCCCCTTTATTTTCTGAAAAAGGAAAATCTAATGAGAACTTGGGAGAATCCCAAGCTTCTGGTGAAGATATTCCAATGTTGGCGAATATTTAATATGTGATTCTTTTGGTGCTGCTTGGAATCTCGCTACTTGTCCAACTGCTTGCATAGCATCTGGTCGGGAGGCTATTACATATAGAAGACTACTAATCATATATCTGTACAACCTTTGATCCACATCCTTAGATGAGTCATCTATGCTCAATTTGCAACCAAGCAAAGACATCTCAAAATCACTTTGCACCTTTGTAGAAAAATTCTTACTTAGTCGATCATCATTGCTACCAATTATTGTATCATCCTCTTTAGCTATTATGCATGATTTATTTGCTTCATCCAGAACATATATGTCGTTTGGAGCTCGACTTGTTGTAGCCACAATTTCACCATACACGCCTTTCCTGATTACACATTTCGTGGAGTTGAATGGTATTGTGTGTCCTTGATCACACATTTGTCCAACACTGAGCAGATTGTGATTCATGTTTTCAACCAGTAGAACATTATTGGCTAGAGAATCTTTGCTTCTGAGAGTGACAATACCTAATCCTTTAACATTTGAAGATCCATCATTTCCAAAGGACACGGTTCCATCCTTCTTCTCTTTCAGAGATACAAATTTATTTCTATCTCCATTCATATGCGTTGAGCAACCGCTATTAACATACCACACATATTTGTTCTTTTGAGCCTTGAGAGCGAGAGCACAATTATCATTCTTCTTCTTCTTCCATGTTCGTTCATTCTGTGGCTTCGAAGATTCTTCTGGAGGATTTTCAAGTCTGCAGTCTTTGGCTATGTGTCCAAAGTTTCGACATTTGTTACATTCAATATTATTTCTTAAATGTTCAAATCTATTGATATTTTGCTGAGCCTTGGGAGGTTCATATTTGACAGATCTCCTGGAATTATATTCGTTCCTAGGGTACGTGCGACATTCTACAACTTTATGACCAAATTTTCCACATGAATAACAGTAGCCATAAAAAATATGTTGGTACCTGGATGGAAATTTTCGTCGAGGAATTGTCTTCCAAGGTTGTTCTTGCGAATCTTGTCCAATGAAGTCTTCATGCATGTCAGATCTCATAGGTTCATTGTATTTTGTTGTAGAAGGTCCTGCTTCTTCTTCTTTGTAACCGATGCCAGTTTTGTCATTGTAAGATCGTTGATTGTTGATGATTTCTTCCAATGCCCTTGAGCCGTTGGCATAGTTTTGGATAGTTTTTCCTTTCTTCACTTCCTCACGCAGCGAGACTACTTGGGCTTCTAATTCTTCCCTTTCTTGGTTACTTTCTTCCAACTTCTTTTGAAGTGACTCTTCAATGCATTTGTGTTCTTCAACTTCAATTGTGAGACCTTGAATTTGTTCTTCAAGAGTTTTGGAACAGATCTTCTCTGCCTTGAGATCTTTTATAAGCTTGATTGCTTCCTCATAAACTTCGTCTATGGTCCATCCTTCTTCTTTGTTGTTTGATACCTCTTGCTTATTGTGCTTGGCCATAAACAATACTCTCTCATTGGCTTCTTCTTCACTATCATTGTCTTCATCGGATGATGAGCTATCTTCTTTAGAGAGAAAGTTCATTTTGGATCCTTGCTTGTTGAATTTCTTAAAGCCTTTCTTTCTCTTTGAGTTGCCATTACTTTTGTTTGGACATTTTTCTGCAAAATGCCCAACCTCATTACAGTTGAAACATATCAATGGAAATTTACCTTTGAATTGTCCCTTACCAATTTGTAGTTTTCTCGTGAAGTAAGCATATTCTTCATCTGAAAGACCTTCTTCATCATCTCCCTTTTCTTCACACTTGCAGGTGCATGTATTTTCAATTAAAGGTTGTTTATCCTTATTGGTTTTCTTAGATGCAACAAACGTAGTTTCTAGATGCGAAGTACCCTCTTCTTCATCAAGTCTCATTTCATATGCTATGAGAACTCCATGTAATTCCTCTTTGTTGAGTTTGTCTTGTGATTGCACTATTCTGTGACCATACCTTTAATCTCCTCCGTAACGTTCTAAGAATCTTACGATAATAGTCTTTACATCAACTGCTCTGACCCCTTCCTTCCAGAGTATTATTATTTCATCAACGAGTTGAAAGTATGCAATAATGTTGCACCTTCTATCTCCGAGTTGCCTGAATGCTTTATGATTTGAAGCTTTGCTTCTTGACATTTGAGTCACCGCATATATATTCTCAAGCTTTTCCCATACATTTTTGGCGGTTTTACAACCCAACACCTTATGATAAGTAGATTCAATAAGTCCACTGATATAATATTCTTTTCTTTTGCATCTTTTACCAAATTCTTCTTACCTTGTTCATACATGGTTGATGTAAATCCATTTTGGAATGTTGTCCCATACTATAACCTGCGCCAAGAGATAGACCTCCATTCTTCCTTTCCAGAGTGCATAATTATTTTCAATGAATAGAGGTACACCATTCTTGGTATGCTCCATGACCTCCTTCCAGCTGTTAAACTGTTATTGAAGGAACCAAGCTCTGAAACCAATTGTTGGAAATACTGAGAGGAGGGGTGAATTAGCATTTCTTTCAATTAGAGCATTAGTTAATCTTCAATTATTATCAGTGTTTGTACAATGATAGCAGTAAACAAAAGGAACACAAATGCACACAGTTTTTAAGGTGGAAACCCACTCCGGGACAAAAACCACCTAATTATTTTCTAATAATTCTTTTCAACTCCAATTGAAAATAAAGCTCCAACTTCCTAGAATCTAGAAAAGCATTCTTCTGCAGCTCCCACTGGATGGACGCTCCAATGCTCGATATTCTTCAGTAGTCACTGAACGGATGCACCAACACCTAATGAGCTACAACTCACCCTAGCACCACCCTACCACCCTATAGAAGAACAAAAGAAGAATGGACTCTCGTACCAGGGAAAATGGTCCACTTTACAATGATATAGAATGATGTAGAGGAAGAAGATATACAACACCATAACCCCAACTTTGACACAACCACCTAATGATGATCCTAGACCTCCCAAAACTGCCTCTTCAACCCTTGGAAGATAGACACTAGTAAAATTTGTACAATAATGTATTTACAATGACTAAGTACAATGATACCTTTACAATGATTGTATGAAGTGCTGCCCACTTGAAGACTTCATATGATGAACTTCTTGTTGCTGTTATGCACCTTGGTTGTTTCTCTTGTCATGCTACCCTCTACTGCACCTTGTTTTTCTTTTATGCCATAGAAATTTTGGTCCTTTGCAATCCTTGACAACACATGATCTAGATTTTTCTTGCCTTCAAGGAGCTCGATATTGAATCTAGTGTATCTCTGTTATTTTAGATCCTCAATATCTGATTTTTGGTCTTGTAGTATTCCTCTGAGTCTTATTTCCAATGCCATAGGTCTGGTCCAATTTGGATTCTTCAAGAGAGATTTATACCCAATTTCTCACACTACCCTAATTATGGACTGTTTCAGTAGAGTGCACTTGTATGGCATGCCACGTGTCACTGTTTATTCATTTGCTTATGAAATTGATAGAGAGAAAAGTAAAGACTATTCAATATCTGTCACTTTTTACAACATTCCAATCCGATACTCAGAGAGAGAGTTATGACGAATTTACCAAGGTCACTTTTTGAGATGAATTTCAGGAGCCTGCAAAAATCCTTAATTACACAGATCATATCTCCAAAAATATTGCGCAACTTGATCTGAAATTTTTACTGTAGCTTCCTTAGGATTTCAGATTCGCCTCATAAAAATTTCAGCTTCTGAGCCTTCGTAGAAAAAACGTTAGAGCGAAAATGCCACTATGACATGTTTCAGATGGCCGAATCCCATGCCTAAGGAGGAAATGAAGATCACAATATATATGAATGCTTAAGTTGAGAGGGGCTTCAACAACTAAACATGGGAGGGATTTTATGAGCTTAAAAAATATTAATTATGACTTTTCAATGACCCATGCCCCAACCCCATGGGGTTTTAGCCCACTAACTGGGGTACAAACTTCAAACATGAATATCTCTCAAACCGTGAAGAATTACATGGTGTGCCATATATCAACGGAAACATATCGACAAGTAGAAACCCTCAAAAGCATTATTGACCCAGAATATATTAATTTTGTAGGTCAAACTTCCCATTCAATATTGGGTTAGCCCCTAGTGCTGCTTGGGTTGACATCAATGACAACCGCTAATCAAAATTTATTTCCTCTTTGTCTTTTACAATGCCTTTTCCAATTTCCATAACCATTATTAATCCACAAGTGATGCACACTATAATGTTTTCCCACCATTCATCTTGAAATATGTGTCTCGAGACCTTTGTCTTATTTTATTTACATGGAAAATCAACCAGGGGCTATTACTAACTCCTCCCCCTTGGGGAACACCATCCTAGATGTTCAATAATTATTATAACCATCAAAACATGTTTTCCATGGAGATTTATAACATAGTTTGATTAAAAATTTACATCGTACTAACTCCTTAAACCATGAACACAATACTGCTTATTGGAAATTTATAACATAACTCGATGCAATATGGATCATGATTTGTATCTTCTGTAAAATGCATTGAGGTTATGGCTGGAATTATCCCTCTAGTTCCACCTCCAATTCAAACCAATCAATCACATGATCAACATCCTGCACATATCATTTAAGAAATGAAACATGGAAAACATCATGGAATTTCACTGTTGGCGATAGTACAAGTTGGTAGGCCACTGGTTCAATCCTCTCAAGGATCTCAAAAGGCCCACAATACTGAGGTTCGAGCTTGGCACATGAACCTATCCTCAAGGATATCCTTTCAGTATTGATGCGCAAGTACACATGCTCTCCAATGTAAGACTCCTTGAATTATCTATGCTGATCTGCATAACTATTATGCTTGTCCTGTGACTCCTTCATATTCTTCTTAATAACTTACACCTCATGTTCCATTTTAGCCAACATATCTAGCTCAATCAACACCTTGTTTACTAGATCACTCCGGCTGACAGGAGTATTATAATTTCGCCTATAAATAGCCTCAGATAGACTCATCTTCGACTCCTGATACCCATTATTATATGTAAACTCTACTTGTGGAAGATAATCCTCCCACTTCCTTTGTTTATGCATGACATACATCCTCAACATATCCTCAAGAATCTTGATAACCCTCTTTGTGTATCCATCTATATGTGGATGATAAGTTGTACTGAAGGCTAAATTTGTCTCCAAACCTGCAAACAAGTGCTTTCAAAACTTGGAATTGAACTTGGAATCTCTATATGATACGATCTTCTTGGGAACACCATGCAACCTCACTATCTCCTTGATGAATATCTGAGCTACCTCATTAGCTAAATTCATATACTCCACTCCAATGAAGTGAGCTATCTTGCTCAACTAGTAAACCACAAACATGATAGAATCATGGTGTCTCGATATTGTTTGAAAACTTGTAATGAAGTCCAACTCCCATTTCCATTATGGATTCGGAATAGGTTGCAACAAACCATGTAGATACTTAAACTTTTCTTTCAATTGTTGACAGTCCAAACATATTGCGATGGAATTAGTCACCTCTTTCTTTAAGTTTGACCAATAATAGAATTTCTTAACTGCTATCAAAGTACTCTAATATCCTGGGTGGCTTGAATACAGATTAACATGAAACTCCCTCACGATAAGCTTCTTGACCTCACTGCTATCGGGCACGTAAATCCTATTCCTGAATATGACAAAGCCATCTCTCGCGAGGTGATACTCCTCGTCCTTATCATCTTCACCCTACTATTGTAATCTCTGCTTCATTTGTTGATGCTTCTCTTAATGCTACCCTACATGCAAGATATTCTCCTGCAAATTTGTCCCATAAGAACTCACAACTGAAATGTGATTCACCTGCACTCTCTTACTAAGAGCATCTGCAACCCTATTCTCCTTACCCTTGATGTACCCGATCTTAAATTCAAACTCACTAAGGGTATCCAACCATCTAGATTTCCTGGAATCTAGGTTTAGTTGGTTAAACAAGTACCTCAATCCAATATGATCACTCATTAGATCAAACCTTATTCCAAGAAGATAATGTCTCCACATCTCAAATGCATGAATGATAGTTTCCAACTCAATATCATGAGTCACATAGTTATTCTCATGCTCATTCAGCTCCCTTTACCCATAATATAACACCCACCCTTCCTTTATCAGGGCTCCACCAAGTCCTCCCTTACAAGAATTTGTACATACCACGAACTCCTTATCTGGATCTGCAATCCTCAAGGCTAAAGAATTTGTAAGCAAATGCTTCAACTACTCAAAACTAGTTGAACACTTGTCAACCCATACAAACTTCTTCCCTTTCCTCTAAAAAGTTATAATATGATAGCCAATCCATGAGAAGTTCTTGATGACCCTCCTGTAATAACCTGCTAATCCCATGAATAATCTGACCTCATAGACAGTCCTAGGAGTTGGCCATCCATGATAGCTTTAATATTTTCTGGGTCCACTGATATCCCTTCCCTGGAAACAACATGTCCCAAGTAGTGTATCTGAGACTGAAGGAAATTGCACTTGCTAATAGAGGCATACAGCTAATGTTATCTCAATAATCTTAACATTGCTACCATGTGTTCTGCATGCTCTTCATCATTCTTGTACTACATCAATATATTAACAATAAAATTTATCACAAACTTGTCGATATAAAAACACAACACATTGTTCATTAACACATGAAAGTGGTTGGAGCATGAGTAAGACCAAATAGGACCACCACAAAATCACAATGTCCATACCTAGTATGAAATGAATTCTTCTAAATGTCTCCTTCTTTTATGCACACCTGATGATATCTTGATCTCAAATCAATCTTTGAAAACACTATTATCCCCTTTAGTTGATTAAATAAAACATCAATCCTCGGCAATGGATACTTGTGCTTGATAGTCACCTTGTTCAATTGTTTGTAATCAATCGAAAATCTGAGAGTACCATCCTTCTTCTTTACAAAAAATATTGTTGCACCCCAAGATGACAATATTGGCCTTATGTATGCTTTATCACACATTTCTTTAAGCTTCAACTTCAATTCCACCAACTATAGAGTGCTCATCCTATATGGTGCCTTAGATGCTAGTGGCACTCTTGAAATTAACTGAATAGAAAGTTACACTTCCCTATGTGGAGGAAAATCTGGAATATATGTTGGAAACACATCCCGAAACTACTGCAATATAGGAAACTTCTTCAAGTCTTCATCATCCTCAAAATATTTCCCTTTTTCACTATAAATATGAACTTCAAACAATACACATCCTTTCTGATAATTGCACTTTTTCTACATAGTTGTAACCATTCTCACTGATGTAGGATTCTTGTTCCCCTGCAAAATTATTCTTTCCCCATCATCATCCAGGCACTCAATATCCTTGTCATTGAAATCTACCTTAATCCTATGAATGAACAACCGGTCCATGCCCAAAATAATATTGATCCCAAAGGAAGAAAATTTATATGTGTTGATGTAGGCATAACATTTAGCTGAAATGTACAATATCTCACCCAATGATGAAATTCAGTTGAAACGCACAATATCTCACCCAATTATGAACTCTTCTCTTGGTCCCTGTAGCCAATTATGCCAACCAGGATTATGCATGCACTTATTTATTCAAGAAACACTTATCCACTAGGTCGGGATTGATCTAACTATAATTAGATCCAGGATCAATCAAAATAGAAACAACTTGATCATGAATCTTACCTTCCATATCAATAATGGATGTGTGGTGATCAACTTATCTATTATCCACTACTCCATAAATTTGAGTAATACTTCTCCCAACATCTCCAACTGTATGTTCCTCCTGAGCATTACAGATCTGAGGTCTGTGACCCTAGTGTAATGGAAAATATCTCCTACAATGCTCTCAATGTGATCCTTAAATGCTAAAGGCAATCCACTGATGAAACTTTGGACCTTTTTATTCCCATCCTTAAGGTAAGGTACATACCTTAACAACTCTAGAAACTTGGTCATGTATTGTTCACCTATCATGGAACACATCTTCAACTCATAAAACTCCTTGGTATTTTTGTCATAATATATCTCTGACAAGTGCTTCTTCCTGAAAAGTATTTTAAGCTCATGCCAACTAAGCTCCTCTACCTTAATTCCCTTGAAACGATTCACATATTCCCACTGGATATTTTATCTTCCTTTGAGACTGAAGATACCAATATTTCCTTTCATATCTTATGTGTAATCATTCAATCTAAAGAACTTATTCATCCCAAGCAGTCATGTTTCTGCATGTTTTGGTTTCTTCACATCCTCATCAAAAGTAGGAGGCTTAGTTTTATTGAAATCCTATAGAAAATACTGCTTCTCACTCCTCCTATAAGGATGTTGGAAGTAATGATGATGATGTCTCTCTGAACCAAGACTAGAAAAGAATCCATGACTGTTATCCTGCCTATCAGGTGTATTCAAATATTTCCACCTTTGACTTTGTCATCTCTATCCAATCTATAACTTGATCGAGACCCGCTGCCATATGCCATATTAGTATTTTCCTCCTTTCCATGACTTATCCTTAGATGTCCCTCCTTCTACAAATCTGAAAGACTCTGAAGGATGACTGCATTAACCTCTACTTTATTTTCCTGAGCTCTAGAAAGCCTATCCTATGCCTCAATCAACTTGCTATTATTTTATTTACAACTTCTAATTTTTTCCTTCAAACTTATTAGTGTATATACTAAATCATAAGGGTACTCTTCACCTTGATGCTGAAATGACCTATCCCATTCCATTTAATTCAAATCAAGCCTATAAGGGATTCGTGTGAACTGTAGTCCACCATTATGTTCTCCATCTATGATCTTCTATCTCCTACAAACATGCCATGTTTGATAAACCAAATATAAACATAATCAAAAGCATGCCTCAATGAAGTTCAGGGGAGGCTATCTTGTTTGCACAAATCAATCCAAATTAGCACAGTGACATCAATCATATCAACATCTCAACATCTCAATATCATGCATAATAACAAAAATTTTAACAATGACTATATAAATTACCACCATCTCTATTGAAATGCATGCATAACAGACACACATATGAATGACATGCATGTGAAATAATCAAATCTATCCCATCCATTTCAAGTGTTTTAACCTGGAAGCTCTGATACAAACCTATAATGCCCCACACCACATTTACCTATTTATGCAAGCTTATCAGGGTAAACATGAGAGAAGTGTCACTATGATATGACTTGACCTTAAAGATCTAGTTATGAAATTGGGGAATAATAATGGACAACTCTCAGACCTCCCTCAGGGACTACATACCACTCAGGAGCCTACAAACCACCCTAGATGATCATTCCCTGAGATGGATCTCTTTTCACAGGGGAAACTACCCAATTGCACACATAACACAACAACAGTGCAGTTATGAGGTCCAAACGCATGAATAGGCCTTCTTTCATGTGGTTATGACCCATAAACTCTAGTTCTATGTGAGTGGTTCTGAGACCATAGCCACTTTTTCATGTTAACCTCCATATCATTTCATAGAATTGCTTGTAACTTTCCAGAAACATAAACAAGATGATGATAAGGCAAACCAATCAAAACTCAAGCAAGAATTTGACCTAGATATGTATAATCCATGATGTAAATTTCATAAAGTATATGGTAAACAGAAAAGCTACAGGTCATGAATTATGATCTGATCATAAACTTCTAAACTTCATCTGAAAGTCTCCAAGAAGGCTCAATAACCTCTCTAGCTAGCTACAATGACACTTTTTAGCCCATGCATTCATCAACCATTCAATAACTTATCAAAAAATGACAATATCCATAGATATAATAAATCATATAACCAACATATAACCAGAATAGAAACCATGGAAATTTTGTAATAAGATCACCACAATAACCAGTACAAGTGCTCATATATCATAGTAGGAAAAAAGCTCATATTAACATATGAAAATTCAATCCAACTCAGGTCTTACACATACTACCAAACTATAGATTGGGATGAGCCAAATCTCTCTTTCATCCAATGAGCCCCACCCCATATTCCAAGCCTGAAAGTGGGATCATAAGGGTTAAACAAAAACAAAACCGAACTGGGCTTCCAGATGCCAAACCACCTCAACCCTCAACCACAATGATCTCCCCTATATAGTCTAGAATCACTAATATCAACCATATATGTCTCTACCCAAGATATCAAGGGCTCTAGGCACTAGTAACTCAACCCACAACTAATTCAAGGCTCCATATAATTTTTTCCAACCTGCGGACAAGGGACTAATAACTCAACTCACAAGGTTCCAGAGTGTTTCTCCCAACCCGCACGCTCCAGGAACTAGTAACTAACAATCCAATATGTTCCAGGGCTATATATTGTTTGTTCTAACCCACAACTATATGGAACTTGAGAACCAAACATAAAAACAATTGGGAAACCCACAACACCATGGTTATCTAGGAAATGGCAAGTCAAAGTTGAAACCATTATCAGCCTAGGAAAATATTCATGCCAATTACAACACATAATGAAGGAACCACATGCATATACCATGCATCCAAATATCAATAAGGAAATCCCACATGAAACCTATTACCTGTAAATTATCCTTGATGTAGCTGTTGATCCAATTGTCCCCCTTACTTTCCTTCACTTTCTTTCTCCAATCTGAGTGAATGCTAGAATGCTCCAAGAATTCTTTAAGTGTGAAATCATATGAGAGAATGAAGGTGTGCTCAACTCAAAACTGTCAAAAATCTATAATGACCAAAATCTAGGCCAAAAGCTGTGAATTATTTTTCCAATGCCTTTTTATCATTGATCTCCCTTTTTCTTCATTTTCTCTCTAATTTCCGTTGCATGAAAATTTATCTCTTCACCTTCCTTTTCTCTTATTTCTTTTATTTTCATAATTAAAATCCATTTTTTGCCTCTTTTATTTTTGCAATGCCTTTGGCAATTTCCATAGCACTTATTAATCCACAATTTATGCCCACTATAATGTTTTCACACCATCCAACTTGGAATACATGTCCCATGACCTTGGTCTTATTCTATTTACATGGAAAATCAACCATGGGTTGTTACATAAATGCCTCAAGTGATACTGGTCTTTCAAACCCCTAGCCCACATATATTCTATTGGATATTTTGATGGTGCATCTACTAGTGGAGCATGCATATGTAGAGGAATCATATCCCTTTCTTCTTCTCACCATTATCACTTTTATTGTTATGGTGGATTAGGCACTAACATGTGGGCTTAGGTGTTGCCCCTTTGGTCCATCGTTCACTATGCACTATGGCTTGTTGTGGATCAAGTTGTAATCACATGTGATTCATAAGTAACAATCAACTGGCTCTATGGACCCTCTCTTTATTTATTCCCTCATTGTGGCACTCGCTAGAACAAATCTCTTCAATGAAGGTTGTTTTGGATTCTCTATCTCATTTTTCCATAGTTTTAGGGAGAAAAACACATTGAAATACCAGCTCTCCAAGCATAGGTTATCTACTCTACCTGGGAAATTACACTATGACTTCTTGAATCAAGGCTCCATCATTAGCTCAAGTTCCTTCCCTTTTGTATGAGGGATTTGTGCATACTTTTAAGGTTGTTGGTAGTGATGTTGGATTTTGTTTTCTATTTTCTGCATGCTCTATTATATATGTTGATTTATCATGGTATTTTTCTTCTTCTGGGGAGTCTTTATAGTCCATCATTCTCTATGCAGAGGGGGGTGTTTTTTTGGTATTTCCTCTACCTATGGTCTCCCTGCTCACAAGGAGTTAAATATGTACTATCTTATGGGGTCATCATCTTGATATTCTCATTGGTTTCTCTATTGGAATTGATTGATTATTGTAGATCATAGAAATATGTAACATCTTGTGTGAAAATAAAAGTTTGTTGTTTTTCCTGTGGAGAAAACATTTATGAAAACATATCTTTATTATTATATAATTTTAGGTTATTTCAATTTTTAATATAAAATATTAATAATAATAAAATAGTCAAAAATGAAATTTAAACAATGAAAAAATTGTGCATATACATATATACACACACACAGATATATATATATATATATATATATATATATATATATATATATATAGATATAGGTTTTCATATCAAGAGACTCGATCCTGACGCAAGAGAATCAAAATACCTCTTAATAAATCAATAAAAGCGATCTCTATCAAAAATGAGTGAACTGTTAATTTGTGATTTAAAAGCATGAAGGAAATCAAATTCATGAGGGATCTTGGCGATTACGTTGAGAGATTTATGGAGAAAATCATGGATCCATATTGATCCATGACAATGTGTTTTACCAATATAAATTGTAGACTTCAAACACTGAAAAAGGGTGACCATGGAATGATAAACAAGCCTGTTGAGGTTCCATGTAGTAGTATAACAATTAAATTAATAAATTCTGAATTATGTGTTATGTGATTGCAGGTGCTATCTATATTTTCTCCACTACTTATAACTAGAAACTCCAAAACTAAAAATAAAATAGTTATCAGTAAACTTATAATCAATACAATTGAAAAAAATACAATCAAAAGAAATGTGAAAACAAGACAACATAACATTCCTTTCCATTTGACTCCACCACATAGTTTGGCAGAGCTTGTAGCATAACATTGAAATGCAAATGAAAAACACACCAAATAACACTAATTGAATTTCAAATTAAATAACATTAAATGTAAATCCTTTATAAGAGTTTTCACAAAAAATCCCCACACATAAATAAGTTAAATAGGTATTCCTAAAACAATGATATATCATTATAAGTAATGACATACATATGATCAGGGAACTAAAAGAAGGTATTGCTTTATAACAATATATAAGAAGGGAAACTTGTATAAAATATAATCATTGCCTTAGTTTAACCAATTTATTTCATTTATTTTTTAATTTTTAATTTTATTATTGTGATGCTTCGGTTGAGTAGAAAACAACATATTATTAGGTTTTGGTATTATTAGTTTAAGAGGTATCAAAGGGTTTGAAATATCAAAATTCAAATTTAAGATTTTTTTATTTTTAATGTTTTTTCTTTTTCTGCTTTTGTCTTATTGGTACACAACTACTCATTTAGTTTTGGTTTCTATTGTAAAGAAACTTATATGTTGTGCCTACATGAGTGACTAAATCATGTTTTTTTTTCTTCACAGAACTGTTGGCTTGAGGAGGCCTAGACTTAATTTCAGAGAAGGCTTTGCAAACCAACAAAACTCTCTACTACTGACCCTTTCGGCAACGATTTGTTACACAAACCGAAGTCTCACCCGAGGAAATATTAGGGGATGCTAGAACCAATTTTCTGCATCCAGAGGGACTATGGAGTGTGGCTTTAGGGTTTATCTTATTTTAATTCTTATTCCGAGCTTCAGAGAAAAAATATGAAAAATATACATACGTTGTTCAACAAATCTACTTAACTACTTTGCAGACTGCGCTTTTCTACTTTAACATGCATTAATCATCATAATAAAATATATTCAAGTCTTCGCGATGCAATTATAAATAAAAACCTTGATCTAGCATAGGTAATCATAAAACGTGGACAATGCAACATACAAGTAAAATACACAGATTTTTCTTCAAAGTCTTATTTTATTAGCTCATATCTTCCCAATACAATACTTCTTGCCTTGCGCACACAACTACAGGGGTCTGCACACTCACCTGCAAACTTCCTCGGGTCTCTCTGCACACAGTTGTAGGAGATTTCTCTTTCACTTAAAACAACATAATATAGAATTAATTCAGATCTAACATGACATCCATATGCATTCTATGATATCCAAGAGATATCCCTAGACTCCTTATATAGTTTTTCCTTTTACAATACCATGGTCTGAAAACCATGGGCAGAGCTCAAAGTGTCCAAAATATTCCCATCCCTTTACAAAATAAGGGTCTTTGACCAACCCCAAAGCCCTTATGACTCGTTTACATCTACGCACAACACACTCCGCTCCTCAAAATGCAGATTCTTTACCAAAACTTAGACATAGGGGTACCCTATCCAACAAGAACCAAAGATTTAAATCTATTGCACAAGAGCTAAATCTGCAAGAAAAATTGATAAGGGTATAGGATCATCACCAAGGCTCATCCATTCCATTGTCTTGTTGAGCCTTAGAACATTGTAGATAAAACCTTGCTCTTTGGCAAGACATGATTTATCCCACCTTTGTTCTAAGACACCATCCCAAATCTAATGGTAACTCCCTCCTGACCAAACATGATGAAGTTTTTGAATGAGGGAAATAATAGTCCATTTCAAATGAATTAAGGAGTAAATTTCTTATTGAGGTGTTGTGGAATGTAATAAAACTTAAAAAATTGGAGCCTTTAAACAAAATTTAACATAGTTACATGGTATGAGCAGCTCTATAATTTAAGGCTACGCTACAATATATATATTTCGTACTCCACCATCGAATACATCACATATTATTTTTCTTTTCATAACCATCAATATTAGAAGAGATTGCACGTTCACTCTAGATGCTTCCAGAGGTAAACATCGCTTTGAGAAGTATGTTGTAATACCCTTAATTTTCCTTGTTGGAGTATCTTTCACTTCCAAATATTTCAGTGTTGGAGTTTTTGTCACTTCCAAATCATTTAGTTTTTTTTACTTGTGTTAAAGTGTTCATTTAATAGATATAACACTCACAGGAAGGCAACATACTCAATTTTTTAAGAACCTCCTTTATTGACAGGAAAACTATCACTCAAAAATTCTTCCCAGTCATTCATAAAGTTCTTTGCCATGAAATCATGATATTCAACATCACTATAATTCCATTTTTTCTTGTAGAGGATTCCACTTTTTCCAAGGCTATAGCTTTAGAAGATGTCCCTGCAAATGAAGTTCATTGAACAATGGAAACTTTGGGTTTACAATGGATACCACAAGATAGATACCTCTGTGATAAAACTCTCCAAATAATATGGTGCCAAGCTTCCAGGTGGGAAAAACAACATTCAAGCCCCTGAATTGACTCAACGAATTTTGCTTTGGTACCCATAACCCTTAATTTCTTTCCTTAGAGATCCTGTAGATACCCCTTGGAAAATCTTATCTGCGGATTTCCGATATATATCCTCTATTATAATTATGGTTATCTAAAAGAGGCATGAAATGTGTTTGATAATATGCCGAAACAGGATTTAGTTTGATGCAATTCCATGATCGTAGGGTATGCCCGTAACCAGCATCTTCATAAGGCAGTATAACTGCACCTTTCAATTCCAATCTAGCCAAAACAAGATCTAATTTTGTTAATTTATTTCCTAACAAACCATTCACAACCACTGTGGTAGCAGCTACACTTGAGCCAATACCACTTCCCAAAGGTAGACCTTCACGAATAACCAGTGATAATCCCACCGACCTAACTCCCAGCAATTCCATCATTGCTTTGGTTGAAACCCTAGCACAATTCTTCATTGGATTGAGACTGTGTCAATTATCATCTCCATCATTGAAATAAATCACGATCTTACCAGGTTCCACATCCTCATCCACCTCTACAGTGACATGATCCCCCAGTCCCTCAATAGCACAACCCATAAAGTCAAATCCAGGTCCAATATTAGTTAACATTGGAGGAGAAAACACTTTAATTGAATGAAGAATAGCAGTAGCTTCAAACTAGATCACCTATTTTCAGACTCACTTGTTATGCATTGCACCAGAAATTGAAGACATGGGGTAGGTTTCCACGTGAGAATTCGGTTCTAAATATACCCAATCCAAAACAATAATTGATTAGGCCCAAATCATGTTTTAAATAAAAGAAATGGTTCTTTTTCAGTGAAAAAAGGATTTTCCATATGTGCCTTGATCAGTAACTCTACAAAAACTTATGCAAAGGGAAAATTTGTGCACTCCAAATTCATTTCCTTCCATACTCTTGGGATATCCATCATATTCAAGATGAATTGATAATCTTGTGCAAGTGGCTCAAAATTTTATTCTCATGGCTCCCAAAATACCCTAAATTGACTCATTTTCTGAATCCAAAAGTGGGTAACTATCTTCCAATTCCTCAAATTGTTTTAGGTTTTTTTCTACCCTTGTAGAGAATACAGTCGGTTCAACATCAATTGAAACTTTCCATATATTGATACAACCCATATAAAAACCAAATTTGTCCCCTCTTTCAAAAATGATCTTCAAACCATCATCTCTTCCTTCTTCTTTACCCAAATATACTCTATCTTTGAACCCTTCGTTGTACCCTTTTTTAATGTGTTTATCCTCAATATTTACAAAGGATTTATATATGTTTTCAAAATCTCCCACTTGCAGAGATGAACCTTGCATGACCAAAATGCAATCTTCAAAACCTATTTGAACCTAGTGCTCTGGTATGGAGAACATTGTTTGGTGCCTGAAGAGTGCATGGAAATAGGAAGGTTGGAAAACTCACAGCAAAAGTGCTCAATGAGTTGGAACCAGAAGATGATGACCTAGATAGTATGCTTTGCATGAGGCAAGCGCCCTTTATGGGACACCAAATTATTCTTTATGCCAATAATCACCCCTCTTGATAGAACTAGGTGATATTTACTAGTGGTTTTTCAGTACCCACCTTCAGTAGCACAGTTCTTCTACGATCCATTAAGGTATTTCTTCATATTCCCCTATGTAAAGAAAAACCAGTGTTGATCCCCACCCTAGAATCATGCCCTCATCGCTAAGTTGGATGACTCATACTTGTAAAGATTAATATTTGTAATTGCATTCAAGTAAATGGGTTCCACCTCTGGCTTCAACTTTGATTTCAATTTAGAGTTATAAAGATTCATTCTAAGATAATAACAGACCAGCTCTTCATCCGTTGGATGAAATAAAAACCCTCGAAGTAAATTGTTCAAGTCAACCATGAACGCTCAGATTTTCAATATGTTGTGAAATGAATGTAGGGTTATGCTTGTTGAAGGGTCGAGGGTGTTTATTTTGTGTTCGACTTTGTCGCTTTCTATGGTGTTGCCTCCTTTGGAAAATTTACTTCAAAGTCAAATGAAAAAAACATGAAAACCTTGCTACATATTCACCATGCCTACCAAAGGATAAAAAAATAACATAATTGCGCTTAGTGAATTCTTTGCCACGTGGTAAAAAATTAGTGGAAGGAGGAGGACAAAATTGAACCTTTTCTATTCGTTGAATGTGCCTAGCCAAATTCATAATAGGAACACCTTCATTGTAAATATAAATGATATATGAAACATTATAGATTTCTCAAACACTAAAAGAGATTAAATATCTCTATATGTAAACCCTTTTTCCAAGTTTTTCATTTTGAAAAGAGATTTTCATATCAAGAGAGTTGTGTAGAAATTATACAATATGCATGTATATCTTGGATTCACCCGATCTTAAAATGTACTAAAGTTAAATAATGAATCTCTTCTACAAATATTTTGCGGAATTAAAAACACGATCACATGAACATGAACATGAAGAAAGATCAATCACACACAACACAGATAATTTCCCAGGGAATTCCTACAGCTAAAAAACCCCACTATCCTCTATTGTATATTAAGCATGGATCATGAAACAATTACATACAAAACTCTTCTCACAAGAACCCTCTTGTACTCAGCTAATTGTCTCACACTGTCATATGAAAAACTGACCAACACAGCGAATTCTCAGCCTCAAGACAACCTGCCTTGCTTGCACAATCCCTGATGGAATAGATCCCTAAAAGATAGGAATTCTTGCCTTCCTTGACTGCGCAAGTATCATGGTTACTCCAATGGGTGTTTGGTTTCATTTGTAGAATCCGCTAATACTACAACTGATAGTCAACTTCCCTTCACCTAGAACTCAACTGGGTCTCCATTGGATTTGACATGCATGCAACTAATAATAGTAAATCCTCAATTGCATGTGAGATCACTAATTGTGAAATAATTAATATTTAATTCACTAGATCTCTCACTAGTGTATCTTCGGCTATAACTAACACAACTGAGTTTAACTCACTTAACTATGTTAAAATGTTTACAACTTTCATTAACTAATGTACCACTTCACTTCGAACTCTATTACAACTAGAATTACTCTGCATGCCTCACCAACTACCTCTAACTTGAAATCCAATAGCTAACTGAATTCATCAGTGTCCGTTAATTGTTTCAAGTCAACATTGAGAATAACACTACAAGGAAAAGACCCTCTAGCGGATGTTTTTGAGGAAGCCCTTATAAAAATACCCAAGACATCTGTTACTAGAGGAGGTTGGCAGGCAGAAGCTTTTGTAGATTTTTTTCGTCCGGTGCGTTTATCATCCTCAGCCACACCCGTGTGCTCAACAAGAGAAAGCATCGATGCACAAAAAACATTGGCACGCCGGACACCGTGCACCGCTCCATACACACCCGCCCAATGCGTCTTATTACTATAGCGCATCGGTGCTTTACAACTCTACTACACCGGTGTGTCATAAAACACCACGCTAAAACAACAACTGCCTGGTGCGGTCTTAAGAAACTGCACCGATGCACCTATAAAACACCTTGAATCGGAACAGGGTTAAATAAAAAAAATTATGGAAAAAAAAACCGCATTTTTCATTTTTCTCAGTGCTCCAGAGCTCTCAAGCACCGATGTAATTTATCCTTGTCCGAGCCACCCTGACATCGATGCTCCCATTGCACCCATTGCACGCACTGCTGCTATGCATTACCCACCAATCTCCGGCTTGAATTTTTCAAAACGATGGAAAAATTTTATTTTGCAAATTCTATAGCCAATATGCCTCCTCGACGGCCAAATGTATAGGTATTTTTCTTATTTTTCCATAATTAAGCTTTTTAGTGGATTGTAATTTCAAATAACCTTAAAAATAACCATTTAAAAGAAAAGAAAAAAAATTGTCGTGCGGTGCGCTCGAGCCGTTCGGCTCGCACCGGTAAGCGGTGCTGCCTGTAAATTTATAGGTCGCACCGCAACCGGTGTTGCCTATAAATTTACAGGTTGCACTGCAACCGGTGCTAACAGTATTCGCACCAGTTCTGGGGTGGTACCGAAATGCACTTCGTGTTATTTTAAAATTGCTAAAAAAGTTCGATGCAGTCGTTTACTTGGTCGCACCGTTGACCATGTGGAATAGCAGCAACACAGTGCATTGACTTAAATATCCGCCCCAGGGCAGGTATTTTTATCAGCGCACCACATTTGACATTTCGACAGGGTCAATGGTGTGGCTTGGTAAAATACTGCAGCGTTGACTATGTAATGATGTCAGGAGGTCAGTGCGCTGACCCAACTATACACGTCGGGGCGTAGATTTTAGTAAGCGCAACGCACTCTTGACACCATACATAGTCAACGGTGCTTTTTAAATTTTCAGGTGCACTGCCTCTGATGCATTGAATATCATCTGGTGCACCGCCACCGGTGCGCAAAAAAAAAATACACACCAGAACCGGTGCATGACTGTTTTTTGTGGTGCACTGATATAATTGTTTTCCAAAAACAATTATAAATGTATATTCCTAAATACATGTCTCATTTAATAAAAAGAGTGTATTTAATATGTCATTCATTCAGACAGAAGAGGGGTGACAACAGCAACAACAGGCGGAGCAGTATGACATGGTTTGCTTGTGGGAGGCACAATAGAGGGAGAGAGAAGCGTACCCTCACCTTATTACAACAGCTACCCAGGGAATCCTAAGGCAAGTAGTCCTCCTCAAGTTCTGTGAGAAGGCTACTTCCCTAAAGGGCCATGGTGTTTTTTTGAGACAAATTATCCGCAAGTGGAATGCCCACCTACAGGCTTTCTGGGGTGGTCCTAACTAGTGGTACACACCCACTGAGGAGGACATATATTTCATTATAGGGCTATCAAGGAGAGGGGTGTATTTTCCCTCATTTCCAGAGGTTCTAGTTGGCTATGCAGCAAGGATTCAGTTGGTGTACTCCCAGAGATACATTAGCATAGATATATTGTCTCCTTCAGATCTTCAGGTCTCTGGAGGTCAGTTACATATTGGTGCATTTGGTAGTGAGGAGGTGAGGTGCCTCTCACTTCTGATTTTTACCATTTCACACAACACTAGAGACACGCAACACATTAGTTGCTCGCTTCTATATTATGTTGATTATTTAGTACAGGAGCCATGACTTGTCAGGTGGTCTGCCATTTTTTTATGGTAATTATGTACAACCTTAGATAGATGTCATGCTCATGCACAAGGGAGGGTAAAATTCCCTTTTGCTTCAGAGATTTTTTGTTTATTTATTGAGAGGTTTCTAGAGACAAGGCCTAATTTTTTTTGGTAGCCTCGTAGGCTGATGTTCAAGGAACGGATGCACATGTGGGCGCAGATGATGCCCAAGAGGGGCGAGACTGTGTTTCCAAAAAAGATATCTCATGATTCACTGGAGTTGCTATCAAGTGTTGAAGAGTTGCATCCCTTCATTATGGTCCCTTGTCCTTATGCTGGATTGGATTGGCGAGGGTGTGCCAACATCCTCTTCATAGATGATGAGCTGCCAAATGATAGAGGTAATATTACTATTTTATTTAAATTTATTATAATATGTTCTTTAACTTGTTTTTATTAAATAGTGTAATAAAATTTTATAATTATTGTTTTGTACTTGTATATATTCTGCAGACATTGGGTCTTTTGATGGCGAGGACATGCCACACCACCACATGATCCAGGTGTGGATCTTGATGATGATCAGTACCAGATGCTAAGGATCATCATGAGGCCGGTGCAGAGAGACATGCTCATGATGGTGCGCCGGTACCGTCTTTTGCTAAGCATGGCTGGCTTAATAAAAGATACAGGATGGATTTGGGTGACCAACTCACTGCATTGATTGTTGAGGCAAGCATTAGGCCCTCTAATATGACAGACATACAGGTTGATTGTAGGTTGTTACATATGTGGAGAGGCATGCCGCATGACATGTACAACCTGATGCGACATGTCGTAGGAGCTACAACCTTAGTTATGTGACTGAGGAGGACCATTGCATGTTATAGGCGTGGGCGAGACGCAACACATGATAAAAATTCTACGAGAAGCGACTCATCATCTCATGATTATTCACCTCGCACTGTGCTAGATGAGCAACATCCACTAGCATCTAGCAGCAGTCATCATGGAGAGCAAGCTAAACCATCGGCCACGTCCAGTTAGCAGCCTGCAGCATCCAGCAGTACTAATGATCATGAGCAGGCTGAACCATCGACCATCGAGGCTGCACCATTGACTGAGTAGGCCTTGACTAGTACTATTATTGATGTTGTACCACTAGCTGATCCATGACATTTATATTAAAGTTGTATATTTTTGACATTATTTATTATATATATATATATATATATATATATATATATATATATATATATATATATATATATATATTTATATTTATATATATATATATATATAATGTTGATGTTGTAGCTGTACTTAATTTACATGTTGGTGATCAGGGAAAATTTTAAGAACCCCCCTAGATTTATATGTATAATAAATGCGCAAATCCCCATGATACATAGGAAAAATGGAAGGTGATTTTATTAATAATATAATATGTATATATATATATATATATTTTTGAGGATTCTTTCACGATATTATATTATCTTGTAAAATCATGGCGAATCACCAGTACAAATGGCGATTCACTAGTACAAAATGGTGAATCATTGTCTAGTGGAGTTTGGGGTGTTGGTTCCAATGAAGATATGGTGGTTGAACCAGGAGTTGAAGGAAGCGAACCACCGAGACCAAGCATGGCACAAGGTGACTCGTAAGGGAAGTAGTTCTCGTGCAGTTTGGAAAACATGTTCTTCTAGTTCTGCTAAGTGTAGTGTTGTTGCTCATGCTACTACTAGCACTGATATTGAGGTTGGAGAGGAGTTTAAGGAATCCTCGAACTCTGAGCCACATGATGTTTATGTTGTTGAGATTCAACAAGACGATGAGCTTAGTGAAAAGAGTCGCCTTCACTAAGTGGGCCCGCAGGCTATTTTTGGCGCAAGTCTATTTTAGACTATGTCTATTTTTAGACATGGTGATCATATTTTAGAAGTTGCAGAATGTTATTTGTGGATGGTTGATAAAGTTTGAAAAATAGATGAAATTATATTTTTAGAATATTGGGCGAAGTCTATTTATAGATCGTTGATCTAAAAATAGATGCATGTCAATTATTATTAGCTCTTATTAATAATCAGACACTAAGCAACAACTTATTCTCTTGGAGCACTTTGTTTCAGTGCACAAATGTGGCACATTAGTGGACTCAGGGAATTATGAAATTCCCAAGGGTTTACTGGAGGTAATGAATGAAGGACTCAGTTAGAACTCAAGTGGTAGAGTTATGACACAGTTGGAAGAAGTAGTTATGGAGTTGTATTCAGTTTAACTCAGTTAGACTCAGTTGAGCTAGTTGTATCTAGTCTAACTGAATGATACAATAGTGAGAGTGGAGTGAATTAATTAGTTAATTAATTCACAAATAATAACTCATTAATCAACTAAAAAATATAGCAGTTAACTATAGTGCATGGCATTTTCAGTGGAGACCCAGTGGAGAGGTAGGTGAGAGGGCAAGATAGACTATCTGTTGTGATTATAGTGATGCATTGATTGCATCACACACACATTGGAGTTGCCAATGAGGATTGAAATGTCAACGAAAGGGTAATTCGAATTCATTCATAGCTATTATTCAGCAGGGATTGCGCAGTGGAGGCAGGCTAGCAGGAGGCAGAGATTGGTGCATGGATTTGCAAGATTGTTCCTAATTAGTGTATGATGATTGTACTGTACTGAGATCCTGATAAGATTTGCATGAGTATTTTCTTATGATTCCATGATACATAATATATATTTGGGGTTTTCAACTTCAGGCTTTCCCGGTTAAAAACAACTGTGTTATGTGCGATTATTTTTATTCATGCTTTACATGTGTGTGCAATTAATTTTCCGCAAAAGATTAACAAGTGGAATGATTCGGTATCTTGCATAAAGTTAAATAGTGTGAGATAAGGTGGATCTATGACATATCCATGCTTAGTGCATATAATTTCTACATGGTATCAAAGCATTGTTAATTGAAGATTGCAATTGTAAAGTGAGTTTGTGCTGGTGGAAAATTCGAATTTGCAACAGAAGATTCTTGGAGAAAAAGTTGAGTACACATTGAAATGGATTTCAATGGATTGTGATTGGAGTATTCCCTTTATGGGAGCTCAAATTACATAGCCTGGAAGGATAGGATGGAGGCAGTACTGGAGGATAATGGACTAAAGGATTTCATCGATAGCGATGTTCCTAAGCTGGGATCTAGCGATGCTGCATTACTTGACACATGGAAAAAAAAGAAAGCAAAGACGAGAATAATTCTGTTGGAAGGTGTGAAGGAACATATTATGTCTAGCCTTCACAAGAAAGCCACTCCATTCTTAATGTGGAAAGCTTTAATAGACTTGTTCCAAAGCAGAAGTGACCAGAGGAAGTTGGTGCTTAAAGACAAGCTCAGAAAAATAAAAATGGAGAAAGGCGACAGTATTCCAAAATACCTCACGAAGTTTGTCCACTGCAAGGATGAACTGAGAAGTGTGGGGGTTACTTTTGATGAAGAAGAATTGGTGAGATTGGTTCTCCTTGGGCTTCCGAAGAGTTGGCATAGCTACGAAGACTCTGTCAATGGACAAGAGAAACTGTCGGGATGGGAGCGACTTTGGTCAGATCTTGTGTAGGAGGGGATAAAGCGGGTTACCAGGGATGGATCTTCATCGAAGAATGAATATGAAGAGAATTGTGCTTTTCCTACCAAAGCAAGGAAAGGGAAGGGGAAGAAACATCCTTAAAAATCTGATGCTAAAGGCAAGAAGCAATTTTTTTCCAAAGTAAAGTGTTTTCACTATCACGAACATGGACATTTCACCACTAACTATCCACATAAGAAGAATAAAAAGAAGGTTGTTCGATCTGCAGCTGGAGAGGCCTTAGCCATGAAATTTTAACTTGATTTCTCCTTGATCGCATTCTTGGTTTCAAGTTGTATGGGATCGGTGTGGTATCTTGATAGTGGTGTGTCTTTCCATATGACGGGAGACAAAGAGTTGTTTAATGACTTGGAGGAGAAGGACCTCCAGATGCATATAGATATGGGCGACGATGGTCGATATAGTGTGACTGGAATTGGGACCATTACCTTTGAGAGGGAGTCCAGTAATCCATTATTGTTGAAGAATGTTATGCATGTTCTAGGTCTGAAGAAGAACTTGGTCTCAGTCGCAATGCTGGAAGACAAAGGTTATGATGTTGTTTTCAGTGAGGGAAAAGCCTTCCTTCAACATAAAACAATGGGTCAAACCAGGAAGATAGGGGTTCTAATTAAGAATCTCTACAAACTGGAGGTATATGGCTGCACTGCAATGGTGGGCAAAGCAGAATAAGTGGTGAGCCAGGATGAGGGCGAATTATGGCACAGGAGATTGGGCCATATTCACCATGGCACTTTGAAGATTTTGCAGAAAATTTCTACTGGACTTCCCAAGGGTACTCTTGCACAGTCAGATCAGCGCAAGGGATGTACTATGGGTAAGTTTGTGAAGACCACCTTTCATGAGAAGGAGAACCATGCTTCGGTGATCCTGGAGAGAATTCACACAGACGTGTGTGGACCTTTCTCGGTTGCTTCAACAGAAAAACACAGGTATTATGTTATATTTGTTGATGACTATTCTCATAGATGTTGGATCTTCTTCATGCAGAAGAAGAGTGAAACATTCTCAAAGTTTTGTGAGTTCAAGGCATTGGTGGAGAAGGAGTCGGAGAAGCAAGTGAAATATCTAGGGAACGATAATGGTGGTGAATACATCTTGGGCGAATTCAAAGACTTCTGTAGAAAAGAAGGAATTCAAAAATAACTCATAGCACCTCATAACCCACAGCAGAATGGGGTCGTAGAGAGGAAGAATAGAACAATCGTGGGTGTTGCACGAGCGATGCTGCATGACCAGGGCCTACTGATGCACTTGTGGGTGGAAGCATGAAACACTATGGTTTATGTGAAAAACCGTTGTCCTCATAGAGTACTTGGCATGAGTATACCCAAAGAAGCTTTTAGTAGTAAGAAGCCCGATATTTCTCATTTGAAGATTTTTGGCTCACCTGTTTACATTCATGTGACAAAGGATGCCAGGAAGAAGCTGAAGCCGACTACAAAAGTTGGGATATTTGTGGGGTACATAGAAACACACCATAATTATCATGTGTATTTTCAAGACAGTTAGATGACTATCGTGCGACAGGATAAAAAATTCAATGAGGTGAAATCCATGAAGTTGTTTCTTAAGAGGGAGCTACACTTGCATGCGGAGGAGGAACTTCTTGTTCCCAAAGATGACCCTCTAGATGTGGATCAGCCACAGGAGGATATTCATGGAGTGGAGGAGTCCACTCATGCAGAACCAAACATCAAACAAGGCAGAAAGCGTACCACAGAAGCTGAGAGACTGAAGCTTAATGCGGCACAGAATGTAGGAGTCCCTACATTACAATGTAGACAGAGACAGTCACCTGATCGATTTACTAGATACATGGCTCTTATGAGCAAGTGTATCGTGACAGAGCCATATTCTTTCGAAGAAGCAGTGCAAGAGCCTACATGGGTAGATGCCATGGTGGAGGAGTATGACTCCATTGTCAGAAACAGTGCTTGGGAGATTGTTCCAAGGCCGGTGGGAAAATCAGTTGTAGGATCAAGATGGATCTACAAGGTAAATCAAGCTACTAATGGGAGTGTTGAGAAGTATAAGGAAAGATTTTTTTCCCAGGTCTTCTCACAGATCGAGGGGATTGACTATGAAGAAACCTTTGCACCTGTCGCATAGTATTCTTCCATACGGACCATCCTTGCTCTCTCAGCACAGATGGGTTGGCACATTCATCAGATGGATTTGAAGACTGTTTTCCTTAATGGGATCATTGAGAAAGAGGTGTACATTGAGCAGCTTGAAGGATTTGATATCTTCAGCAGTGAGTCGCATGTGTGCAGGCTCAAAAGAGCATTGTATGGGCTTAAACAAGCACCCCGTTCTTGGTACACTTGGATTGACAACTATTTCACTGGCCTTGGCTTCACCAAGAGTGAGGCGGATGCAAACCTGTACCAGATTGTGGTGGAGGGTAAGATTTTAATCATTGTACTTTATGTTGATGATTTAATACTAATAGGTGATGAGAATTTGATACACTCATGCAAGGCAGATCTTTCAAAGGAGTTTGAGATGAAGGATTTGGGCATCCTTCATTATTTCCTTATATTTTAAATATGGCAGCGAGAAGGTGAACTGTTTGTGTCTCAAGGAAATTATTCTCGGAAGATACTGGAGAAGTTTCACATGCAAGGCTGCAAGCCTATTGACACTCCTCTTCCAGGAAATTGGAAGAAAGAGGATACTACATCAACAGAGGTAGTGGATGCCACTGTTGATCAACAGTTGGTGGGTTCGCTCATGTATTTAGTCAATACAAGACCAGACATATGCTATGTGGTGAACCAGCTTTCACAAGCGATGGCTAATCCTACCAAGCTCTTTTGGAAGGTAGGAAAACATGTCTTGAGATATCTCAAGAGCACATCTGAGTATGGTTTATGGTACAGACAGACGGATGAGGTGAAGTTGCATGGCTTCACGGATGCAGATTGGGTAGGAAGCCCAACAAACAGAAAGAGCACATCAGGGAGGATTTTCAGTATCGGATCTATGACAGTTTCTTGGTACAACAGGAAACAAAGATTTGTGGCACTCAGTTCAGTGGAAGCATAATACATGGCAGCAAGTCAAGCTGCATGTGAGGCTATCTAGATGAGGAAGATTATGGTTGGTTTGTTCGGTTCACATTTAGATCCCACAGTGATACATTGTGATAATCTGAGTTGCATTAAACTCTCAGTTAATCCTGTGTTTCATGATAGATCTAAACATATTGATATCTGGTATCATCATATCAGAGATTGTGTGCAGTGGAAGATCATGTTGCTTCAGTACATTCCTACGGAGGATCAGGATGTAGATATTCTGACGAAGGCGCTCACCAAGAGCAAATTCAAATACCATATAGGCAGGATCGGGGTGAAGGAGAATCCCTATATTGTTGAGAGTGAGTGTTTATATTCAACAAGATGATGAGCTTAGTGAAAAGAGTCGCCTTCACTAAGTGAGCCTGTAGGCTATTTTTGGCACAAGTCTATTTTTAGACTATGTCTATTTCTAGACATGGTGATCATATTTTAGAAGTTGCAGGATGCTATTTGTGGATGGTTGATCAAGTTGAAAAAATAGATGAAATTCTATTTTTAGAATATTGGGCGAAGTCTATTTATAGATCGTTGATCTAAAAATAGATGCATGTCAATTATTATTAGCTCTTAATAATAATCAGACACTAAACAACAACTTATTCTCTTGGAGCACTTTGTTTCAGTGCACAGATGTGGCACATCAGTGGACCGAGGGAATTACACAATTCCCAAGGGTTTACTAGAGGTAATGCATGAAGGACTCGGTTAGAACTCAAGTGGTAGAGTTATGACACAGTTGGAAGAAGTAGCTATGGAGTTTTATTCAGTTTAACTCAGTTAGACTTAGTTGAGCTAGTTGTATCTAGTCTAAATGAATGATACACTAGTGAGAGTGGAGTGAATTAATTAGTTAATTAATTCACAAATAATAACTCATTAATCAACTGAACAATACAATAGTTAACTACAGTGCATGGTAGTTTCAGTGGAGACCCAGTGGAGAGGTAGGTGAAAGGGAAATATATACTATTCGTTGTGACTATAGTGATGCATTGATTGCATCACACACACATTGGAGTTGCCAATGAGGATTACACAATCAAGGAAAGGGTAATTCAAATTCAATCAGATCTATTCTTCAGTAGGGATTGCATAGTACAGGTAGGCTAGTAGGAGGTAGAGATCGGTGCATGGATTTGCAAGATTGTTCCTTATTAGTGTATGACAATTGTACTGTACTGAGAGCTTGATAAGATTTGTATGAGGATTTTCATATGATTCCATGATACATAATATATAGTTGGGGTTTTCAGCTTCAGGCTTTCCCGGTTAAAAAGAACTGTGTTATGTGCGATTATTTTTTTTTGTGCTTTACATGTGTGTGCAATTAATTTTCCACAAAATATAACAAGTGGAATGATTCAGTATCATGCATAAAGTTAAATAGTGTGAGATCAGGTGAATATATGACATATGCATGCTTAGTGAATATAATTTTTGCATATGTAGCTCTTGGTGATGATCCCATGTGTAGTAGTGGTGATGAGTTTTATTAGTGATCATGAAGGTAGTAGAATATTCAAATTTAAAAGACCCATAACAAAAAATCCATGAAGAGAAAACTCTAGAAAAAATATTGCCATGCAAATCTAGATTCTATAAAATTATTAGAACTCCCTACTGCTCTGCAAATAGATCCATGAGATGAAGAATATGGTAAAAAAATGGGGACCGATATGTTTTATGGGAAGGAAAACTATTCCTATTGAAATTCTTTCAGATGCAGAGACTTGGTAGTTTTCAGTGAAGGAAATATTTCTGAGCTTAGGGATTTCTCAGAACCTTTTTTAGAGAGAGAACCAAAATGTATGAAGTTACATTATAATTTTATATATTATATGAATTGTAGATTTGGATATTATAAGTGGAATAAAACTCTTCAAATATTAGAAAAAGATATCACTACAAAGTTTTGCACTGTACAAAGGTTTTATCTAACTTGCAGGCAACAAAGGCTTCCTTATATCACTTCAACAATAGTATCACTTGAAACAATAGTATCACTGGATGTCTACCTTATAACCTTATAACCTTATTCCCCTCAAGGATGGAAGTCTTATGGGTGATGTACGTTTACTTTTAGGTTTTAACAAATTCCTCAATTTTGGTGGCGTTTATAAACGCTTGGGAAAAAGTAGTGGTAGACATCCAGAGGTTTAGACATCCACTAGTGCATGGAAAAGCTACATTTCAAAAAAATGGATCACAAAATGTTAAATACATATCTATTAAGATGATAAAAAAGTAATGGTCCTAGAGCTGTCCATACTACAAGCACAGAGGAAGACCTTACTTGAGAAGAAGACCTTTACTCAACCAAAAACCGATGACCATCAATACAAGTTCCTCACTATTAGATATGCTTTTGGTAGTTTAAGATGACCCACAAAATTATATATGCTAGTTCTGCAAAAACCTCTTAATACACTAAAAATGAAATTGTGTTTAAAGAAATGTGAAAAGCAGATATACCAAAAGAGTATTTAAGATCCCTTGCTATGATAACGATGGCAGGAAATTTAGCTTCTTCAGTATCTTGATTACAATACTAGTCCATTCCCAACAAGAAAGGAAATCTAATCTATAATTGCAACTGAGAAATATATATTGCAAGGATGAGAAGAATTTATTTCTACAATACAAGAACATTAGGATGAGGAAAAGATATTCTTGGACAATAGGATATTCACTATTTTTACCTAAATATAGAGTTCTTCAATTCATCAGAGTCCAGACTTACACATGACCAGACTATTGATTGTTGAATATGCCCCTCTATTGTTTAACAATGAAACTATATACTATCTCATGGGCATCTACAGAAACTTCTTAATATAACTATATCTTGAGTATTTTAGAATGAAACTATACAGTGTGCCACAAGTGTTTAACATTCAAACTACATACAGTGTCATGAGTGTACACTGAAATAGGATTCATGATCATAAACTTTAAAGGCTTGGTCACAGAGCTAGTTATATAGGAGATTTGCTAAATGGGATATAACACGTCTGATCCCCATATCTATCTTAAAGGACACTATGCAGTAGAGATATTACAGTATTTGAAAGGCAAGTTCACGTCCAAGCTAAGAATAGAACATCTAGAAGATTGAGCATCCTTATTTCATGAGTGCACTAAAGCTGCATAGAAGTCAAGAATTGAAGATGCAAGTATAATAGAATCTAATAGAATCTACAAGATTTAGCATCCTTATTTCATGAATGCACCAAAGCTAAATAACAAGTCAGGAAAATAATCTTACATTACCTATGGCGGACTTGTGCTATATCTTGGAGGCACCATAAAGAAACTTGTTAAAAGCACCAGCTGCTCCTTTTTACTCTTGGTCCTCTTTAAGGTAAGAGGAGCTACCTCAAAAATGGTGGCACTTCATAAACAACAGGGAAAAAATTGTGGTGGATATCAACAGCTTATTACAACGATCACATAAAATTAATGGATCTAAATTTGACATTAAAACCACTCGAGGAGGAAGAATATTCACTCTTTTCTACCTGAGAAGATTTCCCTTACTCTATTAAACTAAAAGGTCCTTTATTGGCATACTTAAACCCAACCAGGTCTTTTTTTGGTTAAGATGGCTATCAGTTGAAAAAAAAACTATAAATGTCCAATCCCACTAAGCAAGGGAGAACATAAGCTTAAGCATATTATAGTCGATTGCAACTCAACTATATTAAGTGCATTGTAAAAGATCTATTTACATACCAAATACAATCACTCTAGGATGAAGCATATTTACCTGATAAGATTGCTCCTTTCTATCATTATATAGAGATAATAATCACTCTACTTATCTAAATACTTGTCAACTTTTATAATGCAAATTATTCAACATCACGCTTGTAGTTGTGCATGACCAGGCTTTTGGTTGTTTAATATGCCCATCTATTTACGAATGAAACTATACATTGCGTCAAGGTCACTAAATTATATAGGAGATATGCCGAACCATATAACACTTTTGTACCCCTCCATGCTATAGATATTATACTACAGAAGTGCATGCCTAGAAATACAAAAAGAAATATTGCATCTAAACTACATGAATCAAGAAGGAGAGATATATTTTATCTTTATTTCTATATTATTTAGTATCATCATAGCATGAATGAAGAAAAATGGGATAAATTAATATTATATCACCAATATGACTACTTAGCGAATGTGCATGAGATATTTATTAAAAGGACCAGTCGCCTCTTTACTCTTGGTCCTCTTTAAGACATCAAGAGCTCCGAATACTTTCCAAAACCTAAGATTCTCATCTCTTGCAGCTGATGCAACAGTGTACCCATATGGACTCTGAAAATATAAAACAAAAGAAAGGCTGTCAACCAAAAAAAACAAAGGTTGTCAACAAAAAAATGATTTAGCCATAGATCAATACAATGAATACCTCTGCCAGATGCAGTACTCTAGAAGTGTGACCAGTAATCTCTGTAATCTTAACCATCGATGGATATTTCCATAAGATCAACTGGTTCTGGCTGAATCCATGTGAACTCAGTAGCTCATGTTCATGCTTATTCCATAATAATGCGCAAACTTGAGAATGAGTATCAACGGTATTTAGGCAAGCTCCTGTATGAGTGTTCCAAAACTTAATACAGCGGTCTGCACTGCCACCCCTGGAAGCCAGAAGATTGCTCTGGAAAGGACACCATGCCAAAGCCTTTACTGCAATGCGATGTTCATCTAGCCTGTGAAGATACTGATTTTCAACATTAGAGGATGACATGCTCTTGTCCCATACACGAAGTAAATTTTCATTTATGCCACTTGCAAGCTGCTGGCCAAACATAGACCATTTCAAACCACACACTTCCTGCTCATGTCCTCTATATGTTTGAACAATGGAATCACGGATGCAGACATCATGATTTAATATTAAACCATCAAGGCTACCAGTCGTAAGAATATGTCCATTCCAAGCAAGCGCACCCACATGGGCATGGTGACCTTTCAAGGATCTTAACTGTGTTCATTGAAAAACATTACCAAGTGAATATGATTTCATCCAGAGAGATATAAAGAAAAGAAAATGAAACAAAAAAACAGTAATTTCCTCTACTTGTTTATTAGATGCAGAGTCCCATAGTTGTACAATGGAATTATTCATGCCAACACCGATATGTCTTCCATCAGGTGCCAATTTAACACTTGTTATTGGACCAACATCATCCACGACATTCAAGAGCTCAGAAGTTGCGCTCCTAGAGGCATCCCATAAGTATACTGTATTGTTGAGAGCTATTGATAAAATATTGTTGACACCCCAGTCCAGCAGATTCAAGTAATAATCATCCACAAGCTCAGGAGCAACCAAAGTTCTCTCTGCAGACTGCAAACAATGACAAGAGAGTTAAAAAATCATATAAATGTTAAAAATCAAGTACTAGGTGAATGCCACTAGAATATTGGACCAATCCTTGAGAACAATGAATATCAAAACTTTTGGAAGGGGAACAACCCTTCCTGTTGATCAAGACCTTCCTGAGTTGGCATAAAGGTAAACCCAAATTCAAATAGAAGAGTTTGCTCAAAATCCAAAGTCCATGTCCATCCAATGGAAGCATTAATAGCATTAATATTCAAAGACACATCGATTTATCCAATCTCTGAAAACAGACCTAAACAGAACCCCACGGTCTATGCACAGAATCTACAAACAAAAACCAAAACCAAATCAATTTCAATGGTTTGCAGACAACCTAAGACAGAGTATTAGTTAAGGATCTACAAAACCCTTACCTGGGGAATATAACACCGCGATTTAATTTTCGGTACAGTGTCAGCAGCAACATTTTCAGAATAGCGAGATTGTATATCCTCAGGAGGAGCGGGAACTTTGCTGGTGAAGCTTAGAATCCTGTATTTTTTAGAGGCAATAGCTCCATCTTGCAATAAGCCTGCTACGAGCTCCCTCTTATAATATTCCTTGGAGGGTGTTAAATTAACACCACTTTCATTTTCCTTCTCAGTAAGCAAATATCGAGCCACGTCAAAATCCATGGATCCCCTATGTGAAATAAACCTATCGCTTTGAAATAACAAAACAATAAAAATTCAAGGTCCATATTTATCCTAATACACAAATGTATCTGTAACCCTAAACTCAGTACATAATACAAATACATTCATAAAGTGTAAGCCAGAAGCAAAGTACATCCATGAAAGTCATACAAAGTAGGAGCAGAATACACATATTGTGCCTTATATCTATCCTAAACACAATTATATCCATTAGCCCTAAATGCAATACAGAGTACATCCACAAGGTTCATACAAAATTAGAAAAGAATACATAAACACAAATATCCATTAGCTCTAAACCCTTACAGATTACATCCATGAGGGTCATACAAAATTGGAGAAGGATACATAAACTTCGCCCTATATATCCACCATAAAACAAAAATGTATCCATAAAACCTAAATCTAATAAAGGGAGCGTCCATGAGGGTCATATAGAACTAGAGAAGAACACATACATTGTGTCTTGTAAGTGTTGAATGGTCCTACAGAGGAAGCCTTTTCTCTGCTCTTTTGCTAGGTTTCTTAGTGCTCATAGACAGTAGGGATTCGATGCCATTATTCATGCTTTTTGTATCCAAAAAAAACTGTAACAGGAATGCAGAAGCATAACCCACACAAACAAAAATAAAATAAAATCCAAGGGCCAACACCACTGCCCAAACTCCTCCTCGCAGCGCGGGTTTAACTCCGTGGCATTAGGGAAATGGGCTATCTTGGACATTGGAACTCTAAATCCATCTATCGTATTCCGTCTCCCGGAACCAGTTTCCCTCGTCAATGCATGCAACTGTATCCTATCATCGGTCAATGCGTCCAGATCTTGTAAGTTTCCACCTCCATCCATCGATCTAACCTCCATCGATCTGGTTTGCACATCCAACATTCAACTTCCACGCCCCTTCCAAGCCCCAACCACCTCTCTGACCCAATGAATTCCAACAAACCAGTGAAAAAATGGGGTGAATCACTCCAACCCCTCCCTCTGACCCAGTAAATCCAGGTGAATGCCATTGAAATCTGCTCCAAACAAAGAAAATCGAGAGCGAATTCCATTTTTTTAGTTTTATGGACATGTATTTTGGTGGGCTAATATTTAATAATTAATTATTTTTAAAATAATTATTGGGCTAACTTTATAAAACTACAAAAAATGGGTTTTATATAAAAAATTCGCCCTATTAAAATTTAAAATCTCTTAAAATTCGCCTTTGGGCTAAAATTCGACCCTAAAATTTTCCCTGTTGGCGATCATCATGATGTGTATATTGTTAAGTCATGTTAGATATGTTAATTTAATGTGCATCTTGCATATAGATGTGTATGTGATCGCATGATTTATTTGACATGAGATGTATATTTGATGTTTGTGTTGTGATGATGTTATACAATGCTATTTGTGTTTTGTTAGATGATCATTATCATGGTGATGTTAGTGAATTTGAATGTGTTTTTTAGTCGAATATGATGTTTGTATGATGGTTATCATGATCATGATGTTTATTAATTAATTTAATATTAAATGATCATGATATTCATTAAATATTATGTCATGAGTGTAACTGAAATTTTAATTTTAATTGCTTGTAAAATTGTAAAATTGTATTTGTATTTGTAATTGTAATTTTCACTGTAATTGTATGTAAAATATTTGTAAAATTTTAATTGTAATTGTAATATTTAATTTATTGTGAAATGATTGTAATTGTATATATTACAAATTGAAAAATTGTAATTCTAATTCTAGTCGTATGTAAAATTCTAAAATTGTAATTGTATTTGTAATTGTAATTTTAATTGTAATTGTATGTAAAATATTTGTAAAATTGTAATTCTAATTCTAATTCTAATTGTATGTAAAATATTTGTAAAACATTAATTGTATTGCTGTGAAATGATTGTAATTGTAAAATTTTAATTGTAATATTTGTAATTGTATGTAAAATTCTAAAATTGTAATTGTAATTGTAATTGTAATTGTATGTGAAATTGTACAATTGTAATTGTAATTGTAATTTTAATTTTAATTGTATGTAAAATATTTGTAAAATTTTAATTGTATTAATGTGAAACGATTTTATTGAAATTTTTAAATTTGTCAATTTATAAATAATTATAAAATAATAAATATAGAATAATATGAATTTTTGTAACATAATAAAGTTTAGAAAAAAATGAAAATAAATTCATGTACTTTAGAATTATCATTATTTTATTATGATCTTATATACCAAAAAGAAAGAACTTTATACAATAAGCCATTTTTATTGAGATCAACACAATTGAAAATTATCAAGTGAAATATTGATTTTAACATTAATTCAAAATACATATTATAATGTTTCGAAAAAAAAGGTCTTATAAGGTATAAGGTAATTAAGTCCTCTTCTTTATAAAAACCCATTTTAAAAAGTATAAATATTGATGAATTAATAACACATGTACTAATTCCATTGAACAGATTTTATAAGAATTCAAGTATATTACCATTGTGTTGCCTCTTATGGATGCTAATTCCATGAACAAATTTTAGAAGAATTCGAGTCTCAAGAATGAAATAGACATAAAAAAAAAAAACATTTTTGGACTATTTTGCATTTTATTATAATGTTTTTGAGATTTTTTGTGGGGTTTATGGTTCATGGGATAATAGACAGTACCAACCCTACCATATTGGTATTTCAGTTGCATTTTTCCTCGCAGCGATATTACTGAATCTTGTAGCTATTCATTTAACAAAGAACCCATATATTTTGAGAATATGATTGAAGGTTTTTGTCATATACTTGAGCACTATTCCATATTCTGCAATTTAATGAGGGTTGGAGGGAGCTTACAATCCTGTATCTGTTAGTAACTGCACCCTTCGGTAGAACTAAAGAAAATTCAAGCAGATTACTCAATGAAGTAGACTAGCCAAAATCAATTTCGTTGAGACCTCAACAGAAGAAATAGATATGCATCTCAGAAATAGATATGCATGTCAGAGGCTCCTGTTGGCACCTTTTCTTGTTGCAAGTTTGGAAAGGTTCAAGTTTCTTTTTCTAAAAGAAGAGGTGTAGTTTTGAAAAGACATGACCCAAATATTTTCACAGCAAAATGTACATTTCCAGCATGTCTAGAAACTAAAATATCTCCAACTTCAATAAACTGCTCATAAACAAAACTTTCCCAACCATTTGTGAAAACTTCCCACGTCTTAGCATAGCACAGGCTCACATGCCACAATTTCCCACTTGGGCCCTGTAATATTGCATCTTCATGTGCCCCACATTAAATTCTCTCCACATAATCAATGGGGACCTCCTGTAATAAACAAAATGCATTGGAAGAATAGTTATTTCCATCAAGAATTTATCCAATTCTAATTCTACTTCTAATTGCATATTTTCATCAAGAATAAACAAAATTCTAATTCTCAATTTCTATGGTTGGAGTTCACTAAATTTTGGTGTACACACCTAAAATTAATTTCGGGGCCTTAATCGCAAATCAGTGCTAATTTACAGATAACCACACTGGTGCATTCTAGTTACTGTGCACTGGTGCCATGTTATCAATAGACGCACCAGTGCAGTTCTATTAAGTGACACACCAATGACGAATAACAACAAATAAAAAAAATGCAACTCTATTTTCTTTAAGTGAAAAAAAATAGTAAATTGAAAAATGGGTGGCAAAATATTTTCAAAAATCTAATTTTATAAAAAAATTCTTTAAATACTAAACACTTTTCATTATTTCACTATTTTTGCAAAACATTTCTGTCAAATATTTGCAAGAGACATACCTGGAGCAAGAGAGCACGAGAGCACTGTGGAGCAGCGAAATACGTTCAAACAGAAGTATTCAGACAATCAGAATTCCAAACCTCCAGTGATTCAAACCCTGTAGAATAGAATTTCAAACGATATCATGATTAAATTTGATTATTTTTTTTACTTTTTTTGTAGTTTTTTTTTCATTTTCAGAGAAAAAGAATCCATTTTTACCCTAAACCCTTCATTATTTTTGTTTTTTTCCCTTTCTTCTCCCTGTTTCTGTGATTTCAGAATTAGCGCTTTTCATTTTATATTGACATCCAACCCATGGGACGACTTGCATAGTCAGATCCCAATCCATGTCGTCCCTTGCATGAATTTTTGAAAAAAAAATAAAAAAAATATATATATATATATATATATATATATATATATATATATATATATTATTGGTGAGCCTTGAGTAACCTAGCGCACCAATTCTCTATATTATCCCAGCGCACCGTGCAAGTACTATGTAATAAAAAAAAAAAATATTTAATTAGTGCGTCATTTCTAAAATAAGGCACCGGTGCGCTAGATTATGAGGGGCACACAGATAACGAGATATTTCATTAAGGCGCACAAAAAGCATGTTGTTTCACAAAAACATGCTTTATTGTGTTAATCAGTGCACCATGTAACATATAATGCATCGCACCAGGTCTCGTAGTTGACAGAGAGCACTGTATGGCGGTCCCTTGTTTGCACAAGGCATTTATGCTACAAAAACTAACACTGGACTATTTTTATTATTTTCTCTGTGTTAATCAGTGCGGTGGTTAACATGTAACATACCAGTGCTCCTTGTTGAAATAGAGCACCATACGGTCTATTATACTATTTTTGCGGTGCATTTATAAGACCCCCACGTACCGACGTCAGTGTGTACATCATTAAAGGCACACCGGTTTTTGAGTTTTATTTTTTACCTGAAAAGTTGACAATTTGTTTATAAATATATTAATGAATGATATGGTACTGGTTTCAGATTGATAAAGAAATGAATAACAAGAGATCAAGTAAAAAAAATATTGATAACACATCAAGAAAAGAAAAAAAGGCAAATTCTTTGTAAATTCTTTACAAAAAATATTATTTTTGAACTATATGTAAGTTTAACTAATATGTATTGTTTATTGTATATCATGGAGAGCCACAAAATGACGAAGCTCGATAATATTATTCTAATATAGGACCAGAAGAGCATAAAAACTTGATAGAAAAATTGCAAAAGGATGAATCAGGTGAATGAAAAAATACTATCTATCCAATACGAGTTTCTTTTTTTTAATTTTCATTAATAATATACTTAAAATTATTAGATAACATGTGTCAAAAAATCTATTAATTCACATCTGTTTAATGTTCTACAGAGACCAACAAATCAAAAAAGGAATGTTGTTCTAAGAAAAGAAAAAAAATAGAACATGCAAATGAAAATGAATTTCTCCTTAGCTCATCTAGAGTGGCATTGGAGGTTAACGAAAGGGGGAAACTATTTTACAAAAGTTTGAGGGATCTAGTGGAACGAATGTATAGAAGTCATTTCCACTTACAATACATAAATCAATCCAATGATTCCAAGAACTAAATTTTATCTAAACTACAGGAAGAGTTTCCATAGAATTGGTCATTGTGACATGTCGAACTTTTAATAGCAAAAATATACCAAAACAAAAAAGAAGGAATGAAAAAGTAATATTCATTTAAATGTTTGTCTAGAATTATTTATAAATATCACTTTTGTTTTATTTACTTTTCATATATCAATATAAAAATTAAATAGTTTATTGTTATGTTAAATTTTCAGGAAGATTATGAAAATATCAAAAGATAAACAAGCTGATATCATAAATATGCGAGTAGGAATGTCCAAAAAGGTGTATAAGGAGATGGCCAAAGAAATGGACAAAATTGCATCACAGGAGGAGCCATCTCAACAACAACATGCTTCAAATGTAATATGTAATCATTGAATTTTTCGATCATTGGGTACAATAAATAAAAAATTTAACAATAAATATTAATTTTCAAGTATTTTCTTGCAGAAAAGAAAAGACAATGGAACCCGTTCAGCACATAAAATAGGACAACAAGGAAGAAAAATGTTGATATCTAAGTTTGTGAGTAATTGTTACTTCCTTATAACAACTTAACTATATTTCATTTTTTATTTTTTAAATTGTTTTACAAAAATAATCATTGAATGTCTTCAAACATGTGCTAACATACAAAGAAGAACCATCAGACGAATTGATTGAAATTGGGTTAAATATGGGTTGTGAGTATATGTTGGCATATCAGAAATTAATTGTGGAATTTGTAAGCACCTATCGATATTTTTTTACTTAGCTTCATCTATAATTAATAGAAAAAAAAATCTTTTATATTAAATATATGATTTCTATGGGGTATAAAACCTGCAGGAAACAAAGTATGGAACTGCGCCAATAGATGAATTTTTGAAAGATGGCATGGTACATGGTTTTGAGAGAATGTGTATAGTTTATGAGTCAATTGTTTCTATGGTACGTCATTTCTTTCCAATTTACATTGATGTAATATATTATTTAATATTGCAATTTTCATTATTCTCACCAATGTATATACACTCATTACAGTTTATTTTTATGTTTGTATATGGAAGGTGAAGAAGAAGAAAACAATCAACACTGTGAACAAAACATTCCTCAAAATAACCCAAGTCATGGAAGTAGCTCTAGCAGTGACATCAATTCAAGTGAAGAATGATGATCACTATGTTTGGATATCAAAGCAAGGCATTGTATCTTTTGAAATATTTGTCTGTGAAATCAAACATTTTGTTTAATATAATATACATAGTGTCTGAATTGAAAGACAAAGGGATACCAATAACTATCCCATTTTGTATGACAAAGACTGTCTTATATATATATATATATATATATATATATATATATATATATATATATATATATATATTAATTTATTCTATTGTGTTTTCAATTGTTGTTATTATGTTCTCCATTGTCGTTATCAAATGCACTAATACAAATTTAATTTTCACATCAATATTGTTATAAGATATATATATGTGTCGACTTTTGATGAATAATGAATTTTAAAAAATCACAATAGTTATGATATTATATAACAAATTAATCCAAACAACACATTCACAATAATTGCACTGTCACAGGTCAATGTTTCTAAAAAATACAAAATGAACACCGGCGTGTGTCAGTTACTGTACACTGTTCCGTTTGTATTCTGTAGCGCACTGGTGCATTTCTACGACCTATGGGCACTACAAAAATACGAAAACCAATTAAAAATCTCGGTGTGTTTGTGCGATACTACGCACCATTGCTTTTATGTGAGACTATGCACCGATGCATTAGTATGACATATGGGCACCACACAAATACCAATACCAATTATAAATATCGATGCATTTGTCTGATACAGCACACCAGTGCATTTATATAAGTCTACGTACCGGTGCATTGAGACGACCTATTGGCACCGCAAAAATCCCAAGAACAATTAGAACACCCCCATGCGTTGTATCACCAACACTGTTCTCGGAGCAGTTTTATACCTTAATAGCTTGGTGCATGCACCTTCGACCGCCCCAGGGCCACAGACTAGATGACATGCACTGGTCCATTGAAACCTTAGTAGCGCACCAATGAAAAAACCATCTGTAATAACCTCCAGCGACCCAAGTTTTTTAGTTGTGTTGAATTTGCATTAAAAGCTCTGCCAAAACCTCCGTAACCATAAAAAAAAATGTTGTAGAAAATGTTTTTTTCAAAATTTCGGCCAATTTTATAACATTAAAATCCTCCTTTATAACCTCCGCTAGAGGGTATTTTCCTTGTAGTGTAGATTACAGTTTAATTTCCATCTTAATTAATGGATAACCAAAATAGACATGCACCCAAAAATAGTGTTATGGGCCCCACCCTAATCTGGCTGCTTAATGCAACTAGGCGTGGGTGCTGAAATTTTCTCCTTGAATCTCAATGCTCCCTCTCAAAAGAAAGGGATTATCCTTCACCCCGATCCTATCTCTATGGTATTTGAATTTTCTCCTGGTGAGCGCCTTCGTCATAATATATGCATCCTGATATTTCGTGGGAATGTACTGAAACAACATTATCCTTCTCTACACACAATATCTGAGATGATGGTACCGGATATCTATATGCTTGGACCTATCATGAGACACAGGATTAATCGAGAGTTTAATGAAACTCTGATTATCACAACGAATCACTGTTTGATCTATCTGAGAACCAAACAAAATTCCAATATCTTTCTCATCTAGATAGCCTCACATGTTGCTTCACTTGTTGCCATGTATTCCGCTTCTGCTGAACTGAGTGCCACAGATCGTTGTTTCGTGTTGTACCAGGAAACCGTTGTCGATCCAATGCTAAAGATCCCTCCTAATGTGCTCTTTCTATCTGATGGACTGCCCGCCCAATCTGCATCTGTGAAGCCTTGAAGCTTCACTCCCTCTATCCATCTGTACCATAGGCCATATTCTGATGTGCCCCTCAATTATCTCAGGACATGCTTCCCCGCCTTCCAAAAGATCTTGGTAGGCTTAAACATAGCTTGACTCAGCTGGATAACTACGTAGAAAATGCTCGGTCTCGTGTTCACAAAATACATTAGTGAACCCACTAACTACCTGTAGACAGTAGCATCCACTACCTCTCCAAAAGTAGCATCCTCTTTCCTCCGATTTCCTGGAAGAGGAGTATCCATGGGTTCGCAGATCTCCATGTTAAACTTAGCTAGTATCTCCTTTGCATACTTGCCTTGAGACACAAAAATTTCACCATCTCGCTGCCATATTTCCTATCCAAGGAAATAATGAAGGAGTCACGTGTTTTTCATTTCGATCTCCCTTGCAAGATCCTCCTTGCATGAGTGTATCAACTGCTCAACACAAGTCAAAACTAGATCATCAACATATAGAAAAATAATCAATAGCTTACGCTTATCCACAATCTAGTACATTTTTGCATCTGCTTCACTTTTGGTGAATCACAGTCTGGTGAAATAGCTGTCTATCCAAGTGTACCAAGCAGAAGATGCTTTCTTCAACCCATACAGTCCTCTTTTGAGTCTGCACACATGTGACTCACTGTTGAATATTTTGAAACCTTAATACTACTCTATGCACACCTCATCCTCAATTATACCATTGAGAAACATAATTTTCACATCCATCTGATGAACGCGCCATCCCATCTGTGCTGAGAGTGCAAGGATGGATTTTATGGAAGAGTACCTTGCAACAGGTGCAAAAGTCTCATCATAATCTATCCCCTTGATCTGTGAGAATCACCAAGCCACAAATCTGGCCTTGTATTTCTCCACACTCCCATCAACAACTTTCTTTACCTTGTAGATCCATCTCGATCCAACCACTGATTTGTCAATCGATCTTGGGACTATCTCCCATGCACTGTTCTTAGAAATGGATTCATACTCCTCCACCATTGCATCAACCCAAGTTCGTTGATGCACTGCTTCCTGAAAGGAAGATGGTTCAGTCACAATACCTTTTCTCATAATAGCCATGTATCCAGTAAATCGATCAAGAGACTACTTCTGTCTGTGTTGTGAAGTAGGGGCTCCTACATTCTCTACGGCATCAAGTCTCAATCTATCAACTTCTGTGGTGCACCTTCTACCATTTCTGATGGATGGCTCTACATGAGTGTTTTCCTCCACTCCATGAACCTCCTCATGTAGCTGATCCACATCTTGAGACTCATCCTTGGGAACCAATAGTTCCTCCTCTGCACGCAAGTCCATTTCCTTCTCAAGGGACAACCACATAGATTTCTCCTCATCAAATTTGATATCCCATCAGACAACAATCATTCTATTGTTTGGAAAATACACACGATAATTATGGGGTGTTTCAGTGCACCCCACAAAAATTCCAAACTCAGTTGTTGGTTCCAACTTCTTCCTGGCATCCTTGGTCACATGCACATAAACAGATGAGCCAAAAACCATAAAGCGTGAAACATCAAGTTTCTTACCAGTGAAAGCCTCTTCAGGTGTACTCATGGCAAGTACTCTATGAGGACAACAGTTTTGCACATGTACCGTTTTATTTCATGATTCCACCCATAGATGCATCGGTAGGCCTTGATCATGCAACATCGCTCATGCTGCACCCACAATAGTTCTTCTCTTCCTCTCCGCGACCCCATTCTGTTGTGGGTTATCATGCGCTATTAGTTCTCTTCCAATTCCTTATTTGATGCAGAAGTTATTGAATTCATTAGAGATGTATTCTCCACCATTATCACTCCTAAGAGCCTTCACTTGCTTCCCCGAATCTTTCTCCACCAGTGCCTTAAACTCACAGAACTTAGAGAACGTTTGATATTTCTTCTGCATGAATAAGATCCAACACTTACGAGAAAATTCATCCACAAAGATTACATAGTACTTTGTGTTTTTTTGTTGAAGCAACAGAGAAAGGACCACACACGTCTGTGTGGACTCTCTCAAGGATCCCTAAAGCTCGATTTTCCTTCTCATGGAAGGTGGCATTTACATATTTTCCCATAATACATCCCTTGCATGTGTCTAATTACACAGGTGTGCCCCTGGGAAGACCAGTAGAAATCTACTACGTGATTTTCAAGGCTCCATGGTGAAGATGGCCCAATCTCTTATGCCATAAATCACCCTCATCCTGGCTCACCATTTGATCTGCCTTTCCCATCATTACTGCACAACCATATACCTCCAGCTTGTGGAGACTCTTAACTCAAATCCATATCCTCTTGGCTTGTCCTATTGTTTTATGTCGCAGGAAAGATTTTCCTTTACTAAAAACAACATCATAACCTCTATCCTCCAGCATTGCGACTGAGACCAAATTTTTCTTCAGACCTGGTACATGCATTACATATTTTAATTGAAAGGGTTTAATTGACTACCTCTGAAAGATAATGGTACCAATCCCGGTAGCACTGTACCATCCGTCGTCGCCCATTTCAATATTCATCTGGAGATCCGTGTCCTCCAAGTCACTGAAAAGTTCCGTGTCTCCCATCATGTGAAAGGAAGCACCACTATCCAAATACCTCACAGATCCCAATGCACTGGACACCATTCATGCGATCAATGAGAAGTCAAGCTAAAATTGTGAGGCAAGGGCCTCACTAACCATATATCCTCCAACCTTCTTTTTCTTCTTCTTTTTTGGACAGTTAGTAGCAAAATTCCCATGCTCGTGACAGTGAAAACACTTCACCTTATAAATGTCCTTCTTCTTTCCATTATTGAACTCAGATTTAGAATGGAATTTCTTCCCGTTACCCTTCCTCACCTTGGCATCCAAAGTAAAATCCTCTTCATATTCATTCTTAGATTAATATCCATCTCTGGTGTTTCATTTGAGCACCTCCTGCACCAAATCCGACCACAGTCGTTCCCAATCTAGCAATTTTTCCCTTCCATTGATAGAGTCTTGATAACTATTCCAACTCTTGGGAAGTCCTAAGAGAGCGAAGCTCACCAAATCATCATCAACAATTGTTTTTCCAATGCTCCCTAGTTCATCCCAACATTGGACAAATTTTTTTAGACATTTTGGAATGGTGTTGCCCTGTTCCATCTTCATCTTCCTAAGTTTATCTTTGAGCGTCAATTTCCTATGGTCATTGTTGCTTTGGAATAGATTCGTCAAAGCCTTTCACATTGCATATGGTGTGGCTTTCCCATGGAATCTTGAGACAATGTGGTCTCGAAATCCCTCCAACAGGATCCTCCTCACCTTTGCCACTTTCTTTTGCCATGCATCAAGATTTGCAGCATCTGCCACAACGTGTTTAGAAACATCATTGTCCATGAATTCCTTCAAGCTATCGTCTTCGAGTACTGCCTCCATCCTATCTTTCCAAGCAATGTAGTTCGAGCTACCCTCGAGTGCATACTCTAACCTCAAGCCATTGAAAGCCATTTCAATCTTGAATTAGTTGTAGCACCGAGAAAGTCTTTATGCAAATTCGAATTCTATACAGTCACAAACTTAGCTCCTGCTTCACTTCTGCATTTTCCTGTGCTCTGATACCATGTAGAAATTATACAACATGCATGTATATCTTGGATTCACCCGATCTAACAATGTACTAAAGTTAAATACCTAATCGCTTCTACAAATATTTTGCGAAATTAAAAACACAGACTTTAATCACATGAACATGAAGAAATATCAATCACACACAACACAAATAATTTCCCAGGGAAATATTATAGCTAAAAAACCACACTATCTTCTATTGTATATTAAGCATGGATCATGAAACAATTACATACAAAACTCTTCTCACAATATACCTCCAGTACTTAGCTAATTGTCTCACACTGTCATATGTAAAATTGACCAACATATAGTGAATTCTCAGCCTCCAGACTACCTACCTTGCTTGCGCAATCCCCGATGGAATAGATCCCTAAAAGATGGGAATTATTGCCTTCCTCGACTGCGCAGGCATCATGGGCACTCCAATGGGTGTTTGGTTGCATGTGTGCAACCTAATAATCCTAGAACTGATAGTCAACTTCCCTTTCACCTAGAACTCAACTGGGTCTCTATTAGATCTGACATGCATGCAGCTAATAATAGTAAATCCTCAGTTGCATGTGAGATCATTGATTGTGAATTAATTAATATTTTATTCACTAGATCTCTCTCTAGTGTATCTTCAGTTACAGCTAGCACAACTGATTTTAACTCACTTAATTGAGTTAAACTGTTTACAACTTTCATTAACTATTGCACCACTGCACTTCAAACTATGTTACAACTAGAATTACTCTGCATGCCTCACAAACTACCTCTAACTCGAAATCCACTAGCTAACTGAATTTATCACTTTCAGTTAATTGTTTCAAGCCAACATTGAGAATATATTACAGTTTAATGTCCAACTTAAATTAATGGATAACGAAAATAGACATGCACCCAAAAATAGCACTGTGGGCCCCACCCTAGTCTGGGTGCTTAATGCAATTAGGCGTGGGTGTTGAAATTTTCTTGTTAAATCTCAACAAGTTAATCCCATTGATAAATTAGTGGATAAGGTGGATCTATAGTGGTATATTAACCTTATATATATATATATATATATATATATATATATATAGATGCATTTAATTTATTTTTTATAATAAATTTGTTATATATAACAAATTTATTATAAACAATAAATTAAATGCATCTATAGTGGATTTTTTTTTTTTTTGTTAATTTTTATATAATTTCACTATAAATTTATTGGAATCTAATGTTTAAATTGTAAATTCTACAAAATCTAAGTGTCATTATGGTTTTCAAAATATTAGAATCATTTATACATTTCAGATAACAAAAAATTCATAATCTAACTTTAAAAAAATTCCAAAAATACTAGTAAACTTAAAATAATTAAGCAACTAGATTATAGCTTTCTTCTCTTTTATTTTTAAATGTTCCATATATAATAATCCTCTTAGATTTGGAAACCAATAATTATAATATAAAATATTTTTAAATATTATTATTTAATAATTATAATAAAGTATATTGATTGTTTATCAAATTTTTATATCCTAAATATCATAAATGAAATTTAACTAATAAACTTTAAGTGTATTATTTATATAATTCATTTTGAATATATATATATATATATATATATTATCAATAATTTCTAAAACACTTCAATACATTTATTAAATTAGAGATAAAAAATAAGGGAATGTTTTCACAAATTTATTCGTAAAATCATTCGATAATGTCTATGACATCACAAATACATTTATACAAATCTATGTAAAAAATAAGGGAATGTTTTCCCAAGTTTATTATGAAATCTACTTCAATAATCCATAAGAGTGAGCCCATTTGATTGTTTCGTCAACTATGTCTTCTACACCATGTTTGAAAGAAAACCACACATCCAAAAGTTTCTTACAAGAAGTTGGCACAAGAACACCACTTTCATCTTTACCATCCATTCTGTCACCACAAACCAAGTTTCTTCACCTTATATGAATATAAATTCATAAAAAAATTATAACTTCCAAGAACTTACAGGATCGCAGAAGACTACTTACTTGAATGGAACAGTGAAATGTGGATAGTGTTTGTGAATGAAGTGTGCTAGCTGAGAGACAGTGAAAGAGCTAAGGGAACAAATATGTCGACCTTGCACGTTTGGTTGCTCCCTCAAAAATATATGAGCCTCACATATATCGTCAATATGAAGCAATCGTATTGATCCTAAAAACGAGTCGCTCGACTTCAAAGCTTCATAATTGCCTGCAACATTTTCAAACGAAATCGTAATGTTTTCATGAGTGTTTTAAGCTAATAAATTATATAATTAAGGTTGCAGTTTCTGTGGATGTAACCTAATTAGGGTTTCAGTTTTCGTGGATGTAACTTAGGGTAGTTTAGTCTTACAAGTTTTGTGGTCTGATCTCCAATAAAGTTATATATATACTTAAGAGCATCAAGTGCTATTTCTTCCATTGAAAAAATAAAAACTAATATTGTAATTCATGCTTTAACTTAAAAAAAAAAAAAACCAAAAGATTTTAAATAACTACGAAAATGACATACCTACCTTTAATGGGGCCTAATATTGCACCACATGATTGTGGAAATGTTGAGATAATGCCTGCCCCGCAAACGAAAACCGGTGCAATTGTCACAACCTCCATTTGGCCACCCTTTAACCCATACCCGATTGCAGCTTTCTCAGCCAAAGTCTTGGACAGGTAATAAAACTACACGTGTGATAAGCACTACCTTTATGCTATGCCATATTTGACATACAAATTCAATCATACTATCCACACAATATCTACTTACATTAAGACGGTGGGCTCTCCTGCGCATGAAATCCAGAGGAGTCCAGGTTGACTCGTCGAGAGTGGAGCCGGTGATAAGTTGTCCTCCTTCATTGAGTGGACAAGCTGCTACCACCGACGAAGTGTAAACTAGCAATTGCACCGGGAGGTGTAAGGGAACGCCGAAAGGAGGCAATAACATTATTTGAGTTCGCATTAGTGACGCTCATTGACCTATTTGAGTAGAAGGATACAGAAATGGTAGTCAATCCCTCTCAAGCGTCTAGAAATGGAATTGATATTGGTTGCCACAAACTGAAGCGTGTGTTGATTAACATCACTAAAGTTTGAGGCATGATAAACCAAGATACCGAATATTAGTGCTACAAATTTAAATTGGGGATTATTGTTAATATAAAGAAAATCAATTGCTCGATTTTGATAAACCAACACTAATCTCTGCACATTAAGGTTGCTTTAGGATTGTCGAGGGGATATGAAACTCGACATGTAGAGTAATGTCATTATGCAAAAATTCAACGCATGCCATGTTCATTGGACAAATAAAATATGGAACACTACACAATTAGAAAATGGCATTGCAATAGCAAGTCAACAAAAGGTCAACACATGCGAGGACAGGTGGGTGACACTATTCAAGATTATGTCAGTGAATATCCTTTATTAGTTAGATCTTTATAGTTAGAATTCTTTTTAGCATTTAATTTATTCGATAATAAAAAAAACAAATGAATATCCTTTGAATAATGCGCCGAGACTATCGTTTTGAATAATAAAAATGCAAGTCTTGAACACTGAGATGGGAAGAATTTTGACCTCCTTCACTATTAATTTAAAGTGAGCTATTAGCTTCGCCATTAACTTAAAGTAGAGCCCTAACAATGAAATAATTGTATTTTCTGGCTTGAATTACAAACTATCAACAATAGCTTTAGCTTTGGCATGTAGCCATTCATGCCATTTTTTTTTGCAAGTTTGATTAGACATTCACAATGTACCTATCTTTATGAAGCGCTTTCATTCTTTCAATTTAAAAAATTTAATAACATGGTAACAAAATTGATTTTTATTAATGTGAAAATGTTTTTAAAATATTTAAAAAAACAAAAAACTATAATGTGACCCTGATAAAGGCGCGCAGGGTGATCGGTTGTCGTGGGCGCGTGCTGCAGGGTTTGAAAATAGTCAAAATTTCCACTTCTGCCAGAGAGTGGGCTGTCGTGGAAGCCAAAGATTCCAGAGGGAGTGGGCTGTCGTGGCAGCCAAAAATTCCATTTCAACGGACAGCCGGCTGATTATGCTCCCATTTCGGGGAGAGAGCTTATTGAGGAAATGACATTTGTTGACAGGCAGCGCGCTGATTACCATTTCAAGAGACAGCGGGCTAATTACCATTTTAACAGGCAGCGAGCTGATTATGCAAACATTTCGGGGAGAGGAAATGAGCTCTGTTTTTGTTGACAGGCAGCGGGCTGATTATGCTACCATTTGGGGGAGAGAGCTCATTTGGGAGGAAATGAGCTTTGTTTTCCGTGGTTTAGACAGTTCAACATATGTAGGCTTGCTGTCTGAAGCACAGTGCCAGGTTTCTATCTGTCTTTCCTTCCTCTCTGAAGACCTCCCTCATTTGGCCACTCCTTCTTGCCAACAGTAGCAGCATGTCATTTATCTATCGGTGCTAACTCGAGTGAACCTCACTATCTAATATGTTGTCAAGTTGTCTCAATCCATCTATTCTGATACTGATATATAAATCCTCTCATTCAGCGGATCGATATGGCAATTACAATTTATATGGAAATTTAAGGAGGCTGGGGTTAAAATCAGCCTTAAAATCGGCGTGTACTTTGGAGCTCTGTCTAGGAAAAGGCATAACAACAATTGAAGGATTGACGATTTTCAAGTGTCCAACTCTGTCCTCCAGGGAAAAGAGGATTAGCTATTTTCTTTGCAAATATGGCCAGATGGTTAAAGCGCCCAACGTGATTCTTGTTGCATGCACTTAAAATTTTTATACACAGGAGTCAGCAGAGTTTCCAGCTCTTTTGCAGCCTCAAATGAGGAGTTTCCATTTGGTTTCGGATTTTCATTCAGCGCACCATTTCGTTTTGGAACAATTGGCTTTCGTACTGTTGGCTTTTCAGGTTTAACTTTTGATTCTTCATTTTGGTGAACAGCAGCATTAGCATTAGCATTTGATTTGGGCGTTTCATTCAGTGAAACATTTGGTTTTGGTTTTGACTTTCCATTGGGTACAGGAGGAGCAAGTGGAATTCTCGACGGAGGTTGACGTTCTGACATCAACAACTTCTGCAGACGATTGTCTTTGGTTTCAATTTCCTTCTTCTTCAAAGATTCCACCGCCATTTCCAATATTCTCTTCTGAAACCATTGTGCATCGATCGAATTCTGTGTGCAGAGACTCATTTTGGTTCTCAAGGCACCTTTTGGCCTCTACAAGTTCCTGAATACTGATTGTGTAAATCAACAAACTGCCTCTCTTTCTCGCACGCAATGACCCTAGAGGATTCAAGCTCCTTTTGTAGAGAATTGAATGTTGTTTGCATTTCCCTCACTCTTCCTTCAAGTCTTACCTTCTCTTCCTCTGCAAGTAAAGTTCTTCTATCCAATTCAGTTTGTAAGGACTTGTTTTCCTCCTCAAGGATCTTTTTCCCCAAAGGGATAGAAGAAAGTTGATCTTCTAAACTCTCTAACTCGCTCTTCTTCTCCTCTGCCATGGTTGAAAGCTGCCCCTTTATATCAGAGAGCACCACACGAGGACCAAAATGGAGGAATCCTGGACGATAAAAGAAACGGCCTTCAATGTCCAGGGGCTCTCCATGGATTTCTTTCTGCCGCCGGCGGACCTCAAAGACCAGACGCCATTCAGCGAAGCGTATGACCTCATTGTCGAGGACAGAGGGAGGTCTCACTCCAATGGCGTTAGCCAAAATGCGAAAGTTGCAGCACTGGACAAGTCCATGGACACATTCCATGACTCGTGAGAATTCATTAATGGCGGCCCACCCATCATCAATCAAGAACCAAGAACCAAGAACCAGAAACCCCGTACACGTGGCAAAATCCAGTTGGTTCCATGCGCGATAGGAAATGCTTTCTCATTGGCTGGGGTGAATAGTGTTTGCTCACCCCAAACCCGCAAAGAAAACGCCTCCAGCGTAACTAGACGCCTCACCGATTTAGCACGAGAACAGGACTTCAACACATTCAAAACCCCTTTCGAAGCAAGCTCGACGGAATCATCCTGTCCCACAATCAACCATCATTAAGTGAAAAGTAGGAGGGGATAACAATCATTTTTTTCAAATTTTGTTTTTCAAATTATTTAAATAATACTAAATGATACATACTAATTTAGGTAAAAGAAAATTTATTATTTCATAATTTTTTAAGACGGCGGGCTCTCCTGCGCACGAAATCCAGGAGTCCAGGTTGACTCGTCGAGAGTGGAGCCGGTATTAAGTTGTCCTTCTTCATTGAGCGGACAAGCTGCCCCCACCGAGGAAGTGTAAACTACGCGCCTCACCGAATTAACACGAGAGCAGGACTTCAACAAATTCAATGCCCCTTTCGAAGCAAGCTCGACGGAATCATCCTGTCCACAATCTAACATCATTAAGTCAAAAGTAGGAGGGGATAACAATCATTTTTTTCGAATGATAAATACTAATTTTTAACCTTTTAAAAAAACACAAATTAAAAAGAAATTTTATAATTTCATAAATTCTTTTTAAATCAAATAATAAAATATCCTCAATAAAATTGTAAAATATTTATAAATATTTATCTTAATTTGAAAGATTTTATATTACTAATTTTAAATAATAAGTCTATCAAAACATATGTTTATTTATTAATATTATATAATTTTATTATTTCAATTTTTTCATATAAATTTAATTATTTTGTTGTGTTTTATATTATTTAAATTTAGTTTTTTTTAATTGTAATGTATTATTTAATTTAATATTTTGATTCAATCAGATTAAAAATAAATAAAACATTTTGACTTCAATTTATTATATAAAATTTAAAAAAAAAACATAAAATTAATAATTATAATTATAATTATACTTATAATTAATATTTAAATTAGTTTTTTTAATATCTAATTTACCAAGTTTTAAGGGATCAAATCTTTTGAGATCTATTTTTTTTGGAGTGAAAAGAGATTTGATCTCTCTCAATGCTTTCTTGATTAAGAGTTAAAATGGATCTAAGTTAATTATATAACATTGTACTGGTATAATCATATAAATTAAATGATTGATAACTACGAATATATATTAAAACACTTAATGACATATCTCACACTAACTAATCATAACTTTATTTTAAATTATTATTGTTATTAATTATAAAAAAAAACTAATATATGAGTTAAACATGTATACATTTAAAAAAACTTGTGAAAATATTTTTAATTATAGAGCTTCACCACATTTTACCATAGAGATTCTTAACTTGTAAATAAAAATTGTGATAATAATGTGGTCCAATACATGTTCAAACCCACCATAATTCATATTAATATGACACATGTTTGTATGCCATTTTTAATTAATCAATTTAATTAAACAACAGAAATCACATAACTATTTTGAAAATAAATTTCGACTATTAATCTATGATTATTGATAAAAATATTTTAAAATATTACATAGAAATTGAATTCTTATAATCTACCTAATAATATATAAATTAAAATTTTAAAAACATATTCCAAGTTAAACACACACACACACACACACATATTACTTATTAACATAGTATAGTAATATAATTAAAAACACAATTTCAATAATAAAAATTTAATAAACTTATATTTCAAGTCTAAAAAATACGATTAAAATTAAATACTATAATTTATTTATTTATTTTTTAAATAAAATTAATTTTTTAATTAAACATAGATGTTGTTATTTATCACTAACTTAGCCATATAAATTAAATAGATTATAAACGTTAATAGACATCAAATCATTTATCTAATGATATATCTCATATTCTTAAAATTAACAAACTAATTATAAAAATTAACTTAAATATAAATTTATTATAAGTTACTATTATTAATATTGATTATAAAAAATTAATATTTAAGTTAAACATATACACATTAAAAAAAAAATGTGAATTTTTTTTAACTATGGAGATTCCCTCATTTTAAATGGAGATTGTTAACCTGCAAAATAGACTTTATTGTAAAATCATGGACCATTAATATGGCTTTCTGAAACCTAACCCATGTTCATGTGACACATCCATATGACTCTTTTTAATTAATCATTTAAATTAAAAAGATAAAAATATCATAACAACTTTTTAGATAAATCTCAACCTTTAATCTCTAAATAATGTTAAAAATATTTTAAAATACTTTCTTGAGATTAAATCTATACTATCCACTCAATAATTATTAATTATTAACACTTAAACTGAAATTCTAAAAACTTGTTCTAAAACATACACACCTATAAACATAATTATATTTAAAAATTATAAAAAAAATTACCCACTATATATAATACAAAATAAATAAATAAATAAAAATTATGAATCAAAAATATCAAATTAACATAAATTCATTTTACATCTATATTTATTAATATTAGAAAATCAAATTTCATAATCGATATATTTTTTTAAATAATTAATAAACATTCTACTTCAAAAAAAATTAATATTAGTCATTATTTAATATGTTGGATGGAAGAAAGATTTGTCCACCACTAAAAAGTTATTATCAGGATTGTGCAATGCTCAATCGAAATAATTTAATCTAATCTGTAAGCTTCTAGTCCCTGAAGCTGAGTGAAAAGTTCACCCAGTTAAACTTAACACACTTCTTCATAAATCCTCATCAACAACAATTGATTGACTATATCAATATCCATACTAAAATAAAATCTCCAAAAGATATTGTTCTCAATTCCTCCCATGAGATTTAAACACATGATAAAGACTGAAAATATACACTTATTTTATATTTTAGTAATTCAACTGATTAAAAAAATAACATATTTTTAATAATTAACCGAATATATAAAAAACTTCCTCAGGAATAAATTTATAGTCTGTTAAATCCATTTTCCATAATGAACATATCAGGAACTGAGATAGATTTATGCATAATAAGTACATCAGAATGGTTGGAGAAGTCCATAGGACTGGCCACGTGGAACACCCCTTGACATCCCTCCACGACAGAATCAAAGGCGTTCTCTTCGCTCAAATCTGCTTGGAAGAGCTTCAGTCTCTCTACAACTCCAGAAAGCGATAGCAGAGGTCTAGTTTGTGCCTTGTTATCTGCATGCACAAAAATATGAGAATAGCTTACACCTAATTTCTTCGGAGAGAGTGGCTAAACGAAGAGATTAATTAATAAGTCTACGACGGTGATTCGGTGTCTGGTTAATGTATTTTTAGCTGTTAAGTCACTAGTTTAATTACCAATTCATGACCATGATTAGCTTCACTTAACTTAAAAATATAAAAAGAAAAAAAGTGATTAATTTATAATAGGAAGAAGAATCTATATTACATACTTGGATTTCTGAGAGTGCGTTAACAATATAGCCTCTTTGGGGAATATTCTTGAGGAGCCATGATCCAATATACCCTCCTGCTCCTCTAACACACACCTTTGCATTGTTTCACTTAGGGCGTTTATGTAGTGAACATGATATTTATATTGCAGGCTATGAAAATATAGAATGGGTCTTTATATAACATATCAGCCACCACTCACCTTTTTCAACATATTCGGTCGTCACTATGCACGCTTATAACTGAAAGTGACAAGTTATTTTTTTAAATATGACTCTCAACGTTGAATATTCATGTCTTTAGCATTTTCAAGTGTCCACTAAATCTGGTCTCTCCTTTATTCAAAGTATTAATCATACTTTGTATATGTACCTGTGTTTCAGGCACTTAAAAATTTTCAAGCCTCTGTTTCACGTGGGCGAAGAAGTACAATTTGTCTTAATTTTTTCAAGGTAGGCGAAGAAGTAAAATACAATTTTCTTGTTTAAAGCACAATTTGTCTGTTGATTTCATAGGGAACGCAAATTAATGCCCCACGACCATTGCATATAACACCATATATATATATATACCTTCCTGATATGGTGGAACAACCAATAATCACCACCAATCAAAACACAAAACAAGCTAACCAAATTAATTAAGCGCCAAAACAAAACCACACACCATATGAAGCAACGGAGGTTCAACCTTGGGACCTCCCTCTGCAAATGACTTGCCAACTGAGGTCCACCCAACACACTTCATGCGGGCTTTGTTAAATCTTCCCTACGAATTTTATTTAAACCAACATTCATGCATTCACGGAGGGAATACGGAGAGGCGAATGGAAGCAAAGAGGAGGAGGGAAGAACCACTCTGTGGAACCCTGCAGGCACCGTTACTAAGACATGAATATTCCAGGGGAATATTTTGTGCATCATTAGTTAGAAATCTAAAAGATTCCATTTACGAAAAAATTTCACGGTGTCAGATTCATGTCAAGTTTATTCTCAAATGAACCAAAATTTCACAGGGAACGCGATGGCATGTTTGAACTTCTAATCTAAGCAGCGAAATTTCAATCAACTTGCACAACGGACTCTTTGTGGAATCATGAGGAATCTAAAATATTCCCTAAGGACTGATTTTTAACAGTTTCAGAACCAGGCTAAGTTTATACTTATTTTTCTCAGAATTTCACAAGGAGCGCAGTGGTAAAGTCAGATTTGTCATCCAAGCAGTGTAATTCCATTCAACCAACGAGAATGAATCTTTAGGGGAATTTTTGAGATTCACGAGGGTCCATATTTTGACCCAAGTCACAACGGGACAAGCATTAGAAGAAATTTCAGCCTAAAAGTGCCCATGAAATTTTTATTTAATTTCCATGTCATAATATGCAGACCAATAAAAATTATTTAAATTTAAAAACATGTACATGTAAATATTTTGGAGTGAAAAACAGAAAGACTACTTTTTTTAATTGTATTTTTGACTTATCTCCTTATCGGTTTACTCAAATTTTAAGTGTAGAGACTCGTTGGATGTAAAATTAAATTTCACATCCAACGAGTACCCATTATGCATACTTTTGAAAAGACTTTTTTTTAATGTATCTACAATTTTTATCAAGGTGGGTCTTCTCAAAATTATGCATAATGGGTACTCGTTGGAGTGAACTTTAATTATGCATCTAATGAATGTATAAACATGAAATTTGGGTAAACCTATAAGGAGATAAGCCGAAAATACAATTTTAAAAAAATAGCTTTTTTTCTTTTCCCCCCAAAATTTATAACACTTATTTTATTATTTTTACTATTATTTTATTATTTTTCCTAAGTACGACACTTTTACGCTGATATTTCCTCTAATGTTTATAGTCATTTTTACATGATTTTTTGCTAGGAATCCAACCGTACAACTTATTTCTCCAACAGAGATGTGCATTTTCAAGCCATCCGTAGAAGTGTAAGTATAAGGTGTCTTTTTTTACATGCATGGAATTTGATTTTGCTGAAGATTAATGAAAGCAACCTCCCCACTTTGAGTAGAGCCCGAAGACATATCTTGTTACACTAGGTGAACTACGTTACCAATTTGTTGTGTCTTGCTTCACATTGTTTCCTTTCATTTCTGCTTATTTAATGTGATATGTTTTCATGGTTACATGCGCTTGTATATGCAATTTTGTATGCATCCTTAAAGTAAAAATATTTGGATCAAGTTTGGTATTAGAGTCAGTCTTTTGTTGATGTGAATTGCAAGTGTATGATAACCAAGGGAAAGCTCCAAAGAGGTTAAGGAAAACTTAATTCCATTGATCCAAAATCAGGGTGTACAACACGAAGATGGAAAATGGAAGATGAAGAAGCTTGAGTGGAGGAAGAGAGAAATTATCGCAATTTCTTCTTCACCATGGCAAAGAGAGCTGGTTATTTGCATAATATGAGAAGACAATCAAGTTTATGAAGAAAGAACCAGATGATCATGCCTGGGTAAATCATGAAGGAGGAAGAAAGGAGCCTGATCTAAGGCTCAAGTTTTAGCTAAAAATTTAAAGTGCTCTAAATTGCTTCAAACCTGAATGACCGGATATAGTTCGTCGCCAGGATTCTGACCCAACTCGTTTCATCAAAATCTGAGTTTGTATGATTGAGTTATCATCTGCTGTTCATTTTACAAAACATGCAAAAAAAGGAGAAGAATAGGTACAGTGATGATGTGGAAGGTACAATCAGAATTGCAGGAATATTATCCAAATTGCATCCAGTGGTACTGTGACAAGTGTCATCTTCAGATTCGACATATGGGTTAAGTGAAGAGAAAAATTGCCTAATAACCTCCAATTCTTCCTAAGGTGGAATTTGAAAATTTTAAGGGTTAAGGTGAAACCCAACCAGAGGGCGCCATGTGTCCTCTCTGGTGGGCCACCTCCTAACCTATGGGGGGTTGAATTATATGATTATATTGAGGTTGAGAGTGCAAGATTCTATGATCCATAATATTATAATTATAAATCTTCCAGGAAATCACATAAGGAATTAAAATTCCTTATGTGATTTCCCAGAAGATTTATAATTATAATTATATCGAGGTTTTGAGAATTGGATATATGGTGGATTTATTTCAAATATATCTATATATAATGTTCAAACCATCTTTCAGCAGATTTCACCAATTGTAGAGGAGTCGCTACCTAAATTTGGGGAAGGTTAAGTCTGGAGGCAAGTCGATAAACCTAGCGGAGGATCTAACCATGTGCAAAATTTCATGGCAGAGTCGGGGCTCAAACCCCTGACCTCCGGCCTGCAAACTGCGCACGATACCATCTCTGCTTTGGGGTAGTTCTTACCCTATACGTCTTTCGTGTACATTTGAATTTTAACTGCTGACTGTTTAGGAGTTGGAGGGGGCCAGCCCCCTCCCCACGTGACCAGAAGCGCTCGACCAAGAGCTAGTTCAAACAAAACCGGCAGAGATTAATCGTATTTAATTAACGTTAAACTGTGGCTTAATGACGTTAAGACGCCATTAGCATGTAAAGTGAGTTTAATGTAAAACCCCTCTTATCCGCCTGCTAATCCAGGATTAGTACTAATTAATACGACATTTAGAATGGTGGAAAATTCGGAGGCATCGCCAAACTTGGTGGGAATGCCAATTTTAGAAAATTAACCGGCACATTAGGGGAATTTTGAGGTCTAAAATGAGCCTCCTAAGAAAATAATAAAATAATAGCTAAACCAACAAAATAATATTTATGAATTTGCAATTCACTTTTTGCACCACAATTCATGTAACCATAGTTAAATTCAATTCAAAAATTGTACCAAAATAAAATTAATAAAAAAATGTATTGATGTGACTATAAATAAGAATGAGTTTTTCAAGAAAAAAAACATTATTATTGAACAAATAATGCATTGTATATTTTCATTTCGATATTTCATATTTCATAATATTTTCACTTGGATATTTCATTGTATATTTATTGTATATTATTGTATATTTGTGTAGGGATATGCATTGGATATTGTGTAGGGATATGCATTGTTTTTTTCAAGAAATATGAAATGATAATAATAGTATTTTATTCAAAAAGTGTGAAATGACATTTATTATGATTACTTTACTTTATGACTTTAAAAATACTTAGAGCACTACCATAGTTAACCATGAATTTTTATCCACCATTGAGAACGTGACAAGTAAGTACCTTTAACTCAACCAATGCCACCTCAACCATTAGGGATGATGTCATCCCTTAAAATGTGATTGGTTCTCATAAAGTGAATTTTTATTGTACATTTTCCTTAGGAGGCCCATTTTAGACCTCAAAATTCCCCTAATACATTTCTCCAGTTTTGGAGGAGAAATTGGGGCAAAGTTTGTTTTGGTCATAACACACTCAATTTTCGACCAAACTGAGCTCAAAAAGTGTCATTCTAGGCTAATTAGCATGTTGGTAACTCAATGAAATAGGTTGTAGAGGCAGAAAAGGTCATCTACAGGTGTTTTAGTGCATTTGGAGATTTTTTAAGGCCAGAGCCACCAAGTGTTGGGGTCATTGCCAGAGCATCCGGAGTCCAAATTCAGCAAAAAAATTAATCATTTTTGGGAGATTATAATGTTTTAAACTCATTGGAATAGGTTCCAAGAGGTTCTGAAGCTTGTAAAAACAATTTTAGAATACTTGAAACTAATACAAAGGTCACACTATGAAGTTGGACCAAGGAGATGTAGCCCAGGAGGGGTGAACTCCTTTATCAAAATTCTTTGTGTTAAGCTCTGTTATATGTTTTTGTTGTGTTTACTATTTCTTCTATACCTATCATTTAAATCATGTTTTTTTAAGCTTATGAAAAACTCATAATTTCACTAAGTACACTATTTGCCAATCACATGCTCATAAACAAACTCATGAAGGATAAGTAAAACAAAGCAAAGAAAAGTTTATATCTGAAATGAAACTAGCACAACATTAAATAGCATTCATTTTCATATCATAGCCTCCTGAACCTCCCTCTCCATCATCTAGTGAAATTTTTTTTTCATATTCTTCTCATCATTCTAGAGGTAGAACTCATAAAAATCACTTTTTCATGTTGGATGTCAAATTTGATTTACCTGTGTTTAGCAGAGAATCTAATTCAGAAACTCTAAACAACTCGATCAGATAGGTTGAGGTATATTTCCACATACAAAGAAGCAAAGAGGATGAAACTAAGATCCAACTAGCATCACTTCGATTGAATAGCACTGCTCTCTTATGGTGGGAAGGAAAGCTACAACAAGGTGGTAAAATAGTCATAAAACTATTTCACCTTGGTCTGATTTCATTTCTGCTTTAAGGGGGCATTTTTACCCATTGTGTTACAGACATAAAGCCATGATGGAATGACAACATTTGAAACAAAGTAATGGTAAAAATGTTCAAAATTTTACAAAAGAGTTTAGGAAACAAGCACTAGCATTAAATGTTCCACTAGAAACTCCCCAGACGTTGATGAAATATATTGGCTCTTTGCATAATTATTTATGTCATTAATTATTATTATTTGAACCTAAAACTCTAGATGAAGCTAGTGTGAAGGTTGTGCATCTTGAAAGCGGGGAGAAGCATAAATAAGATGACCGCCCAAAGAGGGAAACAACAACTAAGAGAAGAGAAGCAAAGCCCTCTTGTACTCATTGTGAGAAATAAGTGCATGATGAGGAGAATTGCTGGAAAATGCATCCAGAGTTGAGGCCTAAGAGGAAAAATAGAAAAGAGAAGCAAAAGATAGTTGCAATTGTGCAACAAGACCAAGAATGTGAATCAAAGAATGATGAGAAGATCAGAGCTGCAATATTTGTAGGTGTTAGACCAATTGACTTGGGATCAATATTAGGTGATGAGATGAATATTTCAGCGCTTGGGATCACTAAATATGGAATTATTGGCTTGGGTTTTGATTCAGGCGATGAGACAAATATTTTAGCAGATGTTGTGCCAAAGATGAAGAAAGCACAAAATGTTGCATGGTTCGAAGAGCTTGAAGATATCAACCAAAGAATCCAAGCATAGAATACTAAACTAAGAAGGCTCCTACAAGAAGTAGAGAAGGAGAAAGAAAGGTTGCAGCATCAGTTACAAGCCAAGGTGGAGGCCTTGGAAAAGTTGCAGTATAACAAGCCTGAGGAAAAAATGATTCTTCAAATTCATGTTCCTTTTATGATGATGACTTCACCACTTTTGAGAAAATACTACAGGATTTGGATCAAAATTTTTGAAGAAGATGGGGTATCAAGGAAAGGGCCTCCGTATTAATGGCCAAGGCATTGTGAATCCCATCAAAGTGGAGGAACTGCCTCGCGATGCAGGACTTGGGTATGTCAAAAGAGTAGTTGGAGAATGTTCCAAGACAACCAATGTCTAACCAATGATAGATGATGATAGCACTTCATCACAATCCTGTAATAGTGAGGATTCCATGGGTACTTATCAAAGGCACACCGAGAATAAGCATTCCAAGACGATCCACAATGTTTGGAGGAGAAAGAATCATTATATTCACTACAGCGAGGGTAGACACCAGAGAGCCACGTGTCAGATACTCCATGCTCATAGAGCACCTATGAAGGAACTAGCTAGTGAAAATTTTCAACAAGACAATCTGCCACAGGGTGATCAACCATTCACTTTATTGAGTAAGAGATGGTTTTACTAGATGTAGTAGCTTGTCATGACCGCATTTTGTAAATCATGTGTTGCAAATGTACAAGTGATTATATGTTTCCCATCGCTTATTAAAGTAACCACTACAAGGAAAAGACTCTCTAGCAAAGGTTTTTAGTGTTATAAAATTGGCCAAAATTGTCAAAAAAACATTTGATACAATATCTATTTTCGGTAATGGATGTTTTGGCAGAGCTTCTAACGGAATTTCAACACAACTAAAAAAATAGGGTGGTTGAAGGTTTTTACGGATGTTTTTCTCATCGTTGCACAATTCAGGTGTCAACGCACATGTGCATTTTAGATTAAATGCACCAGTGCGTGTCATCCAGACGGTCGGCCTGGGGCGGTCGAAGGTGCATGCACCGGGCCGTAAAGGTCTAAAACCGCACTGGGCGCACTGTAGGTGATACAAGGCACCAGGCCGTTCTAATTGGTATTGGGATTTGTGTGATGCCCATAGGTCGTATCAACGCCTCGATGCATAGTATTATAGAAATGCATTGGTGCATAGTATCACACAAACACACCGATTTTTCTAATTCGTGTTGGTATTTGTGTGGTGCCCATAGGTCGTAGAAACACACCAGTGTGCAATATCACATAAAAGCACCAGTGCGCAATATCGCACAAACAAACCGAGAGTTATAATTGGTATTGGTATTTGTGTGGTGCCCATAGGTCATAGAAACACACCGGTGCACTTTATCATACAAACGCACCGCTGTACACTAACATACACGCACCAGTGTTCATTTTGTGTTTTTTAGAAACATCGACCTATGACAATGAAATTATTGTGATTTTTTAAAATTCATTATTCATCAAAAGTCGACACATCTTATAACAATATTCATATCAATTAAATTTTTATTAGTGCATTTAAATGTGATGTTTGGATTAATTTTTTATATCATATCATAATTATTGTGATTTTTTAAAATTCATTATTCATCAAAAGATGACACATATCTTATAACAGTATTCATATCAATTAAATTTTTATTAGTGCATTTGAATGTGATATTTGGATTAATTTGTTATATCATATCATCATATTTCACATCTCTTCATTATAACATTTAATCATCCATATATTTAATCAGTGGTGTTACATTTCACAACGATAATAGAGAACACAATATAATAAATTAAAACATATATATATATATATATATATAAGAAACTATTTGTCATACAAAATGGGACAGTATTGGTATCCCTGTATCTTTCAATTGGGACACTATGTCCATTACATTAAACAAAATTTTTGATTTAACAAACAAATATTTGAAAAAATACAATGCCTTTCTTTGATATCCAAACATAACTATCATCGTTCTTCACTTGAACTGTTGTCACTGCTCGAGCTACTTCCATGACTTGGGTTATTTTGAGGAATTTTTTGTTCGCGGTTTTGATTATGTTCTTCTTCTTCACCTTCCATCTACAAACATAAAAATAAACTGTAATGAGTTTACATACATTGGTGAGAATAATTAAAATTGCAATATTAATTAATATACATCAATGTAAATTGAAAATAAATGACGTACTACAGCAAAAATTGACTCATGAACTATAAACATTCTTTCAAAACCAAATTTCATGCCATCTTTCAAGATTTCATCTATTGGAACAATTCCATACTATGTTTCTTGCAAGTTTTATACCCCATAACAAATAATATATTTAATATAAAAGATTTTTTTGTTCTATTAATTATAGACGGAACGAAGTAAAACAAGATCGATATATGCTTACAAATTCCACAATTAATTTCTAATATGCCAACATATACTCACAACCCATATTTAACCCAATGTCAATCAATTCGTCTGATGGTTCTTCTTTGTATGTTAGCACCTGTTTGAAGACATTCAATGATGATTGTTTTAAAACAACTTAAAATATACAAAAATGAAATCTAGTTAAGTTGTTATAAGGAAGTAACAATTACTCACAAACTTAGATATCAACCATTTTCTTCCTTGTAGTCATGTTTTATGTGATGAATGGGTTCCATTTTCTTTTCTTTTCTGCAAGAAAATACTTGAAAATTAATATTTAATGCTAAATTTTTTATTTATTGTACCTAATCGAAAAAATAAATGATTACATATTACATTTGAAACACGTTGTTGTTGAGATGACTCCTCCTATGATGCAATTTTGTCCATTCCTTTGACCATCCCTTGTACACCTTTTTGGACATTCCTACGAGCATATTTATGATATTATCTCATTCATGTTTTGAGATATTTATAATCTTCTTGAAAATGTAACATGAAAATAAACTATTTAATTTCTATATTGATATATGAAAAGTAAATATAACAAAAGTGATATTTATAAATAATTCTATAAAAACATTTAAAGGAATATTACTTTTTCATTCCTTTTTTTTTGTTATTGTACGTTTTTGCTATTAAAATTCTGGCATGTCTCATTGACCAATTCTCTTGAAACTCTTCCTATAGTTTAGATAAAATTTGGCTCTTGGAATCATTGGATTTATTTTTATATTGTAAGTGGGAAAGAACGTCTATATATTTGTTCCACTAGATCCATCAAAATTTTGTAAAAGTTTTTCCCCCTTTTGTTAACCTCCAACACCACTCCAGATGAGCTAAGGAGAAATTCATTTTCATTTGCATGTTCTATTTTTTTTTCTTAGAACAACATTCCTTTTCTGAGTTGCTGGTCCTTGTAGAACATTAAACATATGTGAATTAATAGATTGTTTGAAACATGTTATCTAATATTTCTAAATATATTATTAATGAAAATTAAAAAAAGAAACTCATATTGGATTGATAGTATTTTTCATTCACCTGATTCATCCTTTTGCAATTTTTCCATCAATATTTTTTTCTCTTCTAGTTCTAGATCAAATATAATCTTATCAAGCTTCGTCATTTTGTGGCTCTGCATGATACATAGTAAAAATACATATTAGTTAAACCTACATATAGTTCAAAAACAATATTTTTTGTAAATAATTTACAAAGAACTTGCCTTTTTTGCTTTTCTTGATGTGTTTTCAATATTTTTGTTACTTGCTCTCTTATAAGCCATTTCTTTATCAATATGAAACTTGTACCATAACATTCATCAATATATTTTATAAATAAAACATCAGCTTTCAGGTAAAAAAAAATATCAAGAAAGTGGTGCGTCTTTAATGTTGTACGCACCGACGTCGGTGCCTTGTGTTCTTATAAATGCACTGCCAAAATAGTATAAAACACCGTACGGTGCACCAATTAACATAAAAAAATAAACATTTTTTTTTGCCAAACAGTACATTCACAGTGCGCTATAATGAAATAGCGCATCAATGCCCTATTTTACATATGGCGCATGTATTAAAAAATATTTTTATTTTTTTATTTTTTTAATCAAATAGTATGTGTGCGGTGCACTGTGATAAGACAACACACCAGTGCGCTAGTTTATGTAGGGTGCATCAATTAAAAAAATCAATTTTTAAAAAATTCATGCAAGGGCCGACATGGATTGGGATCCGACTATGCAAGTCGTCTCATGGGTTAGAGTTCATAGGCCTATATATATAGCAATACAAACCCTATAAATCTAAAATGAAAAGCCCTAATTGTGAAATCACATAAACATGAAGAAGCAAGGCCAGAAAAAAAAAAAATGAAGGGTTTAGGGTAAAATGAAAATTTTTATTTATTTTTTATTTGTTTATTTAAAAAAAAAAAATTCTGAAAATGAATAGTAAATTTAAATTTGTTACTTACTACGTAAAAAATAATGCAGAAAATGTAAAAAAAGCAACAAAATTTAATCAAGAGATCGTTTGAAATTCTATGCTACAGGGTTTGAATCACCAGAGGTTTGGAATTCTAATTGTCTGAATAGTTCTGTTTGAAAGTATTTTGCTGCTCCACAGTGCTCTCGTGCTCTCTTGCTCCAGGTATGTCCTGTGAAAATCTCTAGCTGAAATTTTTGCAAAAATAGTGAAATAATGAAAAGTGTTTAGTATTTAAAGAATTGTTTTATGAAATTAGATTTTCAAAAATATTTTTCCGCTCATTTTTCAATTTACCATTTTTTTTTCACTTTAAAAAAATAAAGCTACACTTTTTTTATTTGCGGCTATTAGTCTTTGGTACATCAATTAATACCACCACACCAGTGTGTCAGTTAATAACATGGCACCAGTGCACAGTAACTAAAATGCACTGATGCAGTTATCTGTACATTAGCACCGATAACAATAAGTCCATTTTTAACGCACCGAAATTAGTTTTAGGTGTGTACACCAAAATTTATTGTTGATTTTGCTTAAATGCATGGAGAAAATATCATAATTATATCGAATGGATATTTCTTAAAAATCCATCCCGTTCCATAATATTTCTCAAAGTCCATCGCGGACTTCTCCCTATACATCTTGAGACATAATATTTACTTCATATTTTATTTATATTTTCATCATCTATTGAATTTATGTTTTTTTATCCATGTCAATCAGCTTAATAAAATTTATAATGTATACAAATTTGCAGGTTCATGTAGATTCAAAATCGAGTTCAGATGCTGAAAATATTCAAACAACTCCAAAACGTCGGAAGTTCTTATCAGGAGCAGCATACTGCAAGGTGCATTTGGTAGATGAAAATGGACAGCCGCTTCACCCTACCAATTGTAAAAATATTACATCTTCTAGCCACAGTCCTAGGGCAATGATGCTAATAATAATTGTTTGGTATATTAATGTAATTATTTCAACGTCAAACCAATTAACCATACATTTTCAATGTTCTTATTAATTGATATCATATATTTTTTACTAATCATGTTCAAATATATTTTTTGAAATTATTAGGATTTTAGTGATTATAAGCGACCTACCTACAATATTTCGTTGCACCCCATGACAATGTCAAATCAAGAGAAGGCTAAATTAAGAGAAAAAATCGCAGAGGAACGATACCAAGAATGGTTGAATCAACCATCGATTCAATTCCCACTACGTCTAGATTCACGAATTAGGAATGACTACAACAATAGTAGTTATTCACAAGATGGCAATGGAGGAAATCAAATATAGGTTGGTATGGATGATTACTTAAGGGATACGACTGCCATGGAGACAATGTTGTTAGATGCATTCCAAAACGATGATCATCTAGGGGATGATGCTCATATCGCTGACACCTTTTTTGAAAGCCTTAAATTTTCTTCCACCACCCCTCTCTTTGGACCTGGCAATCAATAAGAGTATACCCATTTGGGGACAACAATGTTACTATACAACTTGAAAGCAGATTTTGGCTTGTTGAATGCATGTTTCTCGAAAATTTTGAGGTAAGTTACCATAAAGTCCTACCTTATATAATTTCGAGAAATATAATCACACATTGAACATTACATATGGTCAATTTTCTGAACGTTAAATATAATTATATAAGAATTAATGTACATTTAATATTTTCCATGATCACCAACTACAAGTTATTCAAAGATAAGGTTCTTCCGAGTGATAATGTCTTGCCCGATAGCTGCGAAGAGGCAAAGAAATTGTTGAAAATGTTGGGTGTTGAGTACATATCATATCATGCATGTCCAAATGTTTTTATTCTATATAGAGGAGAATACGAAAACAAAGAGATATTTCCGAAATTATGGCATGACAGGTATGATAAATCGAAAAATAAGGTTAAATCATGTGGTCCTCCTTTTAAGATATTGAGGCACATGCCTATAATCCCAAGGATTCAAAGGCTCTTTCTATGCAAATAATTAGCTATGTTGAATGGATGGCAAGCCTCACACAGAAGTTAGTTGGGATTTATGTGAATCCCAACTGATTCAACAACCATGAAGCATATAGAGTATACATGGCTCAAAAAATTCAAGGATGAAGTATGAAGTCTACGACTTAGCATATCCATGGATGGTGTCAAACCATATTCCCTCCAGAACACCAACTATTATGTTTGGCCTGTAGTAGTGATCAATAAACACCCCCCCATAGTTGTCCATGAAGAATGAAAATCTTATGTTGGCTCTCATAGTCCTTGGTAGAAGACAAGTGAAGAATATGGATGTCTACTTACAACCACTTGTAGATGAATTAAAGGAATTATGGGATGGGATAAATGTATACGATGTATCAAGACTGATCGCAACAGAGAGCATTTTTACGTTGTATGGCATACGTGCTTACAAGGCACATGATTATCCATGCTTCGGAGTTTGCTCTGGTAAATGACATATTTATTGATTTTTTTATATACATAATAATATTATTTCACATATTAGTTATTTAATTCATTATAATTGTTTTGATATTCATGATACTATTTAATGTGCCCTTGCATATAAACCATATACAATAATCTCACAAGTCTTGTAACAAAAGGGTATTTTGGATGTAAATTTTGTGGACCTTCTCTCAAAGCTAGATGGTCCAACGACCTACAAAATCCATTGTATGACTGCTCCAGGGTATTCCTCCCAGAAGAACACCCTTACAGAAGAGAAGTATCCGCTTTCAATGGTAAACTAGAGAGAACCCAATGGCCTCCAATAACGACACTAGATGAATGGCTTAGAGCATATGAGAGAGAGAAGGAGAAGGAGTCCATAGAAATTTTCGATTCAAATGGGGAGCCTATGTTCGATGATCCAGAATTATTCAACACCTAGGGATGAAAATGAAATCTATCTTTTATAACCTCACATATTGGGAGCATCTTAAGATTACCCATTTATTAGATCCCATGCATATATTTAAAAATGTTTCATCTTCTTTATGGAGGCACATATCATCGAAACAAAGTGACACATTGGCTGTTAGGAAAGATCTTATTACTTCAAAAACTAAAAAAGAAACATTGGCCAAGACGATTATAAAGTACAGGATCAGAGGCGGGTGCTTCTCCCTCTAATTCATGGTATTTCAAAGAAGGTGATGTCCCATGGATTTTAAAAAAATATGATATTTCTTTGGCAAAAGAAGTTATAATGGGTGTGAGGGTGCCATCTTCATACGACTCTTCACTACGTCGCTGCTTCACCATGGATGACCATTTGTCGGGGTTGAAATCACATGACCATTTTAATATTCTAAGAGTACGTATAATGTCAAAAGCATGATTTTATTATTTGTTATATTAATAAATTTTATCCCATGTAGGGATTATAAAACATAAATAATTTTGTATATTATTGCATGTGTTTATAACTTTGCAGTGTCATTATTCTTTGTTCGTGTGTGGGTGTGTGAAACATGAATTCCCTCAAGACCAAGAACATGCCATATCTAAATTATCTGCATTTGTACGTTGGATCACGTCAAAGGAGATTCATGTGGCTAGCATTCCACAGTGGCATCAAGAGATAGTTGAGATTGTTTGTATGTTTGAGAAGGAATTTTCGACAAGTTTCATGGACTTGCAAGTTCATCTTCTAATCCACCTAGTAGATGAGGTTGAATTAGTTGAGCTAGTTTCTTGTCGTTGGATTTTCTTCTTAGAGAGGTACATGAAGAAATTGAAAGGTTTTGTTCGACAAATGGAAAAACCCGAGGGGTCTATGGTAGAGGGGTACATATCGTATGAGTATTTCTATTATGCCAATGAGTACATAAAGCAGATCGATAACAGACTAGGTGTGGTGATTTGGGACAATGAAAGGGATGAAGACAAAAGAGAAGGGGAGCTACTCCAAACAAAGTGGAAAAAGCGCTTGATAAAGAGTAAGCGACTTATAATTTTTCAAATTTACACAAAATTAATATTCATGTTGAACTTCGATATAATGTATATTTTGATCTCTATGTACTAGATAATTTTGGGTTGATTTCATCAATTAATGCATAAATTGAAGCAATCAATAAATTTGTTCTTTACAATTTCGAAGCGACACAACCGTGGGTCACATTGTATGAACAAAAGAGGATGAAAAGGGATAGTGAGAGGAAAGAATTCATATGGTTGAATGGTAGAAGTGTGCCTTATCCTAATCATTTAAAATAAAATATGGCAAAAATATGCCCCAACAGTTGGGTTGTTGACCAAGTCAAAGAGAAATATGGTGCAACTGGTCATTACCCACGTGCTGAAGAGGATGCGCTAAACGTAGGGATTGGGTGCACCAACTCGGTAATAATATATTTAATTTATATGTACATTTGAAACTTAATAAAGCACCTTTGAAATGTAATTACATCTATATTTCATATTTTCACTGTTGGGTTATTATAAGACACATGACACTATGATTTTTTAAATTTTTTATAGGTGAATTTGTTCCCATCTATCTGGGCATATGGACACCATTTTGGCACAGAAAATGCTGATGATAGACACATGACACAAGACTATGGAGTGCAATTCGAGTTCGATCAATCTCGTCGATCTAGCCACCATGATAAAAACATAGTACGAGGGATATTAGGTCACGTTGGAAAGATACAAGAGATCATTGAAGTGGATTTCTCTTCTTTCCAATGTGTTATTTTGAGGTGCAAGTGGTGGGACACATTTGATCAGAATAATATAAAGGAATATTGTGATAGTAGGCGGATATGTATCAACTCTAGAAAGATGTGGGATGAAGCTAAGGAGCCCTATGTTTTCCCCAAAACACTGCAACCATGTTTTTGTTTACCCAGATGTGTTGGATAAGGATTGGTGGTTTGTATTGAGACATGACCCTAGATCAAAACATATTTTTGAGAACAATAGTGTTATCATGCCAAGCGAAATAGAAGATAATGAGGGTGATCATGAGAATCGAGAGTGATATGGTATATGTGTTATTTCATCATTTATAATTTTTAAGATGGGTTTTTATAAATAATAGGACTTAATTACCTTATAACTTATAAGACTCTTTTTTTCGAAACATTATAATATGTATTTTGAATTAATTGGTAATTTGCATTGTATTAATTTTGAAATCAATATTTCACTTTATAATTTGCAATTGTGTTGATCTCGAAAACAATGGCGTACTTTATAAAGTTCTTTTTTGTATGTAAGATCGTAATAAAATAATGATAATTCTAAAGTACATGAACTTATTTGCATTATTTTTTGGCATTTATTATGTTACAAAAATTCACATTATTCTAGATTTATTATTTTACAATTATTTACAAATTTTAATAAAATCATTTCACATTAATATAACTAAAATTTTACAAATATCTTACATAAAATTACAATTAAAATTCGAATTACAATTACAATTACAATTTTACAATTACAATCATTTCACATTAATACAGTTAAAATTTACAAATATTTTACATACAATTACAATTGCAATTACAATTTTACAATTTCACATACAATTACAATTAAAAATACAATTACAATTTTAGAATTTTACATAAAATTTACAATTACAATTATAATTTTACAATTTTACATATATATCATTACAATTACAATTTTAGAATTTTACATACAATTACAATTTTACAATTTCACATACAATTACAATTACAATTTTAGAATTTTACATACAATTGAAATTTTACAATTACAATCATTTCACATTAATACAATTAAAATTTTACAAATATTTTACATACAATCACAATTAGAATTACAATTTCACAACTTCACATACAATTAGAATTAGAATTAGAATTAGAATTACAATTTTAGAATTTTACATACAATTAGAATTACAATTACAATTTTACAATTTTGCATATATACAATTACAATTAAAATTAAAATTATAGTCATTTCACAATAAATTATATTACAATTAGAATTAAAATTTTACAAATATTTTACATAAAATTACAATTTTACAATTTTATAATTTTACATACAATTAAAATTAAAATTTCAATTACAATCACAACATAATATTTAATAAGTATCATGATTTAATATTAAAAATATATATCACGACCATGATAACCATCATACAAACATCATATTCAACTAAAAAAAAAATTCAAATTCGCTAACATCATCTAATCATCGTGGTCATGATCATCTAACAAAACACAAGAATTGTATAGCATCATCACAACACAAACATCGAATCTCATGTCAAATAAATGATATCTCATACACATCTATCTGCAAGCTGCACATTAAATGAACATATCTAACATGACCTAACAATATACACATCATTATGATCACCAACATGTAAATTAAGTACAACTGCAACATGAAGATAAAATACATGGACCATATATATAATGTCAAAAATATACAACTGTAATATAAATGTCAAATATCAGCTAGTGGTACATCATCAATAGTACTACTAGTCGAGCCCTACTCAGTCAATGGTGCAGCCTTGACAAGCTCATATATATGTCAATCATCACGTGCCTGCTGATCTGGTGGTGCCTCATGTTGACCAGCCTCAACTACTAGCTGCTCATAATGATTCGACATGGATGGTCGAGCCTACTCATGATCATGAGTACTGCTGGATGCTGTAGGCTAATGATCATGATGACTCGACATGGATGGTCCAACCTACTCATGATCATGACTATTGGTTGATGCTCCAGGCTGCTCATCTGCGATGTGAGGTGAATGATGATCACTACCCTGATCGTGACCATCAAATGATGCGTCGTTGCTCGACTATCAACATACTCCCTCTCGACCATGCCTACGTCGAAGGGCCCTCCTCAACCACGTCACTAAACTGGTAGCTCCTGCGACATGTTGCATCAAGGCCAACATGTCACGTGGCATGCTTCTCCACATCTCTCTCATAGTGGCGGGCCTGACTCCCCCCTTCACAAGCAGTCCACAGAGTTGGTCACCCAACTCCATCCTAAATCTAGTGTCAAGCCTACACCTCACACCAGCCGGTACCTATGCAACACGAGGAAAATAAGGTCTCTCTGCATCGACCTAATCCTTAGAATCTACCATATCCTGATCGTCATCAGGATCAACATCTGGATCATTTGGTGGTGGTGGCATCTCATCACCATCAAATGACCCAATGTTTGCAAAATATATATAAGTACACAACAATAATTAGACAATTTCATTAAATATTTCAATAAAAATAAATTAAAGAACATGTTAGAATAAATTTAAAGAAAACAGTAATATTACCTCTATCATTCGGCGGCTCATCATTTTTGAAGAGGACGTTGTCACACCCTCGCCAATCCAAACGAGCATATGGATAGGGGACCAGAAAGAAGGGATGATCATCAATACTTACTAGCAACTCCAGTGCATCATGCGATATCCTAGTGGAAAAATCTGACTCACCCCTCTTGGGCATCATCTGCCCCCACATCTACATTTGTACATGTAGCATCAGCCTACGAGGATGCCGAAAAAAATTAGGCCTCATCTCTGGAAACCTCTCAAAAAATAAACAAAATATCTTTGAAGAAAAAGGGAAGTTCACCCTCCCTTGTGCCTGAGCACGACATCTATCATAAGTTGTACATAACTACTGCAAAAAAATGGCAGACCACCTCACAATTCGTGGTACATGTAATAAAGAATCAACATAAAATAGAAGCGGGAAAATAATGTGTTTCTCGTCGCTAGTATGGTGGGAAATGGTCAAAATAAGTAGTGAGAGACACCTCACCTCCTATCCTCCAAATGAAGCAATATGTAACTAACCACTAGAGACCTAAAAATCTGCAGGAGACAATATATCTGTGCTAATATATCTATGGGAGTACACCAACTGACTCCCTATTGCAAATCCAACAGGGACCTCTGGGAATGAGGGAAATTCCACACCTCTCCTTGATAGGCCAGTAATGAAATATATTTCCTCCTCAGTGGCCGTGTATCACTGGTTAGAACCAACCCAGAAATCCTGTCGGTGGGAATTCCACCTGTGGATAAGCTGTCGCAAAAACCCACCATGGCCCTTTAGGGATGTAGCCTCCTCATAGAAATTTAGGAGGCCTATCTCCCTTAGGAGCGCCTGGAGGGATGCTGTAATAGGGCAAGGGTACATATCTCTCTCCCTCTCTCATGCCTCCCATAGGCGAACCATGTTATACTAGTCCGCCTATTGTTGTTGTTGTTCTCTCTCTTCTCTCCTTTGACGTCGCTGAATGATTGACATATTAAATACAATTTTTTTATTAAATGAGACATGTATTTAGGAATATATATATATATATGTTTTTGAAAAAAAAAATAGTCGATGCGCCACAAAAATAGGCATACATCGGTAACGATGCATCTGTTTTTGTTTCGCACCAAATGTAGTGCACCTGGAATTTTCAGCGCATCGTAAATCATGCATTGACCTATCAAAAGTGGTGCATTGACTAAAAGCACCGCCAAACATCAGCTAGTGGTTAAAGATGCGGTCGTTTAACCGATCACATGGTTGACTATGAACAATTTCAGGAGAGCAGTGCGCTGATGAAACTACTCACCTAGGGGCAGATAGTTTTGTCAGCGCACTGCCCTCTTGGGATTGTTACATGGTCAATGGAGCAGTTGTATAACTGACCACACCGTTGACTATGTAGCAGTATCGGGAGGGTGCTGCACTGTCCAAACTATACGCCCAGGGGCGTATAGTTTAGGAAGCGCATTAGACTCCTGACATCACTACTTAGTCAATGGTGTGGTCGTTTACATGACCGCACCATTGACTATGTCCATTTCGGGAGGGAGGTGCGCTGACAAAAATACCCACCCCGGGGTGCATATTTTCATTAATGCACCACATTCCCGTAATTTGACATGGTCAACGGTGTGGCCGGGTAACCGAACACACCACATTTATTTTAAATTTTAAAAAATCACGGTGTGCCATTTCAGTACCGCCTCAAAACCGGTGCAGATACCATTAGCACCGATTGTGGTGTAGCCTATAAATTTACAGGCAGCACCGCGAATTGGTGCGAGCCAAACGGTTCGAGCGCACTGTGCGAGAATTTTTTTTTATTTTTAAATAAGCTGAATTTTAAGGTATTTTAAAAAAATAATCCACTAAAAGGTTTAATTATGAAAAAACAAGTAAAATACCTATGCATTTGGCCGTCGAGGAGGCATATTGGCTGCAGAATTCGTAAAACTAAATTTGCCCACTATTTTGCAAAATTAGAAATGGAGATGGTGAGAAATGGACATCAATAATGTGTGCAATGGGAGCAGCGATGCGAGGGCACCTCAGACAAGGCAAATTTTCACCGATGCTTGAGATCTCTGGAGCACTAAAAAGTGAAAAATATGGATTTTTGGCCATAATTTTATTTTATTTAACATGTTCCGGTGCACGGGTTTTCGAGGCGCATCGGGTGGTTTCGCCCAACCGCACCAGCCTATTTCAGTTTTGGCACGGGGTTTTAGGACGCACCGGTGTTGAATTTTTGTAAAGCACTAGTGTGCTACAGTAATGAGATGCACTAGGTGGGTTTGTACCGAGCGCACAGTGTCCCGATGTGCCAAATTTTAGTATGCACTGGTGCTTTCTCTAGTGGAACACACCGGTGTGGTTTATGATGAGAAACGCACTAGAAAAGAAAAAAAAAACATCCATAAAAACCTCCACCCGCCAACCTCCTCTAGTAACCTCCGCTACAAATAGATGTCTGGGCTATTTTTATAAGGGGTTCCTCAAAAACATCTGCTAGAGGGTCTTTTCCTTGTAGTGAACGATGATTTTTTGACCTTTTGTTGATAACCAGGATATTGGTTTCTATTATGATGTAAACTTGACCAAAGAGTGTGTGTTATAAAATCTTAGAAAGTATGGGATTGTTTTGAGTCATGATTGGTTTTGTATGTGATTTTCAAAGAATATACCACAGGTTTGCATGGAATGCATATGTTGAAAATGTCGCTCGACAAGGACACATGCAGATTGCAGGATGCATTCATGCTTTTGGAATACCAAAAGCTCCTCATTGGGGAAGGAATGATCTAGGTGGCTTCAGAAATGCTAAGAATTCAGAAGTGACTTTAGAAAAGCTCAAAAATAAAATTTGTTGGATTGAATTCAAACCAGTGCTAGATCATAGTTCTTGGTGTCCTGATTCCAACAACATGAACAAAATTCAAATCCGAGTTCCTATGATCAACATATAGCTGGTAAAATTTTTGGTTAAACTAGGCCCAGTGGAAGTCACTAACGAGGAAACAATTTAGAATTTTACGGTGCATGGATTCTAACCACCAAAACAAACGAATTTTTCACATTGTTAATGTGTCTGGTAATCCTCAAAATGTGGTCAAAAAATTTTGAATACTATTTCTTATATATAAAAAAATAATTAAAAAAAAGGGGGGCAAGTCAAGCCTGTAGGACCTGCCCACCACACTCGCCACCATATATATATTTATATGTTATATGGTTTGCAGGTGGTTAAACCCCGTCAACAACATGCCATGTTCAACCCCCCAAAAAAATAACATATTAAATATGGGTGGTAGGCAGCCAAACCTCACCACCCCCATTGTAACGCCATTGTATCACATTAATGGCCCATGATCATTACATATGGCACCATATATATATGGGCTAGTAGGGTTTGATCTTGCACCAGCCGGGAGGCCGGCCCACCCGATGTGGTGGCCCAACCAATAACCGCCACCAAAGAAAACCCAAATCATGACAACCAAATTAGTTAACCAGTAAAAGAAAAGCATACATCATATGAAGCTTCAGTGTTCGACCTTAGGAATTTCGTCCATCAATGAATTTCTAACCCAGGTCCAACGAACATGCCCCATGTGGGCTTTGTTAAATCTGCACTACCGATTTTATTTAAACCAACATTCGCTCATTCACGAGGGGAGCAAGAAGCGCCAAATAGAGGCCGAGAGGAGGAGGGAGGAATCAGCTCAAACTTACCATGTGAACATGATAACCAAGGAAATAATATTCCCTGTAATATTCCATGGAATATTCCCTTTAGAATTAGTAAGGAATCTAAAAGGTTCCCTGCAAGACAAAAATTCAGTGTCATATTCATGCCAAGTTTATACTCAAACAAACCAGAATTTCACAAGGAACATGATGGCATGATCAGATTTATGATATGAGCAATAAAATTTCAGTTAACTCGGGGAGTGAAATCTTTGTTGAATCATGAGGAATATAAAATATTCCCTAAGGGTCAATTTTTTACTGTTTCAGAACCAGGCCAAATTTATACTCATTTTTCTTAGAATTTCGCTAGGAGCGTAGTGGTAAAGTCAGATTTGTCATATGAGTAGTAGAATTCCAGTAAACCAGTGAGAAGGAATATTTAGCGGATTCCTTGAGATTCTTAAGGGTCCAAATTTCGACCATGTCAGAACGGGACAAGTTTATAGTCATTTTTGCATGATGTTTCTCTAGGATTCAAACTGTTCAACCTGTTTATCTAGCATAGGTGTGCATTTTCAGGCCATCCCCAGAAATGGAGGTATAAGGTGCCTTTTTTTACATGGAAGTAATTTGATTTTGTTGAATATTAATGAAAACAACCTCCTCACTTTGAGCAGAGCCCAGATACGTAGCCTATATTGGGTGAACTCCGTTACCAATCTGTTATGTTTTGGTTGTCATGGTTTCCTTTCATTTCTACTTATTTCATGTGATATGTTTTCATGGTTACATTCTCTTGTATATGCACTTTTATATGCATCTTTGAAGTAAAAATATTTGGATCGCTTCATTAGGAGAAGGGGCTTAATACACACTAAGTTTCAAGACTAAGGATAGGTTATACATAGGATTAAGTGGCTTAATGGATTTAGTGTCAGAAGACATATCTATGAAATGAGAGAGATAATATGGTGTTATAATTGAATTAGAGGTGGTAGAGGGTGCACTGATTTTATTAATGGAGAGATATTGTGGGTAAGTGGTATCATTGATCCCACAATAGCTTCTAGTCAATAGAGTTTCAAGTGTTATTAACCCAACCTTTAATGATGTGGGCATCAAACGAAGAGTTTCATTGTAATATGAATATGAATGTAGGTATGTCAAGGGTTTACTTTTTGAAGGGAAGTTTTTATCTAGCTATAGGTTTAATTATTATACTACCAAGGAAATGGATTTCCCAAGTCATGAGTTCCATTTGTTGAATGTCAAGTGCCAAGACTCCATGGTGTATGTTTTCAACTAGGTGAAATATCCTTAGCTAATTTTCTAATTGAAGGAGGTGAATATCTTGAAATTTCTCAAGGGGAAATATATATCACAATGTGGCCCATTGTTAGTCAATTAGATTTAGATGTGGGAAGGTTAATGCATAAAAAACTTTCATCCATATCTTTGGGTGATAGGATGGTATAACCAAAATCAACTTCAATCGTTCTATTTTTCTCCTCTAATATTCACTTGTAGTCTTCTCATACACTTCATGCTACTAAATTCATCTAAAATTCTTCAATTTTTAAAATTCTCTTGAGCTACCATGATTGTTAACTAGCTTTGAAACTCCATCACCAAGCACTTATGTTAATGGGAACTAAAAATATTCCCAAATAACACTTCTATTAACTAGGCATTGGTCACCAATAAAACTTCTACCAAACTTCTCCTTTTCTTCTATATTTGGTAATTGGTCTATTTGATTGATTGTGAATTACAATAACTCAAATTCCCATTATTTTCCATCTTTGATAACAATGTGATTGGGCCACTTACCCACTAGGAATATGTTAATGAGGAAAAATGTACCACCAACTGTAAGGGGATCTCTTCAGTTCAAAGTCCCAATTAGACCTTACATTGTTTGGGATAGGAGTCCCATCTCATATGTGGGCCTAGTTTCCACCATGCTGGTTTCCTCTTGGATTTCAAGCGAAGAGTTGATAACATTGGGAAAAGTATGAAATAATTAGAGAATGAGGATGAAATTAGACCACAATTAATAACTTGCAAAAAAAGGCACAAGAATATAACAAAAATCAATAAGGACAAGTTCACCTTAAGAGGATTCGGTTAACTAAAATCATCTAAGAAATACATAAATAATAAAGTATTATAAGTTAATTGCAAATTAGTTCACAACGGGTTCCTAGTGTAGAGTGGAATGAAAGAGCAAGGATTCAAGAAAAAACATGAGCAATAAGCTATGAATTAGTTCATAAAAATAACCCATATGAAAACACACATACACATAGAATATAAGCATAGGATAACCATTAAAATCCCCATGAAAGAGCATGGGAATCGTTTCCAAAAGTGAAGAGCTTATAATTGATAATGCTACAAATCCAAGTACATGTACTGCAACTCCACCAAAATCCAATAGTGGAAGGTGGGTTGTTCATATCATATCCAAGGTAAGTCCCCAGCCTCACCATATCTTAGCCTAAAATCTACCAAGAAAAAGAGAGCTAAAGTCTACGTAAGTACTCACAACAATCACAATGCTAAAAGAACTCAAGATTTAAACCCACCCTCCTAGAGGCTTGAGGACACGCTTATGTGAATGGGAAAGTGACTCTTCACCTACCCTATGACTCTTTGACGAATTCATGACCTTTAGACCTCTATTAACTTTTATAATTTGTATTAACACTTACATGAATTTTATATTTTACATTTTCATAGCAAAATAACATTTACAATATGATCAAAGGAATGGCATGAGATTTTATGTGGGAGCTTGTAAGGATATGTTGCACTTTGGGAGAGTCCCTTTGTCGATGTATTAGCCATACCCTATGGTTGCCCAGGTTTTGGTTAAACCATAGAAATATTATATTAATTGTTATCTTCAAAATATTTGGGTTGTTTGGAGGCTGGTAGATATTGTATTGAAAATCTATAGATTGAAGGTCCCTTAAGATAATATATCATGCAATGTGTAAATTTAAATAACCAGAAATTATCCCAACACCTTCAAACCTGAATCATACAACCAAAAATCAAGACACAAGATTGAAACATTTCATCATAAAAACGTTAAAAAACTTGTAGCAAGTATCCCTCTATTTATTATGAATGAGATTGCTCCTTTCTTAATTGATTGCAACCTTTTCAAGAAACTATAACTTAATTCTATAAAACATATAATCAATACTAAGAGATTCGAAGGAGTTTATAGCCTAGAAATATCAATTTCATCTTGACACCAAAGTTGATAATTCAATTTTATTTCTAGGACTCCAGCTTTGGCTTGTGCTTAAATGTAGTCTTTACTAGTTTTTACCAAATTAGAAACATAATCATATGCTTATGTTTTTTCTTTGGGCCTTGAGTGGGTGGCCTCTGCAATTTTATTAGAACAACTCGTAGAAGTTGGCAACCATAAATCATTTAAAGGACCAATGCATACACAACCCTTGTACTCTTTGTTAATTCAAACAGCTACAAATGATATGCCACATTCGCCTCTGCATGTGGAAGTTCCCTAAGGAAAATAACAACATATGAATCATGAAACATATTTGTTTCATCCTGAAAATTTGCATGATTGTTCACAAGATCGCTAAAGCAAGGATAGCTTCATCATTTCCAGCATGTGTTGGGATATCTCCTACAACCATTAGAGGATGTACCTGGCTAATCAAATTCGTGCATTTAGGCACAAGATGTTAGAAATTTTGAGAGGTCAGGGGGGGGGGAATCAATATTTCATTCTCAATCAAATTTTACTTAACTTATGTTTTTATTTTCAAATTCATCTTGAACCATTATTTCATAAGCATCACATTATGTTGTAGATATATGCATATTTAGCAACCATAATAAACACATCATCAGCACATAGGGACACCATATTTTTAGGTGGAAACATAAAATGGGAGAAAACCATCATTGTTTCTGTCTCTGTCTTTTTTATCATTATAAAGAAAACCTTTCATTACATATTTCATTCTTGTGGACTCTTACCAATGTATAGGCTCCTAGCTACTGGAGGTTACCACCTCCTCTAGTTTCTCCACCTCCAACTCAATGGAAGCTTCTACTCCCCAATCAATTTTACTTCCTACTACTAGAAGGAATCTCCTCCTCCCTCACTGAAATCTCCAACCCTCAATACCTATGTGGATCATGTTTTAGAATATTTCACACTGGATCCACCTGACTCAACCATAAGCCAAAACCTATAGGACACTTTTATCGAATTTTTAAACTGGTCCCACAACCAAAAATGTGTTCAATATGAATAATTGAATACCAATAACCTCTCTAAAATAATCAGTGATAAAAAAAATATGCTCAAGCCAAACTCTTGCTATGTTGAAATCCTTCTCATCAATATTGTCATATAATAAGCTAAACACTATAAAATACCAATTCAAACTCTTTTCCAAACCAACACTCATTTATCATCATCAAGCCATTCAATTCTCAAGGTCTCTCCAATTAACTCAATGCAACCATCATGGTACTATTCACAATCACTGTCATGCCTTTCTTTGCATAATACCAAAATTAGAAAAACCTCTAATTAGATGAACATCAAACTAGTTCATATATTCATAACATTAGTATCCATATAATACTTTTCCATACAATGCTCATGAACAAAGGAACCCTTTTACTCAATCAATGCCACGAGAAAGTCTTGCTAATCAACACTAACCACAAAATTTTATATGCAACCATTACCACACTATGTGATATCATTGTTAATTCTATAGATAGAAACAAACTCAAAGTAACATTATCAATAGGAAACCATGAAAAAAATAGCATTAGTTTCAATAAAATATAAACAATAGAATTATTCACATTAGATTTGCAAGAATTTTTCCTCTACCCTGCATAAAACCTCTCTCAACATGATCTGAATGGGAATATTAGTTTTTTTGTGCTAAGATCTAATTCAGAATTTAAAGAAAGTGCTTGAGGATTAAGAGGTTAATTGCAAGTTTAAAATGAGTTTTTATGTGTTTTAATGTGAATTTCATGAGAAAATTATCATAAATAAAACTCTGAAAAACAACATCTAACAGACATGAACATCACCATAAAAAGTCACACAACACAATATGATGAAGGAGTTCACCCTGCCTGGTCTACGTCTCCTTTCCCTAGCTTCCAATGGCTTGGGCCTCTTCTATTATGCTCAAAAGTGTGATTTCACATGTTTTAAATACTCAAACAACTCTAAAACCTATTCTATCAACTCCAGAATGTCCAAAAATGTATGCATAGCCTCTTTCTGCATCGAATTTGGCCAAAAACTAAAGAAATTATGACTTCCCCAAGTTTTGGCACTAACTGCTCCACAAATTCATGAAAATCTAGCACCATCCTACAAATCCGCCCAGAATTCTACTAACTGGGAGCCAAATTTACCGAAAATAGGGTGAAATTTTCGCCATGCTAATTTTCCCAATGAGGCCTAAAATCAGACTTCTAACCATATTAGATATGGTTAGTGAAAAAATTTGTTATATAAAAAAAATTGCAGTTTTTGTTTAATCGAAAAACTTAATAAATATGGGCACATGCCACGACTTGTTATCCGTTAGCAGTTATGGTCCGTTTGGGGGGGGGGGGGGGGAATCGTGCGGCTAGCCTCCCACCTTTGGTGGCGACCAAGGCTGGGGCTAGACCCTGGCCGCCTCCCCCATGGTATATTTCATATGAAATAAAAAAAAATCAGAACCCATGTATTGTTAAGAATCATAGTGATGGCATGGCAGTAAGGCTTGTTGTTGGTTGCTCTGTCGTCGCGGGTTCGACCCCCACTGTTTCTGAAACTTGACCCCAAAAATTTGTGGCCTCTCGTGTTGTGTCATGGCGGCCTATGGTTGGGCCATGTGACAGCATGTGGTTGACCACATGCCCAACCAATTAAATTCAACCACAAACGAACCAATGACACCATGCCACTTGGCATCACCTCATTCAACAAAGAAAATCCTTTGACCAAGTCAACCTGCCACTGTGCATGCCTAGTCAGAAGTACAAACTGCTCACTGGGTTGTCCCTGCAATTTTTTTTCCAATTTTTTTCATGTTTGGAAAAGTGGACATAACGCGTTTCCGGGAGCATACGGTGTCATTTTTCTACAAAATGATTCTCACCAGATTAAGAACAACGATATCGATGCGGTATTTCAGGTTCCGCACCAATTTGACAAATTTTATTTTTTAGCATAATTTTGAGCACCTTATCACTCCTCCCCACTGGAATATTTTGGACCCCAAAATATCACTTTTAGTTGTTCAACATATGATGGTACAATTCCCTCACCTTTTCAATCTCGATCCATTTTGCCTTAGAAGTATTTGTGCCTTTGAGCCCCACACGAAGGTAGTCGACACTCCTTCTTTTTGATGTCCTTGTTCTTTTATCAAGAATGGTGTCTTATTGAAGCTCATCAAGGTATTCAGGAGAAAAGCCTCAATAGAAGGAATCTGAACCTGTTCTCCTTGATCTTCGATTAATGGAGGTTCATACAACCTCAAGTTCTCAACATTAACAACATAGTAAATTTGCATTTATGAAGGCAAATCTAACTTGAAGGCATTTTCACCAATCCTTTCAAAAATTATGAAAGGACCATAATGGATTGGTTTCAGTTTTTTACCTTCCCTTGAAGCCTCTCTTTTCTAATATGAAGCCAAACTTTTTCCCCAACTTGGAACTTGTGATCTACACGATGCTTGTCATGCCTTGATTTGTACTTTATTTGGCTCTTTTCAAGCTAATATTGAACTCTTTTATGTATCAATTAGATTTTTTATATGAAATTCTTGGTTTTTCCTATGTCAATATGTCCATCAATAGCAACATCCTTCTCAAAAATGAAATCCAATGGCGATCTAGGAAAGTATCCAAGACATACCTCAAATGGTGATGTTTGTGTAGAGGAGTGTTTTGCACAGTTGTAAACATGCTAAATTTAGTGCAATTTTTCATCTCACAACTTAGGATGCTTGCTACAGTATCCTCAAAGAAGATGTATGATTGGTCGATTGACCACCTCGGTTTGACCATCTGTTTGTATATGAAAGGTTGTACTCTTCTTCAACTTGGTGTCCATCAAGTCCCACTAACTCTGAAGGTGTTCCACTGTTTTTCTTACACTGAAATGTCCAACAATTAGAGAAGTGTGTGATTCCCTTATGACATTCACTCTCTTCCCCTGTGGTATACAAATATTTCCCAAATGATACAAAAATTTAGTATGTACATGGTAATCCAATTCCTCTACTTGGTTTCCTTGACTCAATCTTGCATAAACATCTTAAAATTCATTATCATATGCATATTTCTCAACATAACTTTCATGCAAAAAATAATTATGATTGAGTAAAGCAGTTGAACTAATGATATTCTTAGAAATAATATAAACAAACTTCTTTTAAATACCTTTCTTATACCTGATGACCAAGTGGAATTGTTGTAAGAAACCCATCGATCGAAAGTGCCTTGAATACTGCAACTTAGTTTGCGATTGCAAGTATTACAATGGTTGGTGGTCGGTGTGTAGGATGGTTTCCTTTCCCATCAAGTAGTGTTGCAAAATTTTCACACTTTAAACCAATGCATAAAGCTCCTTGTCATAAGTAGGATAGTTAAGCACTGCACTATTGAAATTTTCTGAATCAAATGAAAAGGGCTTACCATATTGCCTAAGGACTGCGCCCATGGCATAGTTGCTCGCAATAGTTTGAATCTCAAAGGGATGTATCAAGTCCGGTAATGCAAGTATTGGGGCTGAACTGATATTATCTTTCAAAGCATCAAATGATTTTTGTTGCTTGCCTCCCCACTGGAAGACATTTTTCACACTAGTGAATGCATGCAAAGGAGCTGCGATAAATTAGAAGTTAGCAATGAAATTCCTCCAATATTGGGTTTCTCCTAAAAACTTCTTACCTTAGTGATTATCTTGGGAATTCGCCAATTCATAATGAACTCAACCTTAGAGGGGTCTATCCTCAACTCACCTCCTCCAATAATATGCCGCAAGTACACCAAAGAAGTTTTACCAAACTCACATTTTGACATCTTCAAAAATAATTGTTCTTTCCTAAAGACATCAAGTACTTTCCTTACATGCATCACATGTTCATCAAGTGGTTTTCTGAAAATTAATATATCATCTAAGTAGGCGATGACAAACTCATTAAGAAATGGCCTTAAAACATCATTCATCACAGGCATGAAGGTAGCAGGAGCATTACATAAGCCAAAAGGCATAACAAGCCATTCAAACAAACCCTAATTTTTTTTGAATGTCATCTTCCAAATGCCACCTTCAACAATTCTAATTTGATGGTAGCCACTTCTTAAGTCCAACTTAGTAAAATACTATGCATCTTTCAATTGATTAAGTAAATCATCTATTATAGGAAGTGGATAATGGTTTTTTACCATAATCTTGTTCATTGCATGAAAATATATGCACATGTGCCATGTTCCATCCTTCTTTGGCACCAATACAATAGGTGACCCGCATGGCAAATTACTTGGTCATATGATCCCTTTGTCCAAGAAATCTTGGATTTGGTTTTCGATTTCAGCACTCTCCATCATCGACATCCTATACATGCCAATTTTATGAAGAGGACAATCGTGTTGCAATTGTATCTCATGTTGGATTCCCCTCTTGGGAAGTAACCCCTTTGGCTCCTAAAACATTTCATTATTTTTATTAACCACTTCAATCAAATCAGATTTCAACTTTGGATCACAATCTTGGAATGCTTCATAATCAACATCATTCTTTGGTTTAATCATAAGAAGCACAAAATTCTTGCTTGAATTCATTGGTCTTTTCATTTTCCCTGCATTAACTATTGAAAGATTTAGTTTCTTGCAATGAGCTCTCACAATATACTCCACACCATTTTTTAACAGTGGTACTTGTTTTCACGACGATAGAAGATAGCTTTTCTATCATAGAGGTAAGGAATGCCCAAAACAATTCAAGAAATATCAAGCGGTACAACATCTAATTAAACTTCGTCAATGAGTTTTGTTGCGATTGCAAACCAAAGAATACACTTTTTTGTAACCTACAAACTTTTGTTCTTACATATACAACCCAATGGATATGGTTTGTGATGAGGAATGGTTTCAAGATTAAGTTTCTTGACTAAGTCTTCAAATATAAAATTGGCTTGAGACCCACTATCAAATAGTGTGTCGATTTTTCTATGTTTTGATATAACCCTCACATGAAATAATTCAATTTGTGTTTCTTCATTTGGATTACTAGTGTGACAATTTGATGAATTAGTGCTAGAAATGGATTATTTCCCCTTCATACCCATGGTTGTAATTTTAGTTTCAACATCCAAGTCAGATCCCAAATCTTGTTGAGTGGTTGGAGTTGTTTTTTTTTCCCTTGTTGTTGAATTTCTTGGTCCTCATCTCTAGATGAAGCTTCCAACAATGGTCTTCATCATGACCCTGTTTGGAAAAAAAAAATCATGTCATTTTCTCTCCTTCCTTTTTAACAGATGCATTTTTATTTCCCTTTCCTTTGAAACCCTTTCCTTTCTCTCCACCCTTAAATGGATTATTTTTACCCTCTTCTGGAATATTTTTTCCTCTTGCCTTAAGGTGGGTGGCTTCCACACAAACCTCATCTAGGCTAGTGGGATTGAAAATAAGGATAGTATGCCTTAGGTAGATATTTAAACCCCCTATATACTTCAACAATGTGTCTTGTGAATGCAAATCAACACCTAACATAAGAGCTCTTTTTGTAAATTCTTTGGTGTAATCTTACACACTTTGACCCTTAAGTTGTCTAAAGTTCTTCCAATTCATTACGATTTTTTACATATATTCTAGAGGGTAAAATTTTCTTTTAATTGAAGAAATTAAATTAGACCAAGAGAGTGAGATCTTACCATTTTTATTTATCTCATATTGTGTCTTGGCTTCCCACCATACCAATGTTGCACCCTCCAGTCTCAAGGAAGCTAGATGTATCTTTGTATCATCATCTTGAAGATTTTGAATTCTGCAATAGATGATCCAGATGGATATTGGTGGCCACCCGCCTATTCCACTTGGACCCCCACCATTGCTTCTTTTAGTTCTTTAGTATCCTTAATGGTAGCACAATTTAATAGTTTTGGCAGTTTTTCGGGTCCTAAACTTCTGGAGCCCTTTTGAGGCCTTAAGAAAAAAATTTTGGGCATAAAAATTCTGGTGAATATGATTATGTTCCGAACTTGATAATTACTATTAGTATTTTTAGTCCTTATATAGATCTTTCTAACGATGTATCATGTGCTTCAAACGGAGATAGTATGCCAAAGTTACGATGCTGGGAATTTGCCAATTTACCCCGACGAGACCCATATTTTGGTGTTTCATCTCCTAGGGTTAGGTTTTTGGACATTTATGGTTTTCCATTGTTTCTCAATAATATATAGGTCTTCGAGCCTCATTGTAACACATAGTTCAGAGGCCTGTAGCCGCCACATCTCTTCTAAGAGATAAGCTACCAGCGCCCTAGCTAGTTTATTTCCATTATGTCTGTAAAAAAAAATTCAGTTCTTTGATATTAATGAAATGAAGTGTTATTTTAAAGATGAAAACACTTCATTTCATTAATATCAAATAAGTGAAATTTTTTTACAGACAGAATGGAAATAAACTAGCTAGGGCGCTGGTAGCTTATCTCTAAGAAGAGATGTGGCGGCTTCATGCCTCTGAAATTTGTGTTATAATGAGGCTCGAAGGCCTATATATTATTTAGAAACAATGTAAAACCCTAAACATCCAAAAACCTAACTCTAGGAGATGAAATTCCGTAATATGGGCCCCGTCGGGGTAAATTGGTACATCAATTTCTCAGGGTTGTAACTTTCACATACTATCTCTGTTTTATGCACATGATACATTGTTAGAAAGATCTATCTGAGGACTACAAGTGCTAATAGCAAATATCAAATTTTGGAACAAGATCATTTACGCTGGAAGTTTTACACCCAAAAAACGTCGTTTAGGGCCTCAAAATGGCTCCGGAAGTTCAGGACCTGAAAAGATGCCAAAAATAGTAAATTGTGCTGCAATTAAGGAAATTGAAAAACTGAAAGAAACAATGGTGGGGGTCCAAGTGGAATAGGTGGCTGGCCACCAATATCCACTTGGATCAATAAACCTCCAACTGACGAACCCAATTCTCCAACTTCTCTGCATTCACTTCACCATTATTCATAGGCAACTCAAATTTAACATGAAGTTTTAACAAGGGTTGTTTGCCAATTCCTTTTGAGGTAGATTTATGAGTATGTGTAAGGGTTGTAGTAATGGAATATGATGAAGATGAAGGTGAATATGGTGGTTAGGATGATGGAGGAGTAGATGGTGACTTATCACCATTCCATTACCTCCTCCTCCTGGAGAACCCTCTCCTCTTGGAGGCCTAGAGATTTCACCCTGCAACCTTCTATTCCTCTCTTCATAGAGGACCTTCACCATATCTATCATGTCAAAGAAAGCCTTCCTAAAATCCTTCTCATCCCCTGACATGTTATCAATTCCTCCTTCATGAGACATGCAAAATGAAGCTTTTACTATAGCTGGAGGTGAATCTTGTGGTCGAAATTTTGGTAGTTGTGCCCTCCTTCTCCTAGCTCCAACTAGAGAACCTGTACCCACAAGTTTTCCTTCTCCTCTCTTGAGCTTCAACCTTGTAATAATTTAAACACTTGCAAAAAAAAAAAAATCCCAGTTGCACAAGTAAACCTAGAGTTATGATACCAACTTGATCTGAATGGGAATATTAATTTTGTTGTGCTAAGATCCAATTCAGAATTTAAAGAAATTTCTTAAGTATTGCGAGTTTAATTACAAGTTTAACATGAGTTTTGATGTGTTTTGATGTGAATTTCATAACAAAATTAACACAAATAAAACAATGAACAACATCATCTAACAAACATAAACATCACCATAAACAGTCACAAAACACAATATGATGAAGGAGTTCACCCCGCTTAGGCTACGTCTCCTTCGTCCAGCTTCTAATGGCTTGGATCTATTCTAATATTCTAAAAAGTGTGATTGCATGTGTTTAAAATGCTGAAACAGCTCTGAAACTTGTTGCATCAGCTCCAGAATGCCCAAAAATTCCTGTGTAACCTCTTTTGCATCAAATTTGGCCAAAATTGAAGAATTTATGACTTCCCCAAGTTTTTGCACTAACCGCTCCACATATTCCTCAAAATTCGGGACCATCCTACAAATTCGCTCGTATTTCCACTAATTGGGTGCCAAAATTTCCCAAAAATAGGGAAAAATTTCCACTGTGCTAATGTTCCCAATGAGGCCTAAAGTTCAAACTTCAAACCATATCGGATATGGTTAATGAAAAAAAAATTATATAAAAAAATCGCAGTATTTGGTTAACTGTCGGACTTAAAAATAAATATGGGCACATTCCACTGTGGGTTATCCATTAGTGTTTATGGTCCATCAGGCCAGGGGGGCCTAGCCTCTCGCCTATGTTCCTGCCTCCAATGATGACCAAGGTTGGGGCTAGACCCCGACCACCTCCCCATGGCGGATTTCAAATCGGAACCCATGTATTGTTAAGAATCATTGTGATGGCGCGATATTAAGGCTTGTTTTTTGTTGCTCTATGGTCGCTAGTTCGACCCTCGTTGTTTCTCAGACTTGACCCAAAAAAAATTTGGCCTCTTGTGCTGCCACGTGGCAGCCTGTGGTTGAGCAACGTGGCAGCATGTGGTTTTCCACATGCTCAATCAATTAAATTCAACTAGAAACAAACCAGTGACACCATGCCACTTGGAATCACCTCATCCGAAGAAGAAATCCTTTGAACAAGTTAACCTGTCACTGTGCATGCCCAATCAATAGTAAGAACTACTGAATGGGTTGTCCCTGCAAATTTTTTTCCAAAATTTTGCATGTTTGAAAAAGTGTACATAACATGTTTCTAGAAGCATAATATGTCATTTTTCCATGAAAAATGTTGCTACGGATTCAGAACGATGAGATATACTTGTTAATTCAGGTTCCACACTGATCTGACAACTTTGATTTTTGAGCAAAATTTTGAGCACCCGATCACAATAAAAACTCACATATACTTCCATCCTTTTGTCATATATATCTTCATACACATTAGGGAACTTATTCAAGGTAATCTCATCAATATCTACTCTCTTACTGCAAACATATGATAAAAATAAATTATCCTACCATTAAGATCTCAACCATCTCTAAATAGAAACTAATCTATGTGAACAATGATGAAAATGATCATAAACAAGTCAAACAACTTGGTTGTAGGAATATTATTTCTATAAAAATAATAACATTGCTTCCATCATTGAATAATACTACTATAATAGGAATAACATTGCTATAACTGGAACTTTTTCAACACTTCCTCAATCATTACTCCATGGAATTTCTTCAAAGAAAAAACAGAAACACATATTACCCCAAAATACTTATACCCTTTTTGTTGAAAGGATCAACGATGATCTCATAATAATACATTTGAACATTACTTCATATTGAAATTCATAACTATAGTTGTGTACAAATTTTGAATAAAGTACTAGATTAAAAATAATGATCTTTGAAGTAACAAGAATTCTCACCCTATGTATGTCAACTTAGTATAATCACAAGTTATGAAGCATGGTAAATCACAATTTCCCTCATTAAATAACTTGGATTTGCAAAAAAGGAATTTATATCTATGCATATACACATTATGTAATGAAAGACAAGTCTTTGTGGTGTATTTAGTTCTATGGAGTAATCAATAGGGTGCATAGGTCATATAACAAAGATTATAAAGCGCATGGAGGACTTGAGCGACAAAAACCAAGAGAATATATCGATCCAAGCAAGGTACAAATGAATACCACTAAAAACACAAAGTCCATATTTTCTAATATATGTGTGATGGTGTGCTTGATCCTCATTAAATCTGTGCTTTTTCTATTGCACGTTCCAACGGAAACTCACTTGCCACATCAATTTTAATGTTAGATAAACTTGGAAAATGCATTACAGTGTTCTCATTTAGTGTGAATACACCTACGAGAAATTTTTTCTAAATTATACTAGATCAACAAATAAACTCACTCAACACCATCCAATGACATACTCTATTTCACACAATTGATTCTTTACGTCTCTATTTCACATACTCTAGTGCTCGTGGAGCAATTATAACAAGATAGATCTTAACTAAAGAGTTATGTGACAAGTCGATCAAACACCATTGTTCTCAACCAAATAATCATTGCACATAAAAGGGAACATGGACACTTCAACAATTACTTAAAGCATACAAGTATTGAAACAATTTAAAATAGTGAGAATTATTTAATATTTTACAAGTATCTGCAAGGAACTTTAATATGACCACTATATACATCCATACTTTGATTCTTGAAAGTATGCTATGCACTAGCATAGATTACCATCATTGAAAACTGTTGGTGTCAAGTCACATGAAAATGCATAAATCGATCATTCCAACGCACTAATTTACAATTATTAAGAGCTGGTCGGCCTTTTAATTTTTCTTTCTATCCACTATTTATTAACCCTGATCTTCTATCTTCTTAGTAGGTTGTCCTGATGATAAGTCTTGATTTAGGCTCGAAACATAGACTAAAAATGACTACTGTGGATATTCCGAGTCTTACATCTAAAACGCTACACCACAGAAACCTCCAATCTAGCAAAATGAAAACAATTTCCCGAACTACGTGTTAGAACCATTTGATATCTATCAAGTGCGTTTTCTTGTTCTCATCAAATGCGCAATGTGTTGAAGCCAAGACAAGCCATATCAATCTCAGAATTGTGATCACCAAGTTCATTTTCAATGCCATTCTACACTACAATTTTATAGATTTTGAGGGATGTATCAAACTAGAAAAACCACAGGTAGAAACTGTTGATGCAGTTGATGGTATTTGACCTTTGGAATGAAGTCTCAACATTAAATATTTTATTTAGTCCAGTAAAATTTTATTTATTTATTTATAAACTGCCAATGACCAACTTTGAAACAAAGCCTCAATGTTTATTGCGCTGAGAAGCGCATTCTACAGCTCAGTATGACCCCGATATGTAAGTATGTCAGAAGCCAAAATAAAAATTAAATAAAATTAAAAAAATAAAATATAAATAATGTCAGCTTAAGAGTGACTTACATTAAACAATTAAAAAATCATTTGAAATAACTTTAAACAATATAAATTTCAAATATGAAGAAATTTACTAACACTAAAAAATGAGATATGGTTTATAAATATAGATATAAATAAACCAAAGGCATGGTAAATAAATAAACCCTCTTTTTATTATTACTCATGAAGTATGGAAAATAAATAAAAATATAAATAAACTAGATGTATGGTAAATAATAGAAACTATTTTTATATTTACTCCATAAACCTATTTATATTTACAAAAACTCAAAAAAGAGGTTTTATTTAGGTGAAGCTTATGGGCCAAATAACATGGGACAAATTATTATTAATACCATGGGCCAAATACCATATTTATAAAATAGGTATGGTAAATAAAGAAATATAAAATAGGTATAAAGAGGTAAGATAAATAAGTAAAAATATATCTAATAAGATTAGAAATCAACATCTAATTATATACCAATCCTACGAGCAAAATACCATCGACCAAATAATTATTAATACCCTGCAATATATATATATATATATATATATATATATATATATATATATATATATATATATATATATATATATATATATATATATATATATATATATATATATATATATATATATTATTAACCCTAAAATTAATATTAAAATATTAATATTATTATTATTATTATAACTTTGAATCAATACAATATTAAATTTGTTATATTATAGTAAATATTAATATATCATGATATATATATTAACTCTAGATATATATGGCAGGGAATAACAAATACATGATAGAGGTGGAGAAATAGGGGGAGTGACAAGGGAGAGATGGAGATAAGCTAAACTAGAGGGGAGAGGAGGAATGAAGAGAGAGGGAAGGAGAGGAGTGAGAAAGGTAGAGAAGGGTAAGAGAGGGAGAGGGAGAGGAAGCCATAAAGATGGAGGTGGGAGAGAAAGAAGAAGAGAGGGAGGGATAAGGAGAGAGGATTGGAGGGTAGAGAGAGAGAGAGAGAGGGGGGGGGAGGGGGGAAGAGGGGAAGGGAGAGGGATGTAGGAGATAAAGGGAGAGAGAGGAAGGAGGAGAGGAGGAGGAGGAGGAGAGATAGAGGGATAGAGAGATGGGCTTGGAGGGGCAGATAGGGAGGTAAGAAGAAAGACATAGAGAGTGATAAGTGGAGAGAGAGGGAGTGACAAGGGAGAGATGGATAGAAAGTGTGTATGTTTAGGGGTGAGATAAAGAGACATAGAAGGAGTGATGGATACAAGGTGGGAGAGAAGGAGAAAGGGAACATAGTTGGACAAAGAGATAGAGTGATGGGGGAGAGAGAGAGAGGAGGTAGTGATAGACAGATAGATTGGAGAAAGATAGTGTTTGTTTTGGAGTTGATATAGAGAGACAGAGGGAGATATAGATATAGATGGAAGGTGAAGAGAAAGAAGAGATAGATGGAGACAAGGAGGGAGGGACAAAGAGATTTATAGATGTGGAGTGAGAGAGTGTGTATGTTTGGCGGGGTGAGATAAAGGGAAAAAGAAGGAGAGATGGAGGGAGATATAGATATAGATGGAGGGGGGAGAGACAAAAGAATATTTCTTACACTGGATGCATTGATTTCAATGTAAATGGTGATTTCTAATCCTATTTGTTTTCTTGCACTAGGGGCACTGATTTTAGTGTAGATATTGATTTCTAATTATATTTTATTAGTTGGACTAGATGCATTGATTTTAATGTAGATGATTTATAATCCTATTTGATTTATTTCACTAAATGAAAGAGAGATAGGAGAGGAGTGAGAAAGCTAGATAAGGGTAAGAGAGGGAGAAGGAGACATAAAGGTGGAGGTGGGAGAAAGAGAAGGAGAGAGGATCGGAGGGTAGAGAGAGAGAGAGAGAAAGAGAGAGAGACAAATAAGGGGGAAGGGAGAGGGAGGTTGCAGAGAAAGGGATAGAGAGGAAGGATGAGAGAAGGAGGAGAGAGGGATGGATAGAGAGACAGATATATGGGGGGAGAGAGGGAGGGAAGAAGAAATACATAGAGAGTGAGAAGTGGAGAGAGAGGGAGTGACAAGGGAGGTATGGATAGAATTTGTGTATTTTTAGGGGTGAGATAAATAGACATAGAAGGAGTGATGGAGACCAAGGGGAGAGAAGGAGAGAGAAGGAGAAAGAAAGGGATATAGTAACATAGTTGGAGAGAGAGAGTGTGATAGGGGAAGAGAGAGGATTGGAGGGTAGAGAGAGAGAGAGAGAGAGAGAGTTGGAAAGGGGGGGGGGAGATAGAGGGAGGCAGGAGAGAAAGGGAGAGAGAGGAAGAGAGTGATGGGGAAGATAGAGTATTCTAGGGGGGAGAGAGAGAGATATGGAGGTAGGAGAGAAAGTGAGAGAGAGGGAGGAAAAGAGAGGGGACTTGAAAGAGAGGAGGAGAAAGGGAGGGAGAGAGGAGGAGAGAGGGAGGGAGAAATATGGAGGAAGATAGAGATTGAGTTGGATGGGGAGAGAGGGAGGGAAGAATAAAGACATAAAGAGTGAGTAGTGGAGAGAGAGAGAGAGTGACAAGGTAGAGAGGGAGAGAGAGTGTGTTTGGGGGTGAGATAAGAGACAAACAAGCATAGATGGAGTGAAGGGGGGAGAGAAGGAGAGAGATAGGCATATAGTAAAAAAGTTGGAAGTTGAAGATAGAGAGAGAGAGAGGTGTGGGAGAGAAAGGAAGAGTTAGAGTGAAGAGAGGTAGGGAAAGAGATATGGAGATGGAAGGGGGGAGAGATGGAGGTAAGAATACAAACATAGAGAGTGAAAGGTGGGAAGAGAGAAAGAGGGAGTGATAAGGAAGATGGAGAGATAGAGAGGTAATAATAAAGACATAGAGTGAAAGGTGGATAGAGAGGGAGAGGGAGTGATAAGGAATATGGAGAGAGAGGGAGAGATGATAGCAGGAGGGAAAAGAGATAGAAGTGGGGAAGATGAGGAGGGAGTGATAAATATATAGATTGAAGAAATAGAGTGTATGTTTTGTGGTTGATGTATAGAGATAGAGGGAGATAGAGATATAGGTGGAAGGTGAAGAGAAAGAAGAGATAGATGGAAACAAGGAGGGAGAGACACAGAGATTAATATATATGGAGTGAGAGAGCGTGTGTGTTTTGCGTGGTGAGATAAAGAGACAAAGAAGGAGAGATGGAGGGGGGAGAGAGGGAGGAATATTTCTTGCACTAGATGCATTAATTTTAGTGTAAATGGTGATTTCTAATCCTATTTGATTGTTTGCACTAGATGCATTGATTTTAGTGTAGATTTTGATTTATAATGATATTTAGTTACTTGGACTAGATGAATTCATTTCAATGTAGATGATTTCTAATCCTATTTGATTTCTTACACTAAATGCATTGATTTCAATGTAGATGGTGATTTCTAATCTTATTTGATTTCTTGCACTAGATTCATTAATTTCAATGTAGATGTTGATTTCTAATTATATTTTGTTATTGAACTAGATGCATTTATTTTGATGTAGATTATTTCTAATCGTATTTGATTTCTTGCTCTAAATGCATTGATTTCAGTGTAGACGGTGATTTTTAATCATGTTTGATTGCTTGCACAACATGCATTGATTTCAGTCTAGATGTTGGTATCTAATCATATTTTCTTACCTGCACTAGATACATTGATTTGAATGTAGATATTGACTTCTAATCCTATTTGATTACTTGCATTAGATGCATTGATTTCAGTGTAGATGTTGTTTTGTAATATTACTTGATTTCTTGCATTAGATGGATTGATTTGAGTGTATATGTTGATTAATTTCTGATTTGATTTAATTGGATTTATGATGGTGCATTACTTTTAACTAATTGGATTAATAGTGTGCATTGATTTCATTGTAAGAACAAAAAAATATTGACAATGTATATTGATTTTTTTTGTTATAGTAATTAAACTTATTAATATTGGAGAGCAAAAGAGACAAGGTATGATGTTTACTATAACAATTCGAGCTAAATATTTAAATGGTTTATGATTCCAACTGTCTTTTATTTTTCATATAATCGATATGAAAAGATGACAAAACTAACAAGGGTGACAATAAGAACAATAGAAAAAAATAGTTTGAGATTGATTGATTACAATGAAGACTATTTGTAATTGAGTACATTCTTATTATTCACATTTTCTACCATTCAATAGTATTACATTGTCATTTTGCATTCATTTTTTTTTCATCATTTTCATCATTAAAGTTATTTTACAATATTTATCATCTCAGCAAACTAAGGTAATTAAGAAAATTTAAAATTTAAATGACTCAATAAATCTGACACATATTTAGAATATTTAAAATGGTTATATTAATATTAGATGTATTTACATATTATTGGTAAAATTAATCATATTTTTCTCATAATATCGATAGATTTTCCTTGGCCGCACATGACTGAAACCAGCCTAGATCCATCTTAACTCCGGATCTATCAAGCGCCGAGAGGGATAAAATCTCTCGAGGTGCAAACGTTTCCTCAACTTTTGCACTCAAAAAAGAAGTTTGCACCTCAAGAGATTTGATCCCTCTCGGCGCTTGATAGATCCGAAGTTAAGATGGATCTAGGCTGGTGTATATTACTTTCCACTTCAATTGTCGATGACGAAGATATAACCTACTCCATAACCACATTATAAAATATTGTTTTATGAAAGGGAATTAAACCGCTTTGATCAAATCACATAAACCAAATGAATAATAGAGATTAATTGTAACCTCCATAATCACAACAACCAAAAAAAATATTCTTTATGAAAGGGGATTGGACCACTTCATCCAAATTTCATTAACAAAATGAATAATAGTAATTAACTGTAATGCCACAATACATAGAGATATTGTAACATTCAACCATTTTGGTAGCATAGTTGTTGGACGGACCTGCACCTGTATTGTTCCTATGAATTATGAGATCATTACTGTCAAGACAAATATATAGGTTGACACCAAGGTTTACACGTTAGCGATAATGTTAACAATCTCCCCCTTTGGACTTGATGCCAACCTCCTACAAAACACCAAGTCATTCTCTCCCCCTTTGACATTAAAGACAAAGGGTGGAACCAAGATGAGAGAAGTCACTAGTAGAAAATGATGAAATTAGTGAATAGGTGACTAAAAAATTTAGTCACCACAATTATTTCAAGTGAATTACTACTACATTTGAGCAATTTTAAGTGACCGAACTAAAAAATACTAACTTAAATGACTAATTTAGTCTAGGGATAAAATATATGACTAGATAACAAGTGACCAAACTAAAAGATACTAAATAAAATGACTAATTTAGTCTAGGACTAACATATATAACTAGATAAGTGACAAAATTAATAATGATTAACGTAAATGACTACTATAGTCCAAGAATAAAAATATGACCAAATAATAAGTACAACAAGTATATGAATTAGTCATTTATGTTAGTAATTTTTAATTGTGTCACTCCGGAAATGTAAAATTGCAATTTTGATACTGAAGTGTGCGTTGGACAAATTTTATTGGTTGCAGTGTATTTTGGTAGCCTAATGGGAAGCTGTCACGTGACCCAACTGTAGGCTGTCATGTGGCACTTCATAGGTTCTAGCACTTGCCTTGTTTAAAGGGAATTTGACATATTTTTAGGGGACAACTTCATGGCAATTCAAGGTTTTGAGGAGGCTAGACACCTAAGGATCGAACCCAGATTTAGGGGCATTTGACTCTGACAGTTCCAAATTCCATGTGACAAAATAGAGATTGTTTTTATTTTTAGTTTATTAATAGAATTTGATTCTTGAAAGCTAGTAATAGCTTGTATATATATTTTTTCATAAAGTCTATTATTTTTAATGTAATAGGGGTTGGATTTTGGAGAATTATTGTAACTTGTATTTTAGAGCATTTGATTTCATCTAGGCTAGATTGCTAGTTGATGGAAGTTTGGTCAATCCAGATGGAGAAATATGCCATCTAGTTCATCTAGGCCAGATTTCCAGTTGAGAAATAGGCTTCAACCTTATTTTTTGAAGTCATGCAAAAGAAACCTTAGTTTGTAAATCACAAAATTTACCTAAGTCCGAACTTTAACAACTGCATGGCCAAAATTCAATCTAAAATAAACATTTTTTTTGAGATCATTGGATCTAAATTTTTGTGATTTGCAAATTCAAAATTTGTTGAACATTTGCAGGATAAAGATTTAAGTAATGGGTAAGTATAAAAACCTAGATGATGACGAATAGGACTATTGTAATGAGGAGTAATATCCACACATCATAGACATTTCTGGGTATTGTTGTAGGCATTGTAATTGGAATGGTAAGCATTTTCTAATTCCTTCTTCACCCTTCCTCCTTATCTTGCTTGTTTTAGGGAACCAGGTAATTCATTCACCCAACCATTTCAAATCACTGCATCTAAGAAATATAGTTAAGAAAATGACACTTTTGAGAAGCATCCAAAGATAATAATCTAGCTTCAGTATTTTTTCTTGGTGTGTGTTATTCAATCCTTGCTCTTATTTCCTAATTTTATATAAATATTGCGAGAGAAAATATATGAGGAAATTTAATTTGACATTGCCTTTTTGGCATGATGGATAAATTTTAGGAAATATGGAAATGAAAGCACATGATAGAGTTAATGGCTTAATATTCATCCAAACATGAGCGCTTAACCTCCTCCCCTCGATCAAATTAATTTACAGTAATAGGCTTTTGGATTGGAATTGACAATAATCACACATTACTGAAATGTATAGTGATTTGTTTGTGTCCAAATTATGTGTGATTCAATACAGTGTGCATTGAGACACAAACTCAGGGCATATCTTTCCTGCTTCATTCCAATATATGCCCTTCACAAAGAGGGCATCAACCATACCCTAACAAAAATGAAACAGAGGACTTGCAAAATGATTTCTTTGCCAAGAGTCATGGCATATGCATATGTTTGTCTCGGGAAACAATGTTTTCTTTATTTTCATGCTAATCAAGGTTTTCATGAATATTTTGCACAAAATAACAATATTCATCTAGTATTTGTCGTACTTAAATGATGGGATGAACATTCGTGGAAGAAGTTTCATACACAAGCGCAATCGCCTCGATCCTAAAAACCATGATTGATATTCCCAGTAGGCATGATATATATAGTAGTTTTTGTTTTAAAAATATTGAAATATATGAGATAATAAATGTGACAAAAATTTGGTGGACACATGATATTTGATCATTTAGAGAGGATTAATAACGTTAAATGGGCCTGACATGTAAAAACTACCTCATAATTAAAATTATGATTAAAAGAGTCCCTACATTAGCATCCATCTAAACAAAATATCCTATCTATGTATTTATTTGTAATCAAATTATATTTGTATTATCAATATGGTGACAAAAGTTATGGAACATCCTTTATTGTTGGTTGTATTTGTAAAAAACGAATCGTCATCATATGTTTGTTGTTATATATGCAAATTATAGTTGCTTCCTATGCTATAGTTATTGCCTTTTTTTTAGGATCACTGAGTGTTTTTTCTTGGAGTTAAAGTAGATAGGTAAAATCTTCTAAACTCACGATTTTTGCTAAATTAATATTTTTTTGGTAAGTGTCAACAAAATAAAGGGATGATTAGTTTCTTATTGTTTAATTTTTCAATTTGATGGAGCTTCCAGTCTTGTCCTTTGATGAGTTATGAGGTTTTTCACTATCAAAATATAAAGAAAGGATTGATTTGTTTTCTTTTTTTAACATTGCAAATGATTTAATTATTTTATGAGGTAGTGATTAGTTTCCTTGCACGTATATTTCTAGTTTTAGGTATTAGATAATTTTTGTATTTCTATTTTTGCATACTTTTTTTTAAAGCTTATGATTATAATAATAATAATAATAATAATCTATTTTTAAGGTTGTTGTCAAGACAAACACCAATTTGTTGTATGACAAACCTTGCTTGCAAAATTTTATCATACCCATGAGGTGTATACCAATTGGTTTGAGTGGAGTTTAGTCCCCAATCGGTCTCATGTTCAAACCTCGTGGGAAGGGGTTGTGAATGGAAGCCACTTATGGGAGAATTAAAATATCCCAAAGAGCATCCATGCTCAACAAATATTCATACAATCCTTGGAAAAAACTATGAATCTTATCTTACTGTTATGTTCATTTAGAGTCTCGCCTACATGCATTATAGATTCCTTAATAGGATGATTTCAATCTTCTTTATTCGGTATTATAAGTAAAAAGGAACTAGTGGGAGATACTCTCCCACCCCATGATGGGAGGCACCCATAAAATGCTTGCGTTGGAGCCATCAATGCCACAACTCAATATGAAGATAGTTTCCATGAACCCTTAATATTTGTAAATGGTGATAAAACATAGATAAGGGACCTAGTCTTTGAAAAAATAAAGGGCCATGCCCATGGAAATAATGTAGTGTTTATGAGTTTTAAAAGTATATGTAAATAATAAATGTAAAATGAAATAGATCAAGAGTAGAGAAATTTGAAGAGGACAAGAGAGAATTTCACTTTAAACACATATATTTTTCCTTCGTGTTTCCATAAAATCCACCATAAAAGAGGTTAAATGATTCCTCTCTAAGCTAAAAAAACAAAATAGTGAAATACAAAAAATGCATTAATTAATAAAAATATAGTAAGAATAAAATAAATCAAGCATGAAAGTGAAAATAATTATCTAGAAATAGTAGAAATGCACTAAGCTTATGCCTTGCTTTACTTAGTTTCATTTGCTAGAATCCTCAAAGAATCCCCAACAATCTATGGATTCATGTAGCCTATTTTTAAATTTCGTGTGGCTTTTATTGATGATGGATTTTAATTTCCTTCCAAAAAAAATCCTAAATTCCAAATATAATTATAATTTTGGATTATCAGAATTTTTGAGATCACAAAGCATGTTATTGTTGTAAAACTACACAATGATTAAGTTGGATTATTGATTAAATATTTTTATTTCTTTAATATAAAAAATGGATTAATTGTTAAAAATCCAAATATTATTTTAAGAAAAATGAAAATTAAATTCCCGCAAAACAATTTTTAACTAAACCCAACCCAAAACAAAAAAAAAAATAGTGTTTAACCAACGAGATTTTGGTGGAAATTAACAGATATTTAGGAGGGGTATATAAACCTCCTCCCCTCTACTCCCCCCCCTCCCCTGTTTTTTAATGTTTATCTATTTTGGGACAGGTTGGAGGAGGACCGGCTTCGCCTCAAGCACTGTATTGGATAGAGGTTGGAGTAGGACCGACTTCACCTCAAGCACTATAATGGGAATAGGTTAGAGGAGGACCGACTTTGATTCATTTTGACTTCTTGTGCAGGGGGGGGGGGGGTGGTGAGAGAAATCGAGAGCAGAAAAGATACAACACATTTAATTATCTTTATTTTCAATATCATTGGAAAGAGCGATTTAGTCAATACATTAAATCTGGGGAAGCTAGGTAGGTTATTACTTCTGCTTGAGAAGGTCCATTTATGTTCTCGGTCGGACACTACACTCATTGTACACATAAATTCACACATAATCAGGTGACTAGAAGAAGTATTAAATCAACATCAGGGTACTAGCAAGGCACTGGATTTTGTTAAAAACTCACATCAGGATGGTTGGCTTGCCATTTTATTTCTATCATGCGTCCAATGCCCTACGACTGTATACCATGCATTCGGCTAATTGATGGGAGGAACTAGTCTATCCCTAGTTCAGGATGGATCGGTCCTTTAACCAGCTAATATAAAATATTGAATACAAAAAGAAAATTTATTATAGTTTTGAAACCTTAGGGGATTGAAATGGGGGTGGCTTCTGGCTAAGCCAAATAAGTCATTTCAGCAGTGTGGGTCATATTCAGCTGGATAAGGTGCCTTATAACAGTTCAACATTACCTCAGGTTCGGAGTTCCTTACTCGGACATCCACAATTCGTTATATGTACACATGACATCCTCTTTTTATAGATGGAGAGAAGATGAATGGATCAAACCTGAAGGAAGGGGAGCTAATTTTTTACCTCGATGGCAATAAAACACATGTAAATAGTACTTTCATCTCAAAATCATTTTATCTACCATTTTCTTTCTTACATAGCATGATAGCCTTGCATACCATTTACTGATGTACGTGTCATTTTTTGCAAACATCTCTTACGCTTCTTTCAATAGTTAAGGCTTATTTTATTGATATCCTTAAATATTTTTAGGGAGAAATTTTACTAGCAACAACATTATTGTCGTTTCTTTGTTTCTCATGTATTGTTTAATTCCTTTCAGCAATTTTAGTTTTTTTTCCGCTTGCCCTGCTGAATAATTTAACGTGTAGGTAGTGAAGAACAATTGAAAATTATTTTTTCTCATACTTTTTGTCCTTCTAAACGACCAACAAAAGAAAGCATTGAAGGAGAAATTGATTTGAACAAAAAAAAGGGATGACTCACCAATTGTCTCACCTTTTGGAGATTTCTGGCGATATCCTTGTCTATAATTTGTTGTCAAAATTTGACAAGAGAAATTTTTATTGTAGATGATGATTTGGAACTTCATGATGTCCTTCAGAATTATTTTTCACCTCAAGTGAAGGAAAAAAAAATATGTGTAGTAATTTAAATCTCTATGATCTGTTAGGTTATGTCACTCTTGAAGATGTCTCTAGTGTAAATAAGCATGTTGAGCATCCTATTTCAACTAAAGAAGAAACCTCATCATCCATGGTAGAGTATAATAAAAGTAACATGAATCAACACCCTTTATCGGTTTCGGATGGTTTTCCTGGTACTGGAACTCTCAATAGAAAAGGATATATGATGAAAGTGAAGAATTTTATGAGGAAAGATGCTAAATACTTTCTTGAACCACTTGGGAGAATAATCTGTAAGTAGGCCTTATCTTTTGTGAATGAAAGTAAGCACCCGAATATGTTTTTTGAGAAACAAGCAAAGGACATGGTTGTGTCCCAAAAATTTTGAATTGAATGTTGAGATCTAAAACAGGGTAGCTATTACTGACCATATGTTGGTTGTGATTATTATATGGTATTGGTAGCATTTACTACTCAAGTGGAGAATTATTACCATGTCCATTCCAATTTTGTGCGATATGTGGCCCGACTAAATGAGAAATGTCATTGTTTGTATACAATTTTTGCATTGGTGTCTAACCATTAGTGATATGCTTCTTTAGATATCAACGACCTATAGAGAGATAGATTTAATATGACCTAGGGAGTTCAATTAGTTGTAGGCACAATTTTTTTATTTGAGAACAAGATTACATGAAAATGTGTCTATGACTACACAACATTCATGTCATATATTTCTACTTTGGTTATAGAAGCTAGTAATTCATGTTGTTGGCATTAGTTATCTCTGTCCTATATTTTGATGTTCAAATCCTATTCTTGTTCATTCAAACACAACTAAAGCCACAAACCATTTTATACTAACGATTCCGAAATTCTCAAGCTTTTGATCATTTGATCCTCTTTGAAAGACATGCACCTTGGCTTGATTTTTCCTATTGGCAGTACCTACGATTTTGGAAGCATGATCAAGGAGACACAAAGAGGGAAGAGACAATAGCATACTATTTGAACAGGGTTCCACTTATAGACGATTAATCAATTGATACCACGAGAAAAAAATTGTATATTTTGGTAATGTATGACCCTTTTATCTATCGTGAATAGTCTAGGTACTCTGAAAAATGTTGCCTTTTATATTTATGGAATGTTAAAGGCCAGTTGAAGAAATTTTTCTATAACACATAATAAAATCTCTTATTCATACCTATTTATAAGTGTCTCATGGATTTTCTTGTGTGCATCCCTAGACGGAGAGTGAAACACCAACCTACTGCAATATGCCCAACCCAGGAACTTAATTCTTCCAATTCTTATATGATTTTTTCTGGATTAAAAAGTATTCAATTCCTTTTATTTATGCCACACAACCTTCAGTTCCTACAATTGTTGCCATAGAATGTTCAATTCCTTTTAAACCTTATGATAATCCTTGAAACTTAAAAATAAGATTACCTAATTCAGTTTTTTTGTTTCTATTCATGGATGCCAACTTTTATTCTCAAATTCAAGCAATATCATCATCTATAGACACTATAATGCATTGATTAAAATCCACCTAGCTCGTTTCTCGAAGATTTTATTGCATGTTGCAACGTATATTTCATCCCTCCCTTGCCTCTTTCGCTATGCATATGTGTTTAGTGGCCAAGAAAAAACATCATGATTCTTGTTCTTCATTTGTTTTATAATACATGTTGACATTAGGATCTCCTTGGTACCTTGGAACAAAATTCACCCTTATTGGTCCATCTTTGCTCTTATCACGCTGCCAGGTTTGTTTCTTCATTTATTTTGCTAACCCATTAATTATTAATCATATATATGCAAACTATTCCACAAAAACCTATCAATGGATTGCAGACACCCACCTGCTAAATTCTCTTATATTTCCATGTTTGGTAAAAACCCTCTTTGGATCGTCACTACCTACCAAAATTTTTGTAGCTTTTAAATTTTCAAGTAATTTTCATTTTTTTCCTCATTCAAATAAGTTAAATTCCTTTTCGATAGCTATTTTCATTCTTCACATGTTTTATGATTTATATGAATTTTTTAGCTATATTTATTTGTATTCAATAATCAGTTTGAAAACAATCTAAAGGTGGAAAGTTTGAAGGAGTTATTTGAGGAAGCAGGGCTTCATAAAACTATGAACTTCTTGATCAATATTCATGGCAAGAGGGTTGTAATAAAGAGAAACTTCAAAATGCAATGTTTTACTGTTTGGAGTTCTAGGTCCCTTAGACCTCTTGGTCTTGTGGATGTCATTAAAATTCCTTGAATTCAATTCAATTCAATATTTTCCTTAGGATATTCTCTTTCTCCTTTGAATCACCAACACACAAGTATTATGTGCGAGCATAAGTATATTACACACTATCCATGTCTTAATTAATATCTAATTTTTTGTTCAGGATCATATCTTTCAAGGATTTTGAAGGGTGTTGGTTTCAAATATCAGAAAAGCATAAAGTGGAAACCATAATTGATATTGTTATTTCTTGAAAGAGTTTAATGTTTTATGGCAGAGAATAAAAATACGATGAGTTAAACATATTTTTATCATTCAATTTATAATTTTTTTTTCAATATCAAAATATACATATGTTAATACACATTATCCATGTTTTAGTTAATATCTTGTCATTTTTTCAGAATCGGATCTTTCAAGGATTTTAAAGGGTGTTGGTTTCAAAAATTGGAAAAGCATAAAGTGGTAACCATAAGGGATATTGTTAATTCTCGCGAGAGTTTAATGTTTGATGGAAGATAATAAAAATAGGATGAATTAAACATATTTTTATCATTCAATTTATAATTTTTTTTTAAATCTCAAAATATACATATGTTGATACGCACTATCCATGTTTTAATTAATATCTCATTTTTTCAGGATCATGTCTTTATCTGGTCGGTAGGTGGCCCTCTGCAGTGAGTCTCTCAAAAGGATAGGATGCTACAATACTATTTTTTAGGGAACGACCAAACCCCTCAGAGATAAAAAAAAATATTATCATTTTAGAGCTCGTCATGAAACACATGGTGCCATTCTCCTTGGAGGACCATTACCTAAGCCTTAAAATCACCCCCTCCAGTTATAGTCGGTTGGAAAAATGCTCATTCTTTCTTCTCAGACCACGGTGGAGAAAAAACTATTCACTGACCCCAAGAGTGATTAGTTCATGAACATGTTCGCCTTATAACAAGTACCCATTAATTAATCGAGCTCCACATTGAGGAATTTTACCTTATACTTCAATTTCTAACTCCTATTGTGTGATTCAACAGATGGTGGAATATTAACAAACAATGTTTCGCCCTGTGGTCTTGCACGAACAAATTATATCTATCTGTCGCTACTCCAATCCAAAGAGGCAGATTGAATCATGCAGAGGCAAAGTTTGGAACATATGATAAATCAATTAAGGGGTGTTTTTGAGTTTTTTGGGATCAAGGAACAATAGTTTCATAGAACCTAGTGAAATAGGTAAAATCATCACCATTGGCTGAAACAACTAAATCAACTACCTTTCTTGATAGAATATCTATTTCAACATTTGAATCAATAGGTTATGTTGGTCCTATGACGACAAAAATATTTTAGAACCTCTTTATATGCCTTTCCCCCAGTTGGTGCTGCTACACCTACTGGTCCTTCAACTGGATCCATTTCTCTAGCCTCTCTTTTCCTGCCACCGCAGCTGGCCTTGGATCTGGGTCCCAATCTGTAACAAACACTACTAGTGGGGTTGCTAGTACTTGACCGACTGAGTCAACTGCGAAATCGATTTCTTCTTCTCCAATCCCTATGGGTGGGAGTAATATTAAGTGGTGTTGCTCCTTCTATTGAATCACTCAATAGACTAAATATACTGAGCCGCTAACAGAATAAAAAATATAGGTTTCACATACAATTCCATCAATAACAAAGCTAACCAAAGAATAAATGGGATATAATACTACTGGTGGGTATCTAACAGATGGGGATGCTGGTCAACAAGGTGAAGTACTTGTGCACAAAGATTTTATATGTTTGTTATAAAATAAGTACTTCAAGGGATCCATAGGAAATAAAAATATATATAGTTTATAAGGTATTGAATAAGATCGAAAAAAAACTCCACAAGATAGGAAACAATATGTGCCATTTAGTTGGTACCCATATAATGATGATATCTGGCATAATACTACATATGTTTTTCTTAACATCATGAAGATTGTTAGTAATGGGTAGCTAGTATGCATCAATTTTAATGTTCAAGCATCATGAGGACCATGACATCATGTCCTACCACAATTGTTTTCCTACTGATTTCTATAGTTCTGATGTGATGGATGTTTTGTGGAATAATGCTTGAACATGATGAATCTTAGTTGTAATAATGAAAGTTTTTTTTTTATAATTATTTTTATGTATAAAATTATTCCTTTAAACATAAACTAAATATATTACATATTATTAATGTCACACAAAATGTTACGCAGTTGAGAAGCCTCAACAATTGAAAATAGTGGTGTGAAAAGCCCTAGTATCCATAAAAAAAATTCCTAAAAACATAAAGCCTATCAAAATTAACACATGGAAATACATTTTAGAAGCAACATTTATTAAAAGCTGCTTGAAGTAAATGAAAAAAAAAAACCAAAAGTCTTGCCATAAAGGCCCAAAATCTTTGTTCACACATTTCCAAACAATTCACTAACTATATGATGAAACCTGCCATTAAAGGGGTATCTTCTTTGTCATTAGGAATGACCCCCAACCATCCTTAATTTCCTAAATATTTGTGATAATGTAAATTAAACCATCATTAACATGATAAACATCTTTGGTTGGCTTCTTGTTCTTTTAAATGACGAGGGAAAGTTTTAACAACTTATCAATCAGGGGCAGTGATGGAGGGCTACATGGTCTACCTATGGTGATGCTCGCCTTTAGTAATCAACACAACTAGCTCGATGCCTTGGCCTTCTAATAGAACTTTGCGATTCCAAAAAGAAATAAAAGAGAGTATGAGAGCCAATAGAATGTCATAAGTAGGTTTTTTGTTTTCCCAAGTAAAAAATTAAGCATCTTGGCCCTTGTTAAAATCTAAACAATAATTATTTATTTTCTTACACACAAGAAATAAAATTCCAGCTCTAATAATCTATTGATCTCTAAGGAAGTTGATGGCATAAGACACTTTGTACCCTAAGAGAGAAACCTATTAGGAAACGGGTGTAATGATTATTACACACCCAATTGGATAACCTCTAGGAGAAAAAATTTCTCCCATTTTATTTTCTCGCATAACCTAGTGAGTGTTATTCACTAGCATGTATTTTGTAAAGGCCTCGACATAGTTCCAATTCAACTCCATGCATTAGGTTATAGAGGATTGAAAGCCTAATTTCATGACTATTAATTTGGTGATGATCACATTGACCTGCTCAATGACATTTCTATGAAGATTGGCTACACTGAAATTTTTTTCTTCCTAGGGAAAGAGACACATTCCCGTCGAGTCTAAGAATAAAAATGTCTCTGATATTTTTAACACCTCTTTTGAAAAATTAAAGGACTAAGAACCATGTTTTCTTGACTTTTATTTCATAAAGTAGGATGAGGACACCATAAAGAGTGATCATTCAAAATAAGCCAACTTCAAAAACTTGGCATTTCTAGTTCAATCTTCTGGGAAACATTATAGGCCCTCCAAATGCTCCAAGCAGTATAAGTCCCCTTCACATTCATAATGGTTGGATTACTAGTCAAAGTCTGTAAATTTATACTCTGTGGGTATGACCTCTATTTCTTTGCATCCGTAGCAACTTTTAGGGATGGAAGTAGTCAGGAACCAACTTCGTGTAAGGGTTATGGTCGTAGAGGTACTCTTATTATAGGATCACCAGATGAAGGGCCTTCAAAGCTCAAATAAAGAAGAAAAAAACCGAATCTCCATCAAATATTTCAACTGTTCACACAACTAGGACTCTAAAGACGTATATGTTTCCTTCTTGAAAAATCTTCTGCAAATATCTATGAGTAAGATCCACTGTATTTATGGATACATTTGCGGAAATAATTTTTGTACCATGAAATTAGCCTACTTGACAAATCCCAATTTTTTTTTACAAAAATATAAAATATTTTAATATTATTTTCTGAAAAATATTTATGAATATTTGTACCATGCAGTTAGCATGCTTGACAAATCTCCATTTTTTTCTACAAAAATATTAAATCTTCTATTTGAATGTTACTAGACTCTGGTGTGGGAAGATTACAAGAAATGGGATTGGAAAAAGGATGGGGAGACAATGTAGAGAAACTCTTGGATATGATTCATTTTTTGTTGGAGATCCTTCAGGCACTTGATCCATTGACTTTGGAAATTTTTATAGGAAGGATTCCTATAGTTTTTAATTTTGTGATTATTTCACCTCGTGGTTATTTTGGTAAATCAATTTAAGGAATTCCATACACTCATGGATAGCTAAAAAAACCTTTTATAATTTCAACGCTCATTCCATGATATCTTCTCTATATTGTTTGATTGTATTTTGAACATTTAATTTGATTTTGTTTTGTATTTTAACAATAAATTTGAACATACTTGGTATCATATCCATTAAACAACATACAAAACTTGAAGATAATATTAATATTATAGTTGTTTTGTGTTAAAATATTTCTAGATTCAAATTTTATAGATATTAAAGATAAAAACAAATTATAATGCATTCATTTGATTATTACTTTACTATGGTGTGGGAAGGTTACAGGAAATATGATTGAGGAAAGGATGGGGAGACGATGCAGAGCATGGCTTGGATATGATTCATTTGTTGTTGGAGATTCTTCAGGCACCTGAGCCATTGAATTTCGAAATGTTTCTAGTAGGGATTCCTATAGTTTTTAATGTTGTGATTATTTCACCTCATTGGCTATTTTGGGCAAGAAAACTTTTTAGGAATGCCAAACAAGACATCGATGGATAGGTAAAAAAAAAATTATAATTGCAATATCCATTCCATGATATATTCTCTTTATTGTTTGGTTGTATTTTGAACATTTCTTTTGATTTTTTTGTATTTTAACTATAAAATTAAAAATAATTGGTATCATGTTCATTTAAACAACAACCAAAGCTTGAATATGAAATTAGTATTACATGATATTGATTGAAATCTTTTTAGTTGTTTTGTGTTAAAAAAAAAATCATGACTATTAGAAATTTGTATTTTCATGTTTTTATTTGAGCACATGTTGTTTATATACTTAACCAAGTTCATGAATTAGAGAATGAAATTTTGTTGTGAATGAAATGACAAGGATTAGACATCACATTTCAGATTATTTTTTTTCACAAATTATCTACAACTTAGCTTTTTAGCATGTAACTTGTTTGACATGATTGTGCCTAAGCTTTCCCTAAAGGTTGAATACTAAGTTACTAAGGTTTTATTTTTTATGGTGAAAATTTATTTTCTTTGTTTATACATATCATTTGGCCACATAGTGGACACTATCACCCAACTGAAGAAAACTGGATCAAGTTTCTTGCTTTTATGGGGAAAAATGGCTTTGACATTGCTAATGTTGAGGTATATGTCGTATAAATCCTTTATAGTATATTTTAGTTTATATTCTAGTGTTCATCCTCTTTCATGGCTTACACTTTTCAATGTATCTTATTTTTTTTCTCTTCAGAAAATGAACTCAATGGTGATGGTAAGAAGCAAGAATTGAAGAGAGAGGAGAACAATAACACTAGAGTGACAAATGCAAAAAGAGAGATAGAGAAGAGAATTGGTCTAGTGATACCCTTAGAGTTAGTATCCTACATAAGAAACACACATAGAGACTGATGGTCAAGTATTTAGAGTTGGTGAGTTCACCTACAATTCCTTGGAAACACAATGATAATGTTTTTAAGTTATGAAACAACATTTCATGTGTAAATTTTAGTCCAACCAATATTAAGTTAGAAACTCATATTGTAATACTTGAAATTTCATATAATATAATTTATTTGGTTGAAATTATTTATAGTTGCACTTGATATTATTTAGTATTGTATTTAACGTATGTAAATTTGCGTTTTTATTTTAGATAAACATACACATTGTATGAAATTTTTTTAATTTAGTCACAAAATCATACTAATTAATTTATGTTGATTAATAATGAACACATAAAATCAATCTAAAACTACTAAATTAGTAGTTTATATTGAATAATGGTGAACACAAATAAAATGAATATGACTAAATTAGTTTTTTATAATGATTATAAATGAAAGAAAATGAAATGAATATAAACTACTAAATTAGTCGTTTATATAATGAAAATGAAACTACCAAAAAAAGATAAATGACTACTGAAAATGATAAATTTGTGATTACAAATGAAGATTAAATCTTACATATATATGACTTTAGTAGCTAATTTATAGTATCTTGTAACACGACAAACATTTAGTCATATTTCTTTGGTCATTAATTGGTTTCAAACGATGACTAAAATTTTCATATATATGACTATTGGTAGCTAATTCACAATATTTTATAACACGACCAAAATTTTGGTCATATTTCTTTGGTCATTAATTAGTTTTCTCAGGTGATCTTATAGTAATATATTTTGTTTTATATTTGGTCATTAATTGTGACAATTAATGAATAAATCAATGACTAAATTTATAACCAAATTTATGACTAAATATACTACTAGATGATGAAATTAGAAAAAATAATAATGACTAAGCTAAAAATCACTAAAATTTGGTCACGTTATAAGATACTATAAATTATATACTACTGATCACCAACTAAAAAATGGTCGTTTATATGAAAATTTAGTCGTGTTTTTTGTAACTAATTAGCCATTTTTTACAAGTGAGTACTCCCCCTAAAATGAACAATACTATAAATTTCATCTTCTGATATGAAACAAAGAGCTCGATTGCAAGATATGACTCTAATCAACACCATAACCTCTCATACTGACCATGCTCCCCCTAAGAATTAACTAGACCTTCAAGTTTGCAACATATCTATATACATGACATGATTTGAACATCCAACGGACCATACATGACTGAATTTGACAATTTTTGCATGGGTCACTTCATGATCAATTCACTAAAGGATGGGACAATGAATATACATATGCATGATAAATACATGGAATCCATAAAAAAATATAAGTAACATGTCTACTCTCAACAAGAATTCAGTAGCAACATATGTGGAGCTCTCATAAAAAAATGAAGATCACAAGCCACTAAGTATATTAGAAAAATAATATTATTCAACAACCAACCAATATCAACAATGACATAGTGACAACAACATATATATCCTCCTCATCAAGAAATAGTAATAAATGCATCAAAGAAGTAATGTAAGAAGATTTATATATACAACAACAATAATAATATGTCATATATTGGCATGCTCTTATGCAATCTAAAACATCACATCAACAGTCTGAAATAAACCAATGTGAGATAAGTAGTGCCCATGTTCCTTTTTGCTAAAAGGAAACCATAATGCCAATAATGAACCGTTGGAATCATAGGAGATGATCCCCATGAACTTATTCCAACTCAATAATTATGATCAAGTGCATCATTAGTAGCATAAATCATCATCAAAAGAATACTATAGCAAGACACAAAATCATCTTCAAGGTTAAACTAGTGAAATAGCACACGTGCACAACTCCCCCTGAGATCATGCACCTATTTCCAACAAACTAATCTTGTGGACCTTATATATACAAAAACAAAAATAACATGTATTGCATTGACACTATTATGCAATCCAAAACATCATATCAATATTATACAATAAACCAATGTCATATAAGTAGTTCCCATGTTCCTTTTTTACTAATAGGAAAGCATAATGCCAATAATGAACCATAAGAAGAATAGCAGATGCTCCCCCAAACCTATTCCAACTCACCAATTACGATAAATTTCATCATTATTAACATAAATCATCATAAAAAGAATAATATAGCAACACGTGAAATCATACTCATGTTAAAGCTAGTGACATAACACACATGCACAACTCCCCATGAGATCATGCACCTCTTTCCAACAAATTGATCATGTGGACCTAATAATCATCAAGTTCCTATGTGATCATCATCAACTTCCCTTGAGGCTTTGCATCTCACATTCACTTCTATAGTCCTTTTAGAATTATGCATCATGTATAATTGACTATAGTATGGATTATCTTCCCTTACTATGAATCCGAATAGGAGGAGACTGACATCTTATGTCTTCTTAGATTTTTATTTAGTATATATATTGTTTTCATTTCTGATTCCTTTTGATATTACCTTTTAATTTTCTTCTTCCATAATTTTGCATCCTATTGAGGTAAATATAACCACATGCCCCTTATCAGTTATTTCACCCACACTCAAAATGTTATGGTTTAGCCCTTCAACCAACCATAGATTAGCTACTTTTGTATTCTTAACATCAATATCAATACTACCTTTTACTAGTACCTTTTTCGGTGAACTATTTCCAAGAATAATTTTACCACCTTTGTTTTCCTAGAGAGAGGTAAATTTTCTCTTATTTGTATACATGTGATGGGAGAAACCCTATCTATGTACCATTGGTCTTCTTCTTCAAATGTACACAGAGAAAGGCCACACTTCTCTTGTTGCTCTTCCTTTTTCATGATATGTTGAGCATTGATGGATGCATCTTTTTTAGGTCTTTAGATAAATGTATTCTTGTCCATTTTTTTATTTTGGATAGGTTCTACTTATTGTTTGATCTGTCTAAATGAATTCATTAACTTGGTCATGAATTGTTTTGCTACATGTATGAATTAATTATATGTATAACACCTTATATGACTAAATAAGGGGGCAAGAAAATCATAATATTTTTTCTTCATTTTAATACAATAAATAGATTTGTGACTGAATAAATTGCATGCAAAACAATACCCTTTAAAGAAGCTTGAATACCTAGGAATCAATGGCCTTCCTATGGAGATACTATTTGTTTGATGTCTAAACAATATGCTTCTGCAATCAGCTATAATGTGAGAGGTAAAAAATTCAATATCATTAACCAAAGGAGAGAATGGATTAATATTTCTATTATTGGAAGAAAATGATTTCCTTTTGAAAGCTCAATTTTACTGGTTGTTGTTTTAGTTCACTTCTTAATTATTTACCAAGATTTCCATATTTTTCTTTGTTATCCTCAAAACTTCCTACACAAGATTGTGAGTTGGATTCTCCCTTCATGGTTTCATGAAAACCAAGCCCTAATTTGATGGAGGGAGACCTTTGACCATTAATAAGGTTATCCAATATCTTTGTACTATCTTAAAATCTCAAATGTTTGTCCTTTTATGCTAATTTACCTTTTAATATTCTTACCTCGTCTTCTCTTTCTCTTTTTCTCTCTTCCATCTGAGTTCTTAACTTGATAATTTATTAAGCCAATTTTATTATTATTCAAATACTTGAAGTAGCTCCTCACTTTCTTTGTTTTATTTTTCCAAGTAATATTTGAGTGAGATGATCTTCGCTTCAAGTCCTTCAAAATCTTGTTTCTTTTTGTTATGTTGTTTTGTTACTGATGCAATGGTTACATATTCATCATGGTTCCTACTTTCATATTCCTACAACTTAATACCAATATTGTTAATCCTTTTCAAAGTAGAAACAAGTTTACTTACGAGTTTAAATATTTCCTGTAACCTCTCTTCTTCTGAATCACTAACTCCATCTAATATGAAAAAGGCGATTTCATGATCACTTTCATCTTTTGATAGACTACTTTATCCCTTAGATTCATTTAACGATTCAGAAACAAAATTACCTGCTACTTTACCTAATGAACATATTCGTTTTCCATTTTCATGGATGGCTAGTAGATTATCCCATACTCCTGTAATCACCCCTCCCACATTTACCCAAATCGAAAACCTCGCTAGGATAAACATGAGATGAGAGTTACTATTAGAGACCCGATTTCCAAGATGCACCTATGGAAAATGGGGTCCACGTGTCCAAAACTAATTGCAAACACCCAAAGACACATGATCACACTGCTATCAACCTAATTTGACCCAACCTTGTTTCATTTGAGATTTATTTCCATAAATTTAATACAAATTTCTATTTTTGGTAGTTTTTCAGGTTCTAAACTTCTGAGGTTATTTTGAGGGCCTAAACGAAATTTTCAAGGAAAACCAAGAGATTGCAAAAGTACTAAACCAATTTACTCATTCATTTTTGGCTCCTCATGGAGATATTTGAAACGAGGTATTATGATACTCAAATAGAGATCGTATGCCAAATTTATAACCCTGGGAAGTTGGAAATCCAATTTACTCATTTATCCAAACACTTTGTGTACATAGTACCTATATGTTATAAATACATATTTGTTCATTACTTCAATAATATCATTGGAGAATAAATGAGAAGGCCCTATGACCTATCCACAACTCTGCAACACCACTTATTAGTCCATGCATTCATTAACCGGTTAATAGCTAAACAATTCATGACAAGATCCATAGAATATACACATCATATGAACATCGTATGATCAAAAATTAACTAGCATATAAACCAAAATAATAATAGTAATAGAAAAAACATTAAAGGAACATAATAACAAGTACATTTACTCACAAAATTCTAGAGGAAAATATCTCTTATTAACATATGAAAATCCAACGAAGTCAAGGACTGCCACGTACTACCCAATCATAGATTGGGATGAACCAAATATCTCTTTCATAAAATCACCCCTACACCATATTCCAAGCATGAATGTGGGATCTCATGGAATAAACCAAACATAACCAAACCAATGATTCTAGAGGCCAAACCACCTCAACCCTCAACTAGTTATTCCACCTCACAGTCGGAAATCACTAACCATCACCATATCAGTCTCTACCAAAGTTGTCCAAGGCTCCAGATCATTTTTTCCAACCCATATCCATGAATAGTAACTCAACCCACAACTGACGCAAGGATCCTAATCATTTTCCCAACCAAGTCTCCAGGACTAGTAACTCAACCTACCAAGGGCTCCAGAACATTTGTTCATCCAAGGCTTTGAAGACTAGTAACTCAACCCAAATCGTTCCAGGGATTGTAGAGATTTTTTCCAACCAAGGCTCCAGGAACGAATAACTCAACCCAAAACCATAAGGAACATGAGAACCATTGATAAAATAAAAAAATTAAAGCCCACAAAACCAAGTTTATCCAGGAAATGGAAAGGTTGGTCAAAACCACTGTCAATACAGGCAATCCTTCACACCAATGACAAATCATAAACAAATATCCACATGCATACACCATGCATGCCAAAAATAGCAAGTAAATCATACATGCAACTTGGTACCTGCAAAGAAATCTAGATGTAGTTGTTGATCCCATTGTCCCCTTGCACTTTCCTGATTTCCTTTTCCTTCTTTCTCCAAATCCAATGTGCTCCAAGAGGTTTCCAAGATTTATCTAAGTGTGAAAGAGTGAGGGAGAGAGAGAGAGAGAGAGAGTAGAAGAGAGCTCCAAGCTAAAACTGACAAAAATATATGTACTAATCCTCAGAAGAATTTTTATCATTGAGGCCTCTATTTTCTTTATTTTTCCTCTATTTTTCTTCCATTTTCCTCACATGGAATTCTATGACCCTCCACCTTCCTTTTCTCCTATTTTCCATTATTTCATAAATAAAATGTCACTTAATGCCTCTTTTTCTTTGCCATTTACTTTTCCAAATTCCATAGCCATTAATTAATCACAAGTGATCCCCATTTCTATGCTTTTTTCCCAAAATTCAGCTTGGAATACGTGTCCCATGACCTTGGTCTTATTTTTTTTCCTTTATTAACTTTATTACATGTATTTTTAACTAGGGTCATTACAGAACCTTCCCCCTTGGGGGAACACTGTCCTCGTTGTTCAATGACACTTATAAACCAACAGAACACATACTTCCCAAGGAGATTTATAATGAGCTTGATGCAACATTTACATCATATCATGCTACTCAAGGCTTAACCAACGTATCATTAAAACACTACTTCTTATTGGAGCTTTATAGCACAACTCGATGTTGTATTTGCATACATATGCATATACAAATAGGCATAAACAAAACAAAACATCAAAACGTATACCAATTCTCATCCTCTCAACCAATGAATATAAAAGGATTTACATCCTGTATATGATCATCCATCTCCAGTGTAGCTTCATCAGGCCCAAAGTTCCTTCACTACACTTTAACTTTCTTGATTTCTCGATTTTGGAGCATCAACATCTTTCACAAAAAAATGCACCAAAGTTCCAATTGGAATTCTCCTTCTAGATCCACCAGCAATACAAGCCATTCAATCACATTATCAGCATGTTTCACATAATTCTTAGGTAATTACCAATGGAAAACATCATGTACTTTCAGTGTCTGAGCCAATGCAAGTTGGCAGGCTACTAGTATAATCCTCTCAAGAATCTTGAAAGGATCCTAATATTGAGGTGTCATCTTGGCATATGATCCAATCCTCAAGGAGCTCCTTGGCTCGATGTGAAAGTAAACATGTTCCCTAACCTAATACTCCCTAAAAATCTTGAGCTAATTTTCATAAGTCTCCTTTCTATCATGTCCTGCATTTATATTCTTCTTGATAACTTGCATTCCTTGTTTTGTTTTTTCCAACTTGTCTGGTCCTATAAATATCATGTTCACTGGATCACTCCAACTGATGGTAGTATTACAACTTCTCCCACAAAGTGCCTCAAATGAACTCATATTCAAAGACTTATGATACCCATTTTTGTAATCAAACTCAACTAGTGGTGAATAATCTTCCCACTTCCGCTGCTAATGCATAACATACATTCTTAAAATGTCCTCTAGAATCATGTTGAACTTGTCTGTATGTCCATATTTCTACAGATGATAAGTTGTACTAAGGGACAACTTTGTACCCAAACCTGAAAATAACTCTTTCTATAACCTGTAAGTGAACTTGGAAACTCTATCAGATACAATATTCTTCATAACACCATGAAACCACACTATATCTCTGATGAAGACCTAAGATACCTCACTAGCTAAATGATTATAATTCATGGGAATGAAGTGAGATACCTTAGTCAACCTGTAAACCACAACCATGATATAATCATGTTGTCTAGAAGTCCTCAACAAACCTATAATGAATTCCTTGGAAATGACCTCCCATTTCCATTCAGGAATCAGAATCGGTTACAATAAACCATATGCATGCTTACACTATGATTTTACCTATTGACCATCCAAACATCTCACAACAAACTCTGCTACTTTTTTCTTTAAATTTGTCCAATGGTAGAACTTCTTAACCACTATCAATGTCTTTTCATATCCTAGGTGACTTAAATATGACTTAAAATGAAATTCCTGTAGGATAATATTCTTGAGATTTTTGTTTCCCAACACATATATCTTGCCATAAATATGATAAAACCATATGCTTTGAGATGATAATCCAGGTCCTGTTCACTTGTACCCTACTGTTGTAACATGTGCTTAAGATTTTGGTACTTGTCATCCTGCTCACCTTCCTACAAGATATGATCCTATAAATATGTTCCATATGAATTCATAGTTTTTATGTGATTTACTTGTACTCTTCTGTTAAGAGCATATACAACCCTATTCTCTTTACCCTTAATATATTTGATCTTGATGTCAAACTCACTGATTGTATCCAACAACCTAGATTCCCTAGAATTCAAATTAGGTCGGTAAAACAAATATATCATCCCACTAGGATCACTCATCAAAATGAACCTCCTACCAAGAATATAGTGTCTCCACATCTTCAATGCATGAATGATCACTTCCAACTCAAGATCACGCGTCACCTAGTTCTTCTCGTGCTCATTCAGTTTCCTTGACTCATGGCATGCTCATTTTCCTTCTTACATCAGAACTCCACCAAGTCCTCTCTCCTCTCTTGAAACCATCTGTACATACCACAAATTCTTTATTTCGATATGCAATCTTTAGAAATATAGTGTTGGTAAGAAAATTCTTCAACTTCTCAAAACTAGCTGCACATTCCTCTGTCCATTAAAATTTCTTTGATTTCCTCTACAATGATGTAATAAGATATGCAATCTTTGAGAAGTTTCTGATGAACATCATGTAGTAACTTGCCAACCCCATGAAATACCTTACCTCATCCATATTCCTAGGAGTTTCCCATTCCATGATAGATCTAATATTTTTTAGATCCACTGTTATACCTTCCCTGGAAACCACATGCCCTAAGTAATGAACCTTTGTCTGAAATAAATTGCATTTATTAAGCTTGGCATATAATTGATGCTCGCTTAACAATCTCAATACTATTGTTAAGTGTTTGACATGTTCTTCCTCATTCTTAGAATATATCAATATAATTGTTGGGTGATTTAATTGCGAGTTAAATCCCCGTCATTTAATTGTCAACCCGAGGTTTCATAAACTTACGAGGTATACATGTACTATATGTACTAGGTGGTTATATTTCAGAATATATTAATTTAATGCAATTAAAAATAATTACAAAACATAATAAATTAATCCAATCCAAACCAAACATAAAGAAATTGAAATCACACTTGCATAAAGGAAATCACACTTGCTGAAATGAAATCACACCACACTTGAAAAATTGAAATCGCACTTGCATAATGGAAATCACACCACACTTGCATAAATTAAATCACTCCTGTTGGAAATTAAATCACACTTACTCAAAGGAGAAAGCACACTTGCATAAAATAAATGAAATAACAAAACTATACTATGTTACCAATATGTACAAAGATGTGCAAACTATGGTTGATGGGGGCCCTCCATTCCTCAATAAGAACACTGAACAACTATCACATATTGGAGATCAAAGTGGCAGTATGTATTACATAAAAATTAAGTTACAAGATAACACAATAATTATCCATCCTTAATTTAAAAATTACATATAGAACTTGGAACCTCTAACTATCAACTAGCCACTAGTTAATAATTAACAACTGACTACACCACCCTTTGTATGAAGGGTGCACTCCTATTTATACAAAAATTAAGGATACCTATACAATAAATATATATCCTTATATCTCTCCTAAATCCACATTTATCTATTTTTGGTTACAACCAATCACCTAAAAATTTAAGATGCAAATCCTCTTATCTATGATTCTTGTCCTTTGAATGTGCATAATTAATGATCCACATCTTCTACAATTACTCCACATATATTCATGAGTTGGAATTTGAAATTCGAATTGGTAGATGAGTGGCAAAGTAAGAACCTTCTAGAATCTCCAAGTAGGCCTACAATATCACAAAACTCATAACACTTTTAGATATATATGAAAACATGTTAATTTCCTAATATTTAATCACAAATTCACTTATAATACTTAAAATTAATGATCTGGAAAATATTAATGTTAAGCCCATATGATAATGAAAATGGTTAATTAATGTAAGTTTATGGAGTTACAAAGTTATAGAATGAGGGTAAAATGATGGAAATGAAAGTGAAAGTGGATGTCATTTTGGAGGACCAACATACCCCTAAACTCAAGATATTGCATGTCCTCATGCAACTATTGCATTAATTCCCTTAATCATAGGTAGATATTCTTGAAATGTTTTGATTTTATATGAGCTTTTGGCTTTGTATTGATTCTATTTTAACTTTTCATAATCATATCATTCGACAATTTTATTATTTTAGCAAAATGTGCTTTGAAATACATCTGATTGCAACATATATATTTTTATGGTTGGTTCTTCTGTGAAAACCAAAATTTTATGAGTATTTTTTCTTGTGTAAGAATACTTTTGTTAATTTTTTTTTCATCAAAATACTTTAAAACATTGACAATTTTTTTTTTTATGTCCTATAGTGACTGCCAACCGTTTAATTTTCTCATCAGTTGATCATTGCAAAACATATAAAATTTTGGAGTCATAATGAAATAATAGTTGATCGGGAAAAATATGTTGGTTATGATGAAATGAAATGTGACATGTGAATATGAAATATGAATTGATATCCCTTCCCTCCAACTAAAGGTGTTTTCAGTTTTTGGAAAATGAAAAAGGGAATATGAATGTGGTGAGGGATTTTCCAAAATCACAATTTTTGAATTTAAGGAATTACATGATTAAACATTAGAAAATTAGATACCTTCACTTACCTGAAAAAGTGGACAAGCTGTGTATATAGAAGAGTGTGGATTTTTCTGTTGGATCATGGAATGTGAAGTAAAAGAATATGATCTTGCTTCTTCTTTCTCTTGGTTGTATGAATTGAGGATGAGATTGGAATATTTATTGCTACGGTTGCTGAATTCTGAATTGAGTCTTGTTGGAAAATGCTAAAATCATTTAGTCTTCAATCGTTCCCATTCAGTGGCATAATTCTTATTTATGTGAATAGATGTGTCGATGTAGAACATAGGAAAGAAATTTTTCGATTACTAACCATAAATGAATGCCATTAACCAACACAATACTACTCACCATTGATGTCAATGAGAGTCAATATTCCTAAGTAAATCTTACTATGTACAAATAGATGTGTCATAGTCAAGTCACCTAGAAGATCTGACAATCATGGGACATTGATGTATTCCCACTTTTTATTGGCAAGAAAATTTTTTATTAAGGAATGCAAGCCTCAAGGTACTTGAAATATCTCTAGTTTTTATCCTAGATGATGTGTCAGAGCTTATAGGTCAAAATTTGTTAGAAGGGAGGCTTTAATGAATTCTCCATAATCTAACGCGATTATGAAATAATAATTTGAAGGACTATAGATGGAAAATTTTCATTGAAGAAATGTTTATTTGGAAGAAAGGAAAAGGAAAATGGGGTGACTCAACTTTGTAAGGGAGTTGAATGACTTTATTTTTGGGTGAAGGGTGAGTGAAAATTAGGCAAGAAAGCATGAAGATTGCAAAGTGAAATGAATTTTTGGTAGTAGTGAGATGCAAAATTATGGATCAACTGCACGCTTAAAATGTGTAGAAATGGTAAAATTTGTATGCGTTTAGTAGCAATGGTGCAGTGAATCTAATTTTACATTGGATGTTAAGAAACCAGCTCCAAAAATAGAAGAAAAGAAAGATCAACGCCTTATAAATAAGCCACTTTAACGGGAAAACCTCCTTTACATTACATAAATGAACAATTCTTGGATGATGCAAATGACAAAACCTCCTTCTATATATAGGATTCCATGGGGTCATAATATACTCCTAGCCGACCTAACAATAATAATGTAAGGGCACAATAATAACAATATGGGGGTTACAGGGGTACAACAATAACAATAAGGGGGCTACATTAACAATAGTAAGGGACTACACTAGTAATATAGGGACCTAACTTGCCCCTCTCCTTCAAAAAAGTGTTGTCCTCAATGCTTGAGTAGCTCTAGATGATTTTGTATAAAATTTCATCCTCCCATGTAGAATCTTCAGTGGGTAAGTTCTTCCACTTGATGAGATACTATGAAATTGATCGATTTTGTAGCTGTTGAGTTCTTGTTTCCATGATTGCTTCATGTTCCAATATGATTTTTCATTCCCCATCAAGTTCTGGAAATATTGTTTGAACTGGAGGTTTGCCAACTATAACCTTCTTTAAGCATGAAACGTGGAAAATTGGATGCACTCGTGAAGAAGCGGGAAGCTCCAATTTGTATGCCATAGTACCAATATTTTGCAACACCTTGTAAGGACCATATTACTTTGGCGATAATTTATTATTCTTCTTAGCTTGCTTGAGGGACATTTTTTTGTATGGTTGTAGCCGTAAAAATACCTAGTCTCCTACATCAAAACTTCTCCCACTGTGATGTTGATCTGCCTATTGTTTCATTCGATTTTGTGCCAAATTTAGGTTATCCTTTAAGAGTTGGAGAACTTTTTGTTGATGCTCAATGTGATATTTCATTGCTTGAACCTTAGAATTTTCTCTTAAAGATGATGTGATGGATGGTGGATGATATCCATAAAATTCCGTGAATGAGGTCATTTTTACTGTAGTATCGAAGGAAGTGTTATACCACTATTCAGCTAGGGGAAACCACTTAACCCATTGTGTTTGTTTATCATATACAAACAACGAAGATATCCTTTCAGACATTTTTTCACTATATCAGTTTCACCATCGGATTGAGGATGATAAGATGAGCTATGAGCTAGTTGAGTACCCAAACATGAAAATAATTCCGTCCAAAAAATTCCAGTAAAAATGGGATCTTTTTCGCTTGCCATAATCTTTGGGTTTCCATGTAGCTTTTGAATTATTTCCATAAATGCAGTAGCAATTGTGCTTGCTTTAAATGGATTAGATAATGTACAAAAGTGTGCATACATGGTAAGTCTATCAACTACCACCATGATGAAACTCTTTCCTTCGGACTTAGGTAAACCTGTGATAAAATCTATTGAAATCTCCTCCCAATGTTGACTTGGAATGGATAAAGGTTGTATAAGACATGTGATATTAATTGTATCAACTTCATTTTGCTGGAAAACAAAACATTCCTCAACAAAATTTTGAATTAGATTTAAGGCCATCCCCAAAAAATTCTTTCTTCAGCCTATGGTAAGTTTTTAAAAATCATGAGTGTCCTCATAAAGGAGAAGTGTGCAATTCCAAAAGAATAATTTTGTTTTAGTTGGGAATTCTTACAAAGATATAAGTTATATTTGTACCATAAGGAATAATTTTTCCAACTAAATGTATTATATGTACTAGGATCTTTCTGTAACTTTTGAATGAGTGTCCACACTTCTTCATCCTTCTTCCATTCATCCCTTGCTTTGGTTATCCAATCTGGTTGGATAATAGAAATCACACAAAGCAATGCTTCCACCTCTTCATCATTTCTTGAGAGTGCATCTGCAACAAAATTTAGCTTCCCTTTTTTGTAGATGATTTCAAAGTCATAACCCAACATCTTTGTGACCCATTTTTGTTGCTCTTTTGAAGATAGTCTTTGTTCCAAAAAATGTTTAAGACTATCCTGATCAGTTTTTACCTTGAAGTGTCTTCCCATTAGGTAAGGTTTCCATTTCTTTAGTGCATGTATTATTGCCAACATTTCCTTCTCATAAATAGCTTTCTGTAAATATTTTCCTTTGATTGGAAAAATTTAAAAAGAAATGGGTCTTCCTTCTTGCATTAAAACAACACCAATTCCATTTCCCGAGGCATAAAATTCCACAATAAAGGTTTTTGTGAAGTCCGGCGTAGCTAAGACCAGTGCTAGGCACCTTGCCTCTTTAAGGTGTTCAAAGGCCTTAGTTGCTTCAGGAGTCCATGAAAATGCATCTTTCTTCAATAATGTTGTTAGAGGTGATGTTTTTCTCCCATAATTCTTAACAAATGTGCAATAATACAATGTTAACCCAAGAAGTCCTCGCAAATGATTTATGGTTGTGGGGAATTTCCACTCCTTAATGGCTTTAATTTTGTTAGCATCTACCTTAAAACCCTTGTGAGATACAATATGACCCAGATCTTCCACCTCTTTTACTCCAAAGAAATATTTGGAGGTTTTCTCATATAATTGTTTCTCCTCCAATAGTTTGAGCACCCTATCAACATGTTGAACATGATCTTTCCAAGACCTGTTGTAGATTAGTATATCATCAAAAAATACTAACACAAATTTTCTAAGGAAGGGTTTGAAAATGAAATTCATCAACCCTTGAAATGTAGAAGGTGCATTGGTGAGGCCAAAAGGCATGACCAAAAATTCATAATGACCCTCATGAGTTCAAAATGTTGTTTTCGGAATATCTTCGGTATTCATTCTAATCGATGATATCCTAAACGGAGATCCAACTTGGTAAAATAAATTTCTCCATGTAATTCATCCAATAATTCATCAATCACAGGAGTGGGAAATTTATCTTTAATAGTGAGATTATTGAGCTTCCTATAATCTGGACACATGCGCAATGATCCACCCTTCTTGTGAAACAATACTATTGGAGCATAGAAATAACTTTGACTACGTTGAATTATACCAACCTCTAACATTTCTTCAATTGTACATTCAATTTATCTCTTTTGGGCATAAGGATATCTATAAAGGCCTGATGTTTGGAGGAACACTTCCTGGAATCAAATGAATATCATGATCATGATCACAAATAGGTGGGAGTCCTTTAGGAGTTTCAAACACATTGGAATGATTGTCCAAGATTTTTTGGAGATCTGAGAAATAGATGATTTTGATGTTGGAACTTCTAGTGAGCATAATTGTGCAATTACGCCTCGTTGTTATTTCTTCAGAAGCTTTGTCATGAAATTAGATCTTATTATATTTCTTGACTTCCCAGCAATACCCCGTAATTCGACTTCATTTCCTTTCGAAAAAAAATTCAAGAAACGTTCTTGAAAATTAAAAGCTATTGTCCCCAACGATTGTAACCATTGTACTCCTAGTACAATATCAGCACCTCCCATTGGAATGGAAAGTATTGGATTATTAAATACATATTTTCCCATGGTTAGCTTGATATTATGGAATTTTCTAGAGCAATTTATAGTTCCTCCATTTGCACCCATCACTTGAAATTCAGGTATTGGGTATAGGAAGAAATTCAATTCCTTGGATACCTTACAATGAATAAAATAATGGTTACTACCCGAATCAATCAACACTATTACATTTTTCTTCTTGATATGTCCTTCTATATTGAGAGTTTGAGGAGTGGTAATTCTTGCCAATGCATTACACGATATGGTTGGACTCATTTCTTTTTTCTCTAGGCTTGGTTCCTAGTGTATATCCTCTTCTTTTGAAGTTTCTTGTTCATTTTCTTCCTCCTCTTCACATTGTATGTAAAATAATTTCTTCTCAGCACACTTATGACCTTTAGTGTATTTGTTATCACAACTGTAGCAAAGCCCTTTTTCTCTTTTTTCTTCCAATTTTTGTGGTGTCAACCTTGTAGGTTTTGGAAGTCTAGGAGTAGCAACACTTCCATCTTTATAGATGTGAGTGCTAGGCTTCCTTGTCACCATAATTTTACATTCATTTTTTCTTTCCATCCTGAATGCCTTCTCCAATGAATGAGGTTCCCAAAGTTAACCTCATGTTGGATGTTATCCTTTAAAGTCCCCATGAATACATCTATATTGTGTTCCTTTGGAATATCATTTAACCTTATATTCAATTTTTGGAAGTCCTCAATGTGCTCAACCACTAAATCCTTTTGTTTGAGATTTATCAATTGGATAAATAAGTTGTTTCTCTTTGTATCCTCATAATGTGCTATCATTTCCTTCATAAAAATGGACCAAGTGACAATTTGTTTACAGGAGAAAAGCCTTTGATACCATACAAATGTATTTTGTTCTAAATATAAAGTTGCAATGCATACCTTTTGTGTGTTTTGCACATTATTGAGATCAAAATATTGCTCCATTTGTAGTATCCATTTTACAGGATCCTTGCCATCAAATTTCCTCATATTGATCTTTGGAATATGGTGGGTCTTCCATCCAACATTCAAGTTTATGAAATCATGATTAAAATTTATTTTGTTCTCATCATGAGTTTCATCTACTATATTTTCTCCATTAGGTGTCATTTCTTGTATCAAATTTGTCAAGCCTTCCATGTCTGCTTTTATATCATTCTTCATGTCTTCCATTTTTTCTTCCATGTCTTCCATTTTTTCTTCCATGTCTTCCATGCCATTCTTCAAACCATCCATCTTAGCTTCCACGCCTTTCTTCAAACCATCCATATTAGCTTCCTTGCCCTTTCTTCAAACCATCCATATTAGCTTTCTTTCCCTTCTTCAAACCATGAATATTAGCTTCCATGCCATTCTTCAAACCATCCATCTTAGCTTCCACGTCATTCTTCAAAACTTTCATTTCATTTTTTGTTGCTCTTTGCGAGAGCGAAATTTGGTGCACCTGCTCTTGTAACTTTGGTATATCATGTTGCACTTCTTCATCTTCATGAGTCATAATAGAGTATTATTAGGGCTTAGTGGGTGTTGAATTCCTTTTAGGGGGTATTTTAGAAGCCAATACTGATATCTATGCTTCAATATGCCCTTGGAATCACTTCAAACTGATTTTCAAACAAGACATATGAAATTTGAAAAAAAGATACACACATTTTTCTTTCTTTTGAGGAGCTCGATATTGAAACTGAATTATCTCTATGATTTCATATATTCAATATCTGAAATTTGGTCCTATAGTAGCCCTCTGAATCTTCTTTTGAATGCCACAAGTCTGACCTAGTTTGGATTCTTCAACGCAAAGTTATGCCCAATCTCCCACAATGACCTAATTATGGAATGGTTCAGTAAAGCAAACTTGTACAGCGTGCCACATGTCACCGTTTCCTCCTTCAACTCTGACATTAATACACAGGAACTACAGTCCATGTAATTTCGACCACTGTTTACATAATTCCAATTTGATGCTCAGAGAGAGAGATTTATGGTGATTTTACCACAGTCACCTCTTTGAGATGAAATTCGGGATCCTAAAAAAACCCTAACTTCCATTGATCACATCTCTGAAAATATTGCGAACCAAGATTTGAAATTTTTACATGAAATTCCCCAGGATTTTGGCTTCACGTGGTAAAAATTTTAGCTTCTGAACCTTCGTATAAAAAACGTTATAGAAAAAATTCCACGATGACCTGTTTGGAGCAGCGAAACCCTAGAATCCAAAGCTCTGATACGAAATGTTATGAAAACACGCTCCAAAATAGAAGAAAATAGAGATCAACACCTTATAAATAAATTATTAAATTCTAGGGGGAAACCTCCTTTACATTACATAAATTAACAATTCTTGGATGATACAAATGACAAAACCTCCTTCTATATATAGGAGTCCATGGGGTCATAATATAATCCTAACTGACCTAACAATAATAATGAAAGGGCACAATAATAAAAATATGGTGGTTACAGGGGTACAAAAATAACAATAAGGGGGCTATACTAACAACAATAAAGTACTACACTAGTAATATAGGGACCTAACATTAAATGAGCATGCTCTTATGAAAGAAACTTGGTCTTTAAAAAGGTACTTATGCATATAGTGCTCTTATTTCATCGTCGTGGAAGTTGCAAAGACTTAGCAATTTCTGTAATAAAATGTAACACTATCAAAAGGGAGAGGTTATTAGTCCCTCTTCATTTGATGTACGCATAAAAAACTCAGAAATAATACTAATAAAACAAATTCAAGGACGAAAAATTAAATGCACTTTTACCTTATCAGTACCATGGATCACTTGTTATTATTTTGTTGGTGACTTCTTCATTGTGTTTCTAACCAATTTTGAGCTTGAGACCTCTTCTCCACACAGTTAATGCTTCGTCAATAGATCATAAACCAATTTTTCATAAACTACTGAATTGTGTCAATTATACAGCTACCAAAAATTTGGATCATTGCACTGCCTTGCCGCTTTACAAGCTGCAATTCGACTCAAATGGTGGTTTTTTCAATTATCCCAATTATATTTTTAAATATTTGAATGTTTTTTTGAAATTATAAGTCTTTAACGGTGTTTGTTATTTTTCTCTATTGCCCCACCCTTGCCAATGATCCCGTGGATCAAGAAAATTCTCAAAATTCAAAATTCTTGGAGCAGCTTGAACACAATGCAAAAGCATATATCTCATCATTCAGAATCCAATGCAATTTTTTTCACTAAAATCCAACTCCGGATGCTACTGGAATCGCGTTCTGATCATTTTCTGAAACAACTAAAAAAATGAATTTTGGGTTGTAGGAACACCTAGTCAGCAGTCTATACGTTGACTGGACCTATGACGTGGAAAGCTTGATTGTACCTTCCTTGACCAATGGAAGGTTGACTCTTGGCATTATTTTATTCATTGACATGTGGCTATTTTTTATTAGTTAATGGTTGTTGTGGTGGGAAATTGAGGAAGTGCCACATGGACGAACCATTGGTTTCCATGTGGAATCCTCGTGGTGGACAAAATTTGTTAAAGGAAAAAACAACCCTACATGAAAATCTAACCTAATACCTCATACCAACAAACAAATTTCTCTAACCAACTCGACTGTCATATTCCTTGTTAAATATACTCATAATGCATGTATTTAAAGGTGATGGATGCACATTTGGGGAAAGGGTCGAGTCTAAGCCCTAGCCCCTAGTCCCATGTAATGCAATATGACCATAGGCACGTATGACTTGGGGGTGGTTTTAATTGTCCTACAATTTTGACCGACGACCAGGAAGGCAATATTTGCGTGTAGTTCCCATTTTTTGGGTGCACTCGTCGGGTTTGGGTCGAATTTTAGGCTAATTAACAACATAATTGGGTAGAAACTTTAAAAAATGATATCTTAGTCAATTTTTGGCCAAATGAGGTGAAAAACGAGTCAAAACAGGGGTTTTTGACAGTGTTGGATCCATTGGAGGCACTAGTTTTTCTTTTTTCAGCTTTGTAAATGCTTCTAATTACACTTTTGAGTACGAATTTAGATTTCTTATCCAATTTTTATTGAAAAATTTTAAAACTAACTTTGTTTAATTTTATTTTTTGATCTTCTAGATTGTAGAGAGCGCAAGAAGAGAGCATATTCAGAAATATTGAAACTCTTTATTAAAAAACAAAGCAAAAGTATTTCATCTCTAACTTCAAATTGTGGCTCTCAAAGCTCTTTGTTCTCCTCTTTTATCAAATATTCCTTCTCTTTCTACATCTTCCTGTAAATGATTAGTGAGATGGGTAGATCTTACTGCACCACAAAAATAAATAAAATAAAATTTAACTTGAAGAAACTTAAAACATCACCAAACTTTGTTTTCTTCATTAATTATATCATACTCTACTCTATTGGAAATAGAAAAATGGATCAAGTGTATGAATATTTCTAGTGTAACCATGTGCATAACATGAGTAAAAGGATATTCATGCTTAGTTTTGAAAAATATGCATTAAAACACATCAAATCATGAGAAACCAATTATTTTGATAATACAATTAAGAAGTAAGGAAGAATGGAAGAGTGATGTGACTTAATCCTTGATTGGAACCATTTTCAATAACGTCATGGCATTCTTGATTCCTTTCTTGTTTTATATCAAAATCAATATTCTCATTTATTATGCATTCCTCAATATTAGATTCTACTGATTGTTCCTCATCAAAATTATTGCATGATTATTTAGTCTCTTCAACCGATTGACAAGAGGAATCAAAAGAAACTTGAATGTATTATTGTCGAGGTTGAGAGATAAAGAAGTTTATGCATGTAGTTAAAATAAACTCTTCCTGAGAGGCAGATATCCAAGCTATATCTAATATTTGGGAAAGTTATTGGAAGAACATTATTCAAACTCTTAATCGTCTATGAATTACTCCAACTGGTTGATAATTCCTATCCTGCACATAGATTAGTACAAATTTTTGAAAAATTGATGAAATCTAATATGCATCCTAAACAATTTTAATATGTTATTCTCATGCATCTAATAATGAATGAAACTATAATTAATTGTATAAAATTCAAAATAAAAACTTATGTACACCTCCCCGGAAACGACGCCAAAATGTTGGGTGATTTAATTGTGAGTTAAATCCCTGTCATTTAATTTTCAACTCGGGGTTTTGTAAACTGATGAGGTATACCTATACTATATGTACTAGGTGATTATATTTTAGATTAGATTAATCTAATGCAATTAAAACTAATCACAAAACATAATAAATTAATCCAAATCAAACCAAACATAAATAAATTGAAATCACACTTACATAAAGGAAATCACACTTGCTTGAAATTGAAATCACATTTGCAGAATTGAAATCACACTTGCTAAAATAAAATCACGCCACACTTTCGTAATTGAAATCACACTTGTAGAATTGAAATCACACTTTCTGAAATGAAATCGCACCATACTTGCATAATTGAAATCACTCTTGCAGAATTGAAATCACACCACACTTGCATAATTTAAATCACACCATACTTGCATAAATTAAATCACACCTGCTGGAAAGTAAATCACACTTACTGAAAGGAAAAGGCACACTTGCATAAAAGAAATGAGGCCCTCCATTCCTCAGCAAGCACATTGAACAACTATCACATCTTGGAGATCAAAGTGGAATTATGTATTTCATAAAAATTAAGTTACAATATATTACAATAATTAGCTATCCTCACTTTAAAAATTACATCTAGAACTTGAAACCTCCAACTATCAACTAGTCACTAGCTAACAATTAGCAACTGGCTACACCACCCTTTGTATGAAGGGTGCACTCCTATTTATACAAAAATTGAGGATAACTAGACAATAAATATATATCCTTAGATATCTCCTAAATCCACATTTATCTCTTTTTGGTTACAACCAATCACCTAAAAATGTAAGATACAAATCCTCTTATCCATGATTCTCCTCCTTTGAACGTGCATAGTTAATGATCCACATATTCTATAATTACTCCACTTGTGTTCATGAGTTTGAATTTGAAATTCGAATTTGTGGTTGGGTGGCCAAGAAATACCCTTCTATAATCTCCAAGTAGGCCTACAATATCACAAAACTCATAAAACTTATATGTGTGTGTGTGTGTGTGTGTGTGTGTGTGTGCAAACATGTTAATTTCCTAATATTTAATCACAAATTCACTTAAAATACTTATAATTAATGACTCGGGAAATATTAATGTTAAACCTAGATGATAATGAAAATGGTTACTTAATATAAGGTTCTGGAGTTAAAAAGTTACGAAATGAGGGAAAAATGATGAAAATGAAGGTGAAAGTGGGTGACATTTTGGAGGCCCAACAATAGCATCAATTAAGAAAATCACAAACTTATCTAGAAAAGGACACAACACATTATTAATCAAGCACATGAAAGTAGTTGGAGCATTAGTCAAACCAAAAGGGACTGCAACAAACTCATAATTCCCATACATGGTCCTAAAATAATTCTTGTATATGTCCTCGATGTGTACCTGATGATATCCTGATATTAAATCAATCTTCTAGAACATTTTTTCTCCCTTCAACTCATCGAACAAGTCATCAATCCTTGACAAATAATACTTTTTCTTGATCATCACCTTGTTCAATTGTTTGTAATCAATGCATAACCTAAGAGTACCATCCTTCTTATTCATAAACAACATCAACGCACCCCAAGGCGACATAATTTTCCTAATGTATCCCTTTTCAAGAGTTTCCTTCAATTGCAACCTCAGTTCCACTAACTCTGGAGTGCTCATCTAGTAAGGTTCCTTTGATGTTGGTGCTTCTCCTAGAATTAACTCAATAAAAAATTCCACTTCCCTGTGAGGTGGTAAATCTAAGATCTCTTTTGGAAATACATCTTCAAACTACTACAAAATTTGGCACTTGTTTAAGACTTCTACATCCTCAATACCCTTACCTTTCTCAGTGTAAATATGTACTACATATAGGACACACCCTTTCATACGACTGTGATTTTCTTGCATAGTTGTAACCATTCTAACTAATGTAGACTTATTTTTACCATGAAATATTCATTGTTATCAATTGTCGTCCAAGCACTCAATATATCATAACAAACTACCTATGAGTGTATAACTAATCCATACCCAATAGCATATTGCATGATCCCAATGGAAGAAAATTTAGATACGCTGACGTAGAAATAAGCTCAAATGCACAAGATCTTATTCAAAGATGAACTCTTTTCTTAGTACCTATAGGCAACTGAAATAACCAAGATTTTTCATGTACTTTTTTGTTCAAACCACACTTATCCACCAAATTAGGACTGATATAACTATAGTTAGATCCAGGTTCAATAAAAATAGAAAAAAATTGATCACAAATCCTACCTTCTATCTCAATAATAGATGCCTAATGATTGTGTAAATCCTTGGAATACTCTGTCCAACATCCCCAACTTTTTAAGCTTCCTCAGAACTATACATATATGGTTTTCCACCCTAATGTTGTAGAAAATTTCTCCCGCAATGATCCTAGCCACAAGTACATAACTAGAAAGGCTTCCTGCCCTCACCCTCGTTTTGTTCCTCATACTGAAATCCCTGTCCTTTGCCATCTCTGTTGAACTTTTTTTGTGGAACTGCATTCTCTTTGTTACCTGAATCCGGTAATATTCCTTGTTTCTTATCCCATTTTCCCTTATTCTTGTCATTACCTTTCCAATCCTGCTTAGTCTCAAACCTATGCTTCGATTGCTCATAAAAATGCTTAAAATTTCTAATGGATTACTCCAATGATTTAGGCTCATCAAACTCGATCCTATCCTTGATTTCTACTGAAAACCCATTGATGAATATTTCAATCTTTTCTTTCTCCTACTTAAGATAAAGCACATACCTCAACAAATTCAAGAACCTACTAGTATACTCCTTATAGGTTAGATATCTCATCTTAAGCTCATAGAACTCCTTTTCCCTATCATCATAGTATCTCTCAGATAGATACTTCTTCCTAAAAACTCTCTCGAACTCACTCCAAGTATACTCCTCTTCCTGATTACCTCTGAAATTATTTATATATTCCCACCAAATATCTGCTTTGCCTTTAAGAATTAAAGTGGCTATTATGGCTTTCATATTATCCAAGTACTCCTACAATCTAAAGGACTTATTCATCCCAAGTAACCAAGATTATTCATCCTTTGAATTCTTAATTTCTCCATCAAAGGTAGGTGGCTTCACTTTCTTAAACTCTTCTGGAAGGTACTGCTTCTCACTCCTCCTATACGGATGGTAATAATGATGATGATGTTATCTCTTTGAACCAAAACTAGAATGAAATCCTTATTAATTATCCCTTATGTTAGGTGTATCCATGAACGTACCATCTCTGACTGCATCCCTGTCAAACCTGTATCCTAATTGAGATGTGCTTCCACACATGCCATTAGTTATTTCCTCCTATCCATGACTAATCCTAAGCGGTCTATGTCTCTGTAAATATGAAAAACTTTGAAGAATCACTACATTAACCTCTTCTTATTTCTCATGTTCCCTAGAAATTATTTCATGTGACTAAATGATCCTATCATTATCTACTTAAAGCAACTTCTTATGTTTTCCTTCAAACCTCTCAATGTATCTTCTATGTGAGGGGAGTTCTCACCACCATGATGCTCATCGAATCTGTAGGGAGAATCACATGGATTGTAGTCTACCATCTTGCTTGTCATCCTTGATCCTATACTTCCTGAAAGCTTACCATTTCAGATAATCATATATAATCAAAATCACACGTACCTTAGTGAAGTTCAGGGGATGATATCTCATCTACACCAATTATTCTAGATTAGCATATCACACACACACACACATATAATGAAATCAACATACCAAACATACCAACATCGTCAACCTATACATGATGACTCAACTGAAATAATGACCAATACCATGCATACATATCAAGAACATATACAACTAGCATACATGCATGCCAAACACATTCCGCCCATCTAGTCCAAGTGTTGAAGATGGGAGCTTTAATACCACTCTGTAACCACCCTCCCATATTTACCAAAATCCACAAGATCGCCAGGGTAAACTTGAGATGAGAGTTACTGTGTGAGATCTAATTTCCAAGATGCACTTATGAAAAATGGGTTCCACATGTCCTAAACTAACTGCAAATACCCAATGACACATTATCACACCTCTATTAGTGAAATATTTCAAATTTCCCATCAGTTAATTGAAATATTAGAATTCTTAACTTTCTTACTTAGTAAAGTAAATAAAAGGGTGGAGGGACCCATAAACCCCATAAATGAATAAAATTCACTTTTGCTATGTGAATGTGGGTTAATTATATAGTAGATCAACATTACAGAGTAGTGGAGTAGCTCATTAATGGAGGAAGAGTGGAGATCATGGAGAATAATGAAGAAGATGATGGAGATAATGGAGGAATAAAAATAAGATCATAGAGCATTAATGATGCAGTGATGGAGGAAGTGTGCATTAAATGCACACATGACGGAGGAGTGGAAAATAAATGCAGAGATCATGGAGATCATGGAGATACAATGCAGTCTTCATGGAGACTAGTGGCCACATGTGCAATGCAGTTATGAGGTGGGCCAAGGCTAGAGAAGGCTCACAACCATATAAGGAAGAGGAGGGGTACAAAGAAAATAAGTCTGGAATTTGATATTGTTTTGTCATTTGACATTTCTTTGCATGCTTCAGTTGTGTAGCTAATCTTGTTGTGTTGTTTAGCAGCGGGTTTTCTAGAGTGGGAATACCACCCTTACCCATGGTGGAATTTGAGTTCCTACTCTGGGAAGGTTATTTTGAGAAGAAATTCATCATCCGACATTGGTGCCACATTCATACCCTCTCTTCTACATATACAACTTCATGAATTACACATTATTGTCTTAGGGTTTGAGAGGAGGAAGGTAGTTCTTAGCATTCCAGCTAAGAAACCGATGGAGGGTTAATCCTTTCATCTTGTGCTTCCATTTCAGTCTTATAGGAGAGGAATTGTGATATCCCACATCAGTTCATCAGTTTATACCTCCATTCAACAACAGTTCCTCCAGGAATGGTGCAATCCAGCCAGGTAGATCTAGCAGAGGAAGTAAGCTCCAAGTATTTCAACTTGGAATCCTATGAGGGATCATCCCCTCACCGAGAGATTAGTTCCATAAGCTGTGAGCTATATTCCATATCCTATCAGCAGGCTACAACTTCATCCCTCTTGACAGCGCATTTCATTCGAGCATTTGTGCTGTGTGCAACTGCAACTTGAGCAGAGGAAGGAGGAGCTAGATCTCAAGCATTTAGCTTGGAGTTCAAGAGAAGGGACCAACCCTTCATGTATTGAGCTGAGTGGGTGCTATTTAAACTAATATATCATTATTTCAGCCCCATATCAATAGTTTTCTCTACGGAGTGCATAACTCAGCTAGCAAGGGCGCAGTGTGCAACCCAAAAAGGGCTTAAAATCCAAAGTTAAAATCTGGCCAAACCATTTCTAGGTTTTCTTGGGGTTTTCAAGTAGAATCAGTGGTTAAAAATATTGAATATTTATGATCACTCTAGAAACCTCTCTCACATAGATCTGATTCATAGTAATAGTAGTTTCCAATAGCAACAGTTATACTTTCCAGTGCTAGATTTCTTGAATGTATTTCAGTCATCTTGTGTCTTGAGTGCATTCCTTTTGGAGCACTGTGTACTTTCCTTGCTGTTGATCCTTAATGATATGGTTCAGCTATTTTTTTCCCATATATATGATGTTTTAATGTATTCCGGCCTTTTTCCAGTTATACATGTTTAATTATTATTTTAGTGTAGTTGGAATTGTGCATATGTTCTATATTATTGTCTTTTCCATTTTGGGATATTACAGTGGTATCAGAGCATTATCTTTAGCTCAGCTTGTGGGCACTTCATGACATCGGAAGATAAAGAAGAAGAAGCAGAAAAATAATAAGTATTCGATGACAGAAGGATTAATTTTTTCCACACTTCTCTTTGGATCTATGCAGGATCTCTCCATATAGATTAAATAAATGAAAAGGGGAAGGAAAAGAGAAACCTCAAGAGGGTTTCAGAATGAAGAAGGTCCAAGCACTTCCTATCAGTAGCGTAAACAACTGGCAATGCAAAGAGCTCCATAACACTTTTTTATGTCCACTTTCCTTGCAGAAGGAGATGAATGGGATGGAGATGGAGGATACTTAGAGCATGAGACTCTGTGTAATTATCTTGTAGAGTACAAAGCTAAATCTAGAGAATTCAAGGAGAATCCAACTCTCCAATATTTATTTCAGATCAAAGAGAACTGGAGACCCCGCAGAAGTAATAGAAGAAAATGGCACATACATAATAGATTTTCCTGCCTACATTTGATGGGCCATCCACAAGCACAGTGAAATATTGGATGAATGATTTATATGATTTCTTTGAGATACACCCAGTAGCGGAAAGAGAGGTGGTTGAGATTGCAGCACTGCACCTTGAGGGTGAAGCAAAGGATTTCTGGTTCATCCATATTAAACATGCAAGAGTGACTTTTTATGCATATTTCACTCAAAGGGTAGTGAAGAAGTTTGATAGAATAAAACCGAATGTAATTCCCATTGAGACATTTGCCGGAATTGATAAGAAAGCACATGAGGAGAAAAGGGAAGATGTCATCACTATCACTCTAGAAGAGGGGAAACTTCCACCACCACCAACTGCAGAAGTACTTTCATCAGGAGAAAGATCACTTGCATCTTTGCAAGATGATCTTGAGCTCTTAATATTGGGAGTCCCATGCATGATTCAGTAGATACATGAGGAAGAGGAGGAAGACACCAATGTTGGTGCAGTAGTAGAGGAGTAGCCATCACCATCACCAGCAGTTGGAGAATCCATTGTACCGGTTGAAGGAACTCTTGTAGCTTTGCAAGATGTTCCCAAGTTTCAGCTGATCCAAGGTTTGCAAACATTTCCATCCCGTATTATTTCAACACCTCAACTTGAGATTTGTAGGGTCATGCAATTAGGGAAATTTCATAACCAAGGATTATAGCACCTTGTTGATTTGGAGCAGCAAACTATCACTGAGCAGAGGACCCTTGACTTATTCAAGGATGAGATATGCAACCATCCAATTTTTTCATTGTTGAGCTGCACACAACACTTTGTGTTGGAGTGTGGAATTTTGGAGGATAGGATGAGCATAATCCTAATCATTCCAATGAATAACTATGGGTTCAACATTGTGTATGGCCATGAGACAGCAAATGCACCATCATGGAGATCAACATCACTGCCACAGGGGAGAAATGATGATTTGGGGACCCAACTATTCTTGGAGTGTTCTGATGACCAGTTCACTCATGAAGCATTGCAGGGATAGATGATAGACGGTAGACATCTTATGATGGACAGTATTTTCCATTATCAGTATGAAGCCTTCTTGATGAGCATATCACAGCTCAAAGAGAAGTTTCTACCTACAACATATTCAGAATTTTATGGATTCTATCAAGTCAGCGATGAGAGGTTCTTATGGAGCAACCTGAAGGAGGATGCACTTCAACATGTCATGGAGTGCAAATATTATCAGAGTGTTGAGGATGGTATTCTCCATTGGGTAGATACCAAGTGGGAGCATGATAGGAGTCATCACCCACAATTGGATGGATGGGTGAGGATGATGAGCAAGTGGTTGGTGAGCTACTTGCAGATCTATGACATAGGCAATCAAGAAGCATGGCTGTGTTGGTTGCTTTTGGGTGAGTATGGTTACTACCCAACATTTCATATTTCTATGATCCATGCCTTACATAATATTGGTGTGATGTAGCAGCAAGAGGCATGGCTGCACTGGTTACTCTTGAGAGAGTTTGGCCATCACATGAAATATCCTATGTCAATGGGTGTGTTATTTATTGGGACATGGCATGGAACTCACATGATGTGGCAGCAGGGAGCTTGGTTATGCTAGGCTAATGTGACATTCTACATGTCAATTAGTATGTTTTTGCTTCATGGCTTGCATGATGATGATGTGAGGTGGAAACAAGAGTCATTGCTGCTTTGCATTAGGGGAATTTTGAGGTCTAAAATGGGCCTCCAAAGGAAATTATAAAATAATAGTGGAAATAAAAAAATAATATTTGATTACATCATCAAGTTTTAGAGGGAAAAAAGAAAAACTATTTTTTCAACTCGTATTTTTTTTCTTATATCCCTATAGGTTTACTCAATTTTCGAGCAGAAACACTCATTGGATGCAGAATTTGATTTACGATCCAAGGAGTACCCATGTTTCATACTTTCGATGGACCCTGCTACACGAAAAATGAGAAATACATGAAAAAATGTGTTTGTAAACATGTTTTTTCATGTATTTCTCATTTTCGTGTAGTAGGGTCCATTGAAAGTATGCAACATGGGTAATCCTTGGATAAGAAATTAAATTTTTCATCCAATGAGTACTCCTACTTGAAATTTTAGTAAAACATTAGACAGATAAGTTGAAAATATGAGTTGAAAAAATAGTTTTATTATTTTACTATTTTTTAATATTTTTACTTTTTTACTCCAAAAATGGTGAATCGTCCCCAATGTTTGACATCATCTTGAATCCTATTGGTTCTTATAAAGTTTATTTTTTTTGTACATTTTTCTTAGGAGGCCCATTTTAGACCTCAAAATTCCCCTAATGCGTTACTCTTGGGAGAGTATGGGTTGACTTTCTCCCATACATTGCATGATGATGATGTAGGATGGAAGCAGAAGGCCTTACTGTGTTGGATTTTGTTAGGAGAGTATGGCCACCATACTTGGTATGATTATGAGGTGGTATGGCAGCAAGAGGCATTGTTGCAATGGCTGGTATTGAGATAGTATGGTCCGACATTTCACATATCAACCCATATGTCTTTATTTCCTATTTTTCACAATGTTGAGATGATGCTTGGAGAAAGAAGGGCCAACAGGGCCAAGGATGAGAGCATGGAGAGATACATCTTACTCCATGAAGGATGGGTTGGAGATATATTTCATGAGTTGGGACTTTCCTTTTGGGGAATGAACCACTTCACTTCATATGTCTCATGCAAAGAAGAGGCTTTGGGACATCAGATGGTTTCCACTTGGAGGTTCATTGATGAGGAGGGGCATCTAAATACACAGTTGGAGGCCATTCTAGAAATACTAGAGAGGCAGCTATGGATATGGGCATGCATTACACATTGGAGCAAATGGGGAGACCTTCCATATGAGGATGCCATTTTGAGGGAGATGGATTGTTGTAGCATTCACTTTTGCAGTTGCTTGAGGACAAGTAACATTTTTATGGAGAGGACTATAATATTCCCAATTTTCCATCAGTTAATTGGAATATTAGAGTTCCTACTTTTCTTGCTTAGTTAACTAAATAAAAGTGTGGAGGGACCCATAAACCCCATAGATGAATAAAATCAACTCTTTTGTGTGAATGTGGGTTAATTAGATAGTAGATCATAATTATGGAGTAGTGGAGCATCTCATTAATGGAGGAAGAGTGAAGATCATTGAGGATAATGAAGAAGATGATGGAGATAGTGGAGGAATAAAAGTAATATCATAGAGCATCAATGATCCAATGATGGAGGAAGTGGTGCATTAAATGCACATATGATGGAGGAGTGGAAAGTAAATGCAAAGATCATGGAGATCATGGAGAGACAGCGCAGTCTTCATGGAGACTAGTCGCCACATGTGCAGCGCGGTTATGAGGTGGGACAAGGCTAGGGAAGGCTCACAACCATATAAGGAAGATGAGGGCAGCAAAGAAAAGCAGTCTGGAATTTGATATTGTTTTTTCGTTTGCCATATATTTGCACGCTTCAGTTTTTTAACTAAGTCTATTGTGTTGTTTAGCATCGGGTGTTCTCGAGCAGGAATCCCACCCTTATCCATGGTGGTATTTATGTGCCTACTCCGAGAAGTTTATTTTGAGAATCAATTCATCATCCGGAATTGGTTCCACATTCATCCCCTCTCTTCTGCATATACAACTTGAGGAATTACACATTCTTTTCTTAGGGTTTGGGAGGAGGAAGGTAGTTCTTAGCATTCTAGCTAAGAAACCGATGGAGGGCTCATCCTTTCATCTTATGCTTCCATTTCAATCTTCCAAGAGAAACAATGTGATATTCGGCATCAGGCCATCGGTTTATACCTCCATGCAACAGCAGTTCCTCCACAAATTGCGCAATCCAACCAGGTATATCTAATGGAGGAATGAAGTTCCAAGTATTTCATCTTGGAATATTGTGAGGGACCATCCCCTCACTTTGGAGATATTATTTCCATAAGATGTGAGATATATTCCATCTCCTATCAGGAGGCTACAACTTCATCCCTCTTGACAGTGCAGTTCATTCCAGCAGTTGTGCAGTGTGCAACTGCAACTTGAGAAGAGGAAGGAGAAGCTAGATCTCAAGCTTCTAGCTTGGAGATCAAGATAAGGGACTAGCCATTCATGTATTGAGTTGAGTGGGTGCTATTTCAGCTGAGAGATCATTCTTTAAACCCCATATCAGCATTTGTCTCCAGGGAGCGCATAACTCAACCAGCAGGGGTGTAGTGTGCAACCCAAAAAGGGTCGAAAATCCAAAGTTAAAATATGGCCAAACCTTATCTAGGTTTTCTAGGTTTTTCGAGTGAAATCCATGGTTAAAATCCTGTATCTTTCAGAGCACTCCAGCAGCCTCTCGCACCTAGATCTTCTACATAATAGCAGAAGTTTCTAACAACAACATTTATACTTTCCAGTGCTATATTTCTTTAGTGTATTTCAACCATCTTGTGGCTTGAACGCATTCCTTTTGGAGCACTATGCACTTGCCTTGCTATTTATCCTTAATGATATGGTTCAGCTATTTTCTGCCCATATGTATGATGTTTTGATGCATTTTGGCATTTTTCCAGTTCTACATGTTTAATTCTTATTTTGTCGTAGTTGGAATTGCGCACATGTTCTATATTCTTGTATTTTCCATTTTGGGATATTACATTTAGCCTAATTTTACCCAACCCTATTTCATTTCAGTTTCATTTCTTTAAATATAATACAACTTTCTATTTTTGGTTGTTTTCCGGGTTCTAAACTTATGAAACTATTTTGAGGGCCTAAATGACATTTTCAATTGAAACCGAGAGACCAAAAAAGTGTAAGACTTGTATATAATACACTTTTCAGCTCCTCGTGGAGATATTCGAAATGAGTTATTATGATATTCAAACAAAGATTGTATGCCAAATTTATGACCTTGGGAAGTTGGAGGTCTGAATTACTGATTTACACAAACACTTTCTGTTCATAGTACTTGTAGGTTATAAATACATATCTATTCATTAATTCAATAATCTCAACATAGAATGACCAAGAAGGCCCTATTCCCTCTCCACATGGTTGCAACACCACTTATTATTCCATACATTCATTAATTTATCAATAGCTAAACAATTCATGACAAGAGCCATAAAAGGTACACATTATATGAACAACATATAACCAGAAAATAAAAAACATATAAACTAGAATAATAATAGTAATAGAACAACCATTAAAGCCACTTAATAGAAAGTACATTTAGTCATAAAATTCTAGAGGAAAAGAACTATTATTAACATATGCAAATCCAACCAAGTCAGGGACTTCCATGTACCACCCGACCATAGATTGGGTTGAACCAAATCTCTCTTTCAGCCAATCACCCCCGCACCATATTCCAAGCATGAATGTGGGATCTCATGGAATAAACCAAACATAACCAAACCAGAGCTTCCATAGGAAAAACTGCCTCAACCCTCAACCAATGATTCCACCTCATGGTCAGACATCACTAACCATCATGAAATCAGTATCTACCAAATTTTTCTATGGCTCTAAAGCATTATTTACAACCCAACTCCATTACTAGTAACTCAGCACACAACTACCATACAGAGGGCTCTATATAATTTGTCCAACCAAGGCTCTAGGGCTAGTAACTCAACCCACCAAGGGCTTCAGAGAGTTTGTCCAACCAAGTCTTCCAGGACTAGTAAATCAACCTAAGTTGTTCAAGGGCTTCCAGAGCATTTTTCTAACCAAGGCTCCATGAACTAATAACTCAACCCACAACACGAACCTCAGACTCATATATGCAATCATTACCACACTATGCAACATCATTGTTAAGCCTATAGATAAAAAAAAACTCAAAGTAACATCATCAATATGAAACCATGAATAGAATAGCTTTAGCTTCAATAAAAGATAAAAAATACCATTATTCACATCATATTTGAAAGCCTCTACCATCTACACTATGTACAACCTATGTCAATCAAAACTCACACATACTACTATCCTTCTGTCATATATATCTGCATACATATTAGGGAACTTATTCAAGGTAGTCTCATCAATATCTACTCTCTTATTGCAAAAATATGAGAAAAATCAATTTTCCTACAATTACGATCTCAACCATCTCAAAATACAAACTAATCACTATTCAAAATGATGAAAATGATCATAAACAAGTCACACAACTCTGTCACGGGAATATTTTTTCTATAATAGGAATAACATTGCTATAACTGGAACTTTATTAGCACTCTGCCTCAATCATTTCTCCATGTATTTTCTTTAAATAACAAAATGCAACACATATTACCCCAAAAGACTTTTTCCCTTTGTATTAAAAGGATCAAGGGTGATATGATAGTAAGACATTTAGACATTACATGATATTCAAACTCATAACTACCATTGAGTACATATTTTGTATAAAATACTAGAGAAAAAATAATGATCTTTACAGTAACAAGAATTATCACCATGTCAACTTAGTGCAATCACAAGTTTTGAACCATAGTAAATCACAATTTCCCTCATTAAATAACTTGGATCCATGAAAAAATAATTTGCTTCTATGCATATACACCTTTTGTAATGAAATACAAGTGTTTTTGGTGTATTTAGTTTTGCGAAGTAATCAATAGGGTGCAAAGGTCATATAACAAATATTATGAAGCGCATGGAGGAATTTAACCACATAAACCAAGAGAATATATAGATCAAAGAAAGTGACAATTGAAAACCACTCAAAACACAAACTTCAGAGTTTCTAACCTCAATTTGTTTGTGTGCTTGATCATCATTCGATATGAACTCTGTTTGTAACATGTTCCAACATAAACTCACTTGCTACATTGATTTTAAGGTTAGATCAAATTGGAAAATGTATAACGATGAGCTCATTTAGTGTGCATATCACTCCAAGAAATTTTTACCAGAGCCTGTCAGATAAGAAAATAAACTACTCAAGCCCATACAATGACATCCTTTATCTCACAATTGATGCTTTAAATCTCTCCATAAAGTATAATACAACTATTGTATATTTCACATGGAGCAATTATAACAAGATATATCTTAACTAAAAAAAATTGTGACAAGATAAAAACACCAATGTTCTAAGCCAAGTAATTGGTGCACATAAAAGGAAATATATACCCTTCAATAATTACACAAAGCATACAAATATGGGAAGCAATTTAAAATAGTGATAATTCTATTATCTGCAACAAGTATTTGCAAGGAAATTCAATATGACCACTATATACATCCATACTCTTCGACTCTTAAAATTATGCTATCAATAGTGTAGATTACCATCGTTGAAAAATGTTGGTGCCAATTCACACAAAAACACATAGATCGATCATTCTAGTGCACTACTTTAAAAAAAAACCCAAACAACTACATGAACTACTTATTAAAACCACTTGATCTCCATCAAATGAGTTATATTCTTCTCATCAAATGCGCACTAGGCTAAAGCCAATAAAAACTAGATTGATCTCAGAAATGTGATCACTAAGTTCATTTTCAATGACCTTTTGGATTACAAATTTATGGATTTCGAGGGATTTATCAAACTAGAAAAACCACGGGCAAAAACTACTAATGAAATTGATGGTATTTGAACTTTGGACCAAAGTCTCAACATTAAATATTATATTTGGTCTAAGAAGTTTTTTTTTTCATTTACCAACCCTCAATGACCAAATCCTTTGAAATGAAGCCTCAATGTTTATATAAATTAATTTTCACTTCAATTGTCGATGACCAAGAGATGACCAACTCCATAACCACATTATAAAATATTCTGTTATGAAAGGGAATTGGACCACTTTGACCAATTCACATCAACCAATAATAGATATTAACTGTAACCTCCATAATCATAACTAACACAAAAATATTTTTTATGGAAGGGGATTGGACCACTTTGACCAAATCTCATTCACAAAATGAATAATAGTAATTAAATGTATTGCCACAATCCATAAATATCGAGTAAAATTCGACCATTCTGGTAGCATAGTTGTTGGATGGTCCCACACCTATATTGTTCTTGTGAATTTTGAAATCATTAGTGTCAAGAAAAATATCTAGGTTGACATCAAGGACAACACATTATCCATAATTCTAACAAGCTCTCCATTTGGAATTAATGTCAACCTCTTCCAAAACACCAAGTCCTTCTATCCTCCTTTGAAATCAAGGGAAAAGGGCAGAACCAAGCTGAGCGAAGTACTCCCCCTGAAAGGTACAATACTATAAAGTTGATCTTCTGGTGTGAAAAAGAGAGCTCAACTACAAGATATGACTCTAATTAACATCGTAACCTCTCATATTGACCATTCTCCCCCTAAGAACATACTTGACCTTAAAGTTTGAAAAAAATCTAAATACATGGCATGATTTTGACAGACAATGACCCATACATGATTGAATTTAACAATGTTTACAACACGAGTCACTTAATGACCAATGCACTAAAGGTGAGGACAATGAAGATACATATTCATGATTAATACATGGCATCCATAAACCAATATAAGTAACATGTCTATGCTCAACAAGAATTTCAACAACAACATATGTAGAGCTCTTATTAAAATACATGAATATCACAAGCCATTAAGTATATCAGCAAAATAAGATTGTTCAGCAACCAACAGGCATAAAAAATGACATAGTGAAATCAACATATATATCCTCCTCATAAACCAAAAATAAGAAATGCATCAAAGAAGAAATGTAAGAAGATTGATCTATATAATAGCAATAATAATATGTCATAGATCAACACAATATTATGCAATCCCAAATACCATATTAACAATTTGTAATAAACCAATGTCAGATAAGTAGTGCCCATGATACTTTTTAGCTAATAGGAAACCATAATTCCAACAATGAACCATTGGAATCATAAGATATGATCCCATTGAACCTATGCCAACTCACCAATTTTGATAAAGTGCATCAATAGTAGCATAAATCGCCATCAAAAGAATAATCTAGCAACACCTGAAATCATCATTAAGGTAAAACTAGTAAAATAGCACATATGCATAGCTCCCCCTAAGATCATGCACCTCTTTCTAGCAAACTGATCCTATGGACCCGATAATTATCAAGTTCCTATGTGATCATCATTTTCTTCCCTTAAGGCTATGCACCTCACATTCACTTCTACAATAATTTTATAAATATGCATAAGGTATAATAGAATGTAGTGGGGATTATCTTCCCTTACTCTGAATATGAAGAGGAGGAGACTCACTTATTATGTCTACTCATGTTTTTCTTTAGTACATATACTTTGTCTGCATTTTTTATTCCCTTTGATATTACCTTACTAGTCTCTTCTTCTATAATTTTACATCCTATTGAGGTAAATATGACTACATGCCTTTTTTTAGTTATTTGACCCACACTCAAAATGTTCTGATTTATACCTTAAACCAACAATACATTAGCTCCTTCTATATTCTTAACATCAATATCAACACTACCTTTTCCTTGTACCTTTTATAGTGCACTATTTTCAAGAATAACCTTACCACCCTTGTTTTTCATGAGAGAGGTAAATTTGCTCTTATTTTTATACATGTGATAGGAGCATCCATTATCTATGTACCATAGGTCTTCTTCTTCAAATGCACATAGAGAAAGGCCACACTTCTCTTATTGTCCTTCATTTTTCTTGATATGTTGAGTCCTAATGGATGAATCTTATTTAGGTCTTTCAATAATTGTATTCTTGTCTAGTTTCTTATCTTAGATAGGTTCTACTTGTTGTCTAAAATTTCTAAATGAATTCATTGACTTGATTCTGTATTATTTTTCTACATGTCCAAATTTATTACATGTATAACACCTTATATGACTAGAGAAGGGGGGAAGAGAATCATAATATTTTTGCTTCTTGTTTATGCATTCAATATATTTATGACCAAATAAATTTAATGTAACAAAATATCCTGTAAAGAAACTTGAGTACCTAGGAAACAATGGTCTTACTATGGAGACACTCTTTTCTTGAGGCATGAAAAATCTACTTTTTCAATGGGCTACAATGTGTCCAAATTTTTGGTAGGTAAAACATTCAATATCATTAATCAAAGAGGAGAATGGATTGTTATTTCTACTATTGGGAGCGAATGATTTCCTTCAAAATTTCAAATTTCTTGGTTTTTGGTTTAGTTGACTTCTTAATTTTTTACCAGGATTTCCAAAATTTTCTTTGTTATCCTCAAAATTTTCCTGCACAAGCTTATGATTTGGATTCTCCCTTCACAGTTTCATGAAAACCATGGCATAATTTTATGGATGGGGACCTTTAACTATTAATAAGGTTGTCCAATATCTTTATACTATCTTGAAATCTCAAATGTTTGCCCCTTTTTGCTAATTTACCTTTTAATATGCTTCCCTCATCTTCTTTTTCTCTTTTTGTCTCTTCCATCTAAGTTCTTAAATCGATACTTTCTTCTTTACGCCCATTTTCTTGTTCTTGAAATACTTGAAGTAGCTTCTCATTTCATTTTTTCTTTCTTTTCCAGATCAGATTTGAGAAAGATTATCTTCGCTTTAAGTCCTTCAAAATATTGTTTCTTTTTGTTATGTTGTTATTTTACTACTACAATGGTTACATATTCGTCATGGTTCTTCTTTCATATTCTTACAACTTAATCTCAATATTGTCAATCCTTTTCAAAGTAGAAAATTTTTTACTTATAATTTTAAACATTTCCTCTAATTTTTCTTCTAAATCAGTAACTCCATGTGATGTGACAAAGGAGGTTTCATGATCACTTTTATCTTTTGATAGACTACATTTTTCTGCATATTAATTTAATGTTTCATGAATAATATTACCAGTAGGTTTACCTGATGAACAAACTAGTTTTCCTTTTCCTTCATGGGTGGCCTACATATTATCCCATTCCTTATTTGTGGTTTCAAAGTGCACAACTTTATGAAATTCTGACCTAGTTAGGCTACCATAGATTTCATTTAATGTTTGACCATTCGTTTTCAATTCTTGACATGATGGAGGAGTTTTAGTGCAACCATTACATATTAAATGTGAAACATCATATCAAAGGGCCATTAACCTAAAATTAATCTTTTATTTCCAATCCTAATAGTTACCATCATTAAGTAAGAGCATACCTTTATTATCCATAATTTCTGACTTGACTTATTCTGCTACTGATTGTCCTTGATAAAAAATTGCATATACTACTACTACATGTGATGCATTGCTATCACTATCACAATTTTATTGAAGTGACTTATTTCTTTGAGCCTCCTTCTTTTTATTCTTCCTTCCCTTGGTCTCTTATCTACTCTCAAGAGATCAAGCTCTACTAGAAGGACCTGCCATGATACCAATTGTTAGAAATACTAAGATGGGGGGGGGGGGTGGTGAATCACTATTCATTCCCAATCAAATTTTACTTAACTTATGTTTTTATTTTCAAATTCATATTGAACCATTGTTTCATTAGAAGCACATTATGTTGTAGATATATGCATATTTAGTAACCATAAGAAACACATAATTAACACATCAACACATAGGGACACCATATTTTTAGGTCGAAGCCCAAAATGGGAGAAAACCACTGTGCTGATGTGTTTTTTCTTATTATAAAGAAAAATTTTCATTACATCTTTTACTGGTGCAAACTCATACGATTACATAGGCTCCTACATGTTGGAGGCTACCATATCCTCTAGTTCTTCCAGATCCAACTAGAAGGAAGCTCTTATTTCCTGATCAAGTTTACGAGCTACTACTAGAAGGAAGCCTATATTCCCTCACTAAAGGCTCAAACCCTCAGTAAATATGTGGACCACGTTTCAAAATATTTTACACTGGATCCACCTGACTCAACCACAAACCAAAAACTTGTAGGCCACTTTTATCCAATTTTCAAACTGGACCCACAACCAACAATATAATCAATATGAATTATTGAATAGCAATTAACCTCTATAAAAAAATCACTTATCAAAAAAATATTCTCAAGCCAAACTCTTTCTAAGTTAAAATCTTGCTCATCAATACTATCAAATACCAAGCCAAATACTGTCAAATAAAAAGTTAAACTCTTTGAAAACCCAATACTCGTCTATCTTTAAAAATCCATTCAACCCTCAATATCTCTCCAATTATCTCAATGGAACCATCAAGATACTATTATGAATGATTGTGAAGCCTTTGTTTGCATAATACCATTAATAGCAAAGCCTATAGTTAGATGAACATCCAACTAGTTCATAGAATATTCATAACATTAGTAGCCATATAAGAATTTCCCATACAATGCTCATGAACAAATAACCATAAGGAACCCTCTTTCTCAATTAATTCCAAGCCAAACTCTTGATGATAAATGCTAACCTCGGACTCATCTATGAAACCATTAGCACACTATGAAATAGAATTGTTAATTCTATAAAAAACAGCAAAATAAAAGTAGCATCGTTAATAGAAAACCATGAAGACAATAAAATTAGCTTCAATAAAAGATAAACAATAACATTATTCACGTTAGATTTGTAAGCCTATGTCCTCTTCCCTGCATGCAACCTATGTTAATCAAAATTCACACATACTTCCATCCTTATTCCATATATATATATATATATGCATACACATTAGGGAACTTATTCAAGGTAATATCATCAATATATACTCTCTTACAACATACATATGAGAAAAATCAATTGTCCTACCATTACGATCTCAACCATCTCTAATTACAAATTAATATTTGCGTACACTAATGAAACTGATCATAAACAAGTCACACAACTCCGTCACAGGAATAATACTTCTATAACAACAATAAAAATCCTTTAAACGAAACTTTTTCAACACTTTTCCTCAAACATTTCTCTACGGGTTGCCTTCAATGAACAAACCGAAACACTTATTTCCCCAAAACAATTCTTCTCTTTGTATTGCAAGGATCAAGGGTAATCTCATAATAAGACATTTAGAAATCACCACATATTCAAACTCATAAATAACATTGTATGGATATTTCGAATAAAATACTCCAACAAAAATAATGATCTTTGCAACAACAAGAATTTTCTCCCTTTGTCTTTCAACTTAGTGAAATCACAAGTTTTGGACCACAATAAATCACAATTTACCTCATTAAATAACTTCAATCTGCAAAAAAATAATTTATATCTATGCATATACACTTGTAATGAAATATGTCTTTGTGGTGTATTTAGTTTTGTGGAATAATCAACAATGTGTGCAGGTCATATAAAAAATATTATGAATCAGATAGAGGAATTGAGCCACATCAACCAAGAGAATATATCGAACAAAGCAAGGGACAAATGAAAACCACTAAAAAATAAAATTTAGAGTTTCTAACCTTTGTGTGTTGGTGTGATTGATCCTCATTATATTTATGCTTTTTCTATCACACATTCCAACCTAAACTCAATTGCCACATTGATTTTAAGGTCACATCAACTTTGAAAATGTATTATGGCGAGCTCATTTAGTGTGCATATCCTTGCCAGAAATGTTTACAAAGTCTTCTACATTATAGAATGAACTTATTCAAGCCCATCCAAATTCATCCTATGTTTCACACAATTGATGCTTTCACTCTCTACATAAAGTATAAGGAAACTAATGTATAATGCGCATGGAGAAATTATAACAAGATATATCTTAACTAAACAACTTTGTGATAAGATAAAAAAACCATTGTTCTCACCCATGTAATTGGTTTGCATAAAAGTAAATATGGAATTTTTGATGCCCCAAAAATCGGTGCAACAACATCTGCAAAAACAACCCTGTCGAGGACTTAAAAATTGTCCCTTATGTAGAGATGAATTACCTTTCTATGTGATTTAAGGAGATGATCTTTCAGTGAATGAAAATAAAGATTCAACAAACAATTGAGAGATGAAAAAAAATTTAATATAATTGATTTAATTAAATAGTTAATTTAATCAATTGAATACGCATATATTGAATATATTTATTCCATGTATTGAATATGTATAAAAAAATGGAAATTGAACATGTTCAGAAGTGAATTAATGCTAGATTGTGTTGAAAAGATACATATAAAAAAACATCATAAGAAAAGTAAACCATTTCTCATTTGAAACAGAATATCAACATAAATATAAAAGTACTGTATATATGCTAACTCTACTCATTTGAAAAACAGTATCTGGTCCAACCTTTTCTATTAAGAAAAACTTTAAGAGTACAAAAGTGCAACTTCTGTAAAGTCTTCTTTTCAAAATTTTAAGACCCCTTATTAAAAGACATGAAGGGGTTTATATAATAAAAAAGAGAGTAAAAAAATAGTAATTACATAAAGAGCTAAGGATGTTTAACAACTCTCCTTAAGTTAAGTGAAATTTAAAATAAAACAAAATTTGGTGGGATGAATCGCTCTAGGATTTCATCATTGTCTCTTTGGCTATTCGTTCCTTTAGTTGAAGGATGTTGATCATAGGTTTAACCTCAAGAGGTTGGCATGGACTAATGCACAGTTGTCCTATATAGACCGCATCTGAAAGTGGAGGCATCATGTAAGAGGAAGTATCTATTAGACAACGCAATATTGTCTATTGGCTATGTGGCTTAACCAAATACTTCCAATACTTTTCCAAGACCAACTTCTCCAATTTTTTTATGCTTTCCTCTTTTACCTTGGACATTTCCTACCATTGTTTTATGAAATATGTTACAATAGGTAGAGAGCCACGAGGGAATAGATCAATAATATTAGCAGCAATGAAATTATGGCTAACTATTTCAACAATGTTGTTAGCAACATCTTTGGATCTGCAAATTTCCCTTTCAGCTCGTTTTAACTGTATGTCACAATCAATAAATAAGATTTCCTTTTTGGAATCTTCAATCCTGGAAAGATTGAAATTTCAGACTTCAGTAGTATCTTTCCAAGTGACATATTCTGATACTTTTTCATCAATCTTATCAAATTTTATTCTTTGGTCTGCTATTCGATTCATCAGTGAATCACTTTTGTTACATAGTTCAATAATAATAGACAATTTTTGGTAAAAAAACAACTTGTTTTTGGGCCAACAGGGTATTTAATTCCAAAGCCTCCTTCTTGAATTCATCTACTTTGGGATCGTCTTTCAACTGCTCAACAATGAATTGCAATTTATGAATATGAGTATCCTTAGAACTAATTTCGGATTGGTGCTCCACCTTTAATTGATCTAGGATTTGTTGGAGTTGTGATACTTGTGGTTGTAATTGTTGATTAACACTCTATTTCTCTGCTTTCAATTATTGTTCCATTTAAATGAATTTCTCATCCTTTTCCTTGATTAATTATTGAGCTTTAGTGGCCTTGTCTATAGTGGTGGATGTGTATGCTCCTAAAAACCGAGTCAAACAAGTTATATCCTAAGATGGATCTACTTGCGAATCTTTCCAAACTACTTCCATACGGACATCTTCGAAAATAAAGATTTCTGACTGTTTTGTTCTTCTCCTTTTCCTCTGCCTTCTCATGACCTCTTTATGTTAGGGACTATAAAATATATCTAAAGGAGGAATATATTCAATTTTAAATACAATCTCTAAAGTAGGGTAGGTCGGGACAAATTATACGTGTTATGTGTTAACTAATTTTTCAGTTAACCCCGCAGTAAATGAGCTCTGACTTTTACCTTGAGGTGTTTCCATTTCTTGTTTATGATCAATGATCACCATTTCTTGGTCTCCTTGAATTTTTTTATTTAAATCCTTCCAAACATCATTTAAGTCACTTGGAAATTATGGATCTTTAGATTGCACTCGAGTAGACTTATCCTCTTTTGTTCTGATAAGGAATTCAGTATCCTTAGGTGGTTTCTCTTTTTCCCTCTCTCTTTGTCATTGTTCCTTCTGTGAGATGGGTTGGGATACCTATATTATATTTAAAGGAATCCCTTCCAATATTTTATTTTTGTAATGCTCAAATTTTGAAATATTTTTTGGATTGAAGCATGATGCTGCTAATTTCTATAATGCAGAATAAGTATCTGTTGACTCAAAAAACTCATCAAAATCATCATCCTCGTGCACAAATGGTCTAATTTTCACTCGAGTTGTAAAATCAAAGGAAACTTGGTTTGGGTGATATTTCCTGTTTGAAATTGTAAATAATTTCAAGAATTGGATTTGATTGACTTCTAACCCTGCATGCTTGTAATTGTCTAATGCATAGACACCACATTGAATAGGAAAAGAGGGCGACAAAGCTTTCTTTTCTTCCTTAAAAAACTTAGTCAATCCATTTCTAACAGTCTGATAAGAAATTTATCTTACGAGAATTTTATCTAGAACATAAAATGGTAGGACATGTGGTCAGGATAAGCTTTCAAAGACTCTGACATAAGTAAAAAATTCTTCATCAAACCATTTTCCAAAGGAGGTGAAGTTTGTTTGAGATTCCTTGGATAATCTAGGGGCATTTTCATTAAATAAAACTTGAAATAAAGGGAGCATCACTCCATGGTACATTTTGTAGAAATGAGTTTCATATCTTGATTCCCATAGAATACTATGATAGACATGAATGGGATTAGGGTATTAGGTAGTCCATTTCCAACCCATGGTTGGAAAATCCAAGGTAAAACATATAACATCCATAATGTAAGCACTCATGTAAAATGGGGGAAATGTTTTAGATGAAATGGAACTATTCTTTCTATATTCAAGAATCTGGGTGGGAATATTATTGGACAAAATGGTTCCCTAGTCCATGCTATAAGAATATGTAACCGCTTCCATGAGGAGAACCCATTCAACCGAGAATTTAGTGGTATCGGGTTGGCCGAAGAGTTTAGACATCATCGCAGAAATATAACAATAGGGACTAGCAAGCGAATTAGTGGAATACATACCCTTATCATCATTTTTAGGCTTGTTTTGGTTGTTCCTCTGTTTCTTTATGGGGTCTGACTTTAGTTCATTCTCCTTATAAAATTGTGCTAGAAATTCTTTATCATATACCTTCTCTAGGTCTGGAATGTGATACATTTTCTTCAAATATTCAGCTCTGAAAGATCCTATCATTGTTCCTCTACTTGTCAGGAAATGTTTGTCTCCAATATTGAGATTGTCGGTTATCCATTTTACCATATCAGTATATGGTAAAATTTTGGGTCGTGTAGCAATCCAGTGTAGAAAAGAGTTGGCGACCTCTTCTATAGTAGTTTCTGAAGAATCAGAAGCATTTGCAGTAGCTATTTTCCTCTTATCATAAAATAGAAGAAGGTTTGAATTATAAGTTGGAAGAAAACCCTGTGGGGTTTCTCATCTTCAAATAATCTGTACATTGCTCCCAAGAGGAAGAACCACTCTCTGACGATCATGTCATGTATGTGAATAAGGGGAGCATCTATGTTACTTCACTAGCAGAAGCAATAGGATTAGTGTGATCCATGGGATTTTTAGATTTCTTCAGAGCCTTTGAAATTTTTGAAGAGCTCTGCTTGTTTGGACTTTCCTACGGATAATAAAGAATGATACATAAAAAAGGGAAACCTTCTTACAATAATAAAGTACTATAATAATGGAAATAATGGGCGAATGAAACTTGGCACACAGATAATCCAAAAATTCAATACTCTTGCGGTCAAATCATTTTTGGAGGCATGAATTGTTAAACCATTTAAGTTATGACATTAATGGGAAACATGGGTTGATGTTCCTATGTAATCATTTAAGAATTTAAACAAGATTTTTTCCCATTGCATATGTTATTCATTTGTGAACTCCTTAAAATGTTAGATAGCCTCCTTTCACCGATTGTGTTATCGCAATCATAATTTCTCTGGAATTGGACAATGGGCAGAAGTGGTCATGTAGCGAGAGTGTGATGCAATGGAGTACATCACATCGGGGAAATGTGAAGGATAGATTAAATCTTGTCATGGTAAAAACACAATATGCGATTTGCGATTGATTACATGGTGGCGGTGGGTCCCGTGATTTTCTTTTAGTGTAATATCGTTTGGACAAAAATCCATTTTCATTTATTAAAGCTATTTTTTTTTTTTGCATCGAAAATCATTTAGAGTGGCTTTTAGAAGCCATATGTCGTTCATGTGATCTTGCGATTGTGATTTAGTTGCATTTTTGTTTAATATTCTCCGCTTAAGTATTATTTAAACAATAAATCATCATTTTAACCCATTTTATTCATATTTCTATTTGAATTAATCACTTAAGGGTTTTATTCGTTCTAGTCTAAAACTTTGAAAAGGGTCCCCATTATTTTTCTAAGGTAACTATTCTAAATAATTGGGGTTGTTGAATAGAAAAACAATTGGCGATTCACTGGAAGAACCAGTTATCTCTGAAAATTTAATTTCTTGGTATCTTTAAATAAATAAAAATAACTAAGGAAACAAAAATTGTTTTCGAAATATTTTAATGAATAAAATTACTCAGAATAAAAAAAACTCATATTATTGTTAATCTTTCAGAAACCTTTCATAAATAAAAATCTTCATTCCTCTATATCAATCACCAAAGAGTTTAAAATATAAATTAGGTGTCTTTTTGTAACTTAGCCTTTTGATTTACTCATTTTGTCATAGGTAGAGCCACTTCTTCCAGCAAGCGTTTATAGCCTCGACAGGGTTACCTTTTAATCATCAATGATTCAGTATCCCATCCATCTATTATTACAATATTTTGAGATAAATCCTTAATTATATAATTTGTTTTTTCTTGTTCTTAAAAATTCAGTTTCCTGGATTGGAGACTAGAAAGTGACAATTCCATTCACTGATTATAATTGGACTGAACAAGTTGGCTCGTGATGAGACCCCCCTACCTTATGAATATTTAATAATCATAAGACATTACCCTGGTTTGATATGCAGTAGTGGTCATGTCAGTTTATTATTTTCCTATGATCATGTTAAGCAGGCTCATTATGAGGCCCCTTATCCTTTTAAGTTTTTTATATTTTTGAATTACACTCTAGAAAAAGCATAATTAATGAATGGGGAAAATCATTGACTTCTTAAGAGTTTTTGGATGACAATTTAGAGTTAAATGTTCTGAGCAACAATTAGTCTTTACTTTGTAAACATGAACCTTTTCTAACTAATAATAGAGTAAAAAGACTTTACAAATTTTAGGTTTACAAAATTTACAATTTCAATGGAAAAATATTTCAAAGTTATATAGTATTCATCCATTTTTCCAGTTTGTAGTTATTCCCTCAAAAAAATTTATTCTTCAAAATAAAAAGTCATAAAATTATTCAAAGGTGTTGCGAAAAGCCAAAGGTATGTAATCAAACATTATTCTTCTAAAAATATAAAAGTATGAGTATGGTACATTTAGAAAAAAAATTCTTCTAAGAAAAGATTTTTTTTTCAAATCACCCTGTTTACAGGAAGAAAACATTTTCTCCCTTGAACATCTTGTAACATGAAGGTTGATGGACCAATTTGTTTTGTGATTTGAAATGGTCCAATCCACATTCTTTGGATTTGGTTATGCTTACCTTTTTCCTCATGTGCCTTTTCCCACTTAAGGACGAGGTCTCCAACCTAAAATGATTTTTGGGACACAAAATTTGCATCGAAAGATTTTTTTACAATCTGTTGATGTCAGGCATGATTTAATTTGGCGTTTTCCCTTTCCTCTTATAGTTTATTGATTTGGGACATTCTTAACTATAATGAAGAATAAGGTACTTCATCAATAAAATGAACTATGGCTAATGAAGGAAGAGATAAATTTTATGGAATTACAACTTCTTTCCCATAAACTATAATGAATGGAGAAGTACCTATATGGGCCTTCTGAGTAATTTGATCTTCCAATAGTGAAAATATTAAATAATTATGCCAATTTTTCTGGTTCTGATCATTAGTCCTTTTTATGATTCTTATGACATTTTTATTTGTTGATTATGTGAGACCATTCCCTTGGGGATAGTAATTAGCGAAATATTTAAGTTTAAAACCTCTTTTGCGAGAAAATTCAGTCGTACTATTACTTGAAAATAAGATGCATTATCGAACATAAGTGCGTTAATTAAGCCAAGCTTTGTAATAATGAATGGATCAATAAATTCAATGATGGATTTAGAATTAGCTACCTTTAGTGGAACAGCTTCCACCCACTTAGTAAACTAGTATGTTGCAATGAGAATGTATTTATGTTTTTTGGATGAGTTAGGAACAATGTCACCTATGATATCCAGTCCCCATTGCTCAAAAGGTTGTTCAATGTTGATTGGAAGCAAGGGTAAGGCTAATTTTCTCTGTCTTCCAGCAGCATTTTGGCATGTTTTACATTTTCTCACATATGCACGAGCGTATTTAAACAATTTTGGCCAATAATATCATGTGTGAAGGATTTTTTGTGTGGTGGTATCTCCTACAAAATTTCCACCTGTGGGTCCATCATGGAGTTCCTACAAAGCCTTCTCTGCTTCAGAATTTTCAAGGCATATTAATAGTACAAAGTCAGTTTTTCCTGAATAAAAAATTATCAATGATCTGATATTGATTAGCTTTCAGTCTTAAAACTCTTTTTATTTTATAATTGAATTTTTTGGGAGCATATCCATTTTTTAAATAAAATATAAGATCAACATACAGTGATTCAGAGTCATTCAGGCTTACCTCATCAATGTGTACAATGTTACCTGACTCTTCATCATCTGATATGTTGGATGCCCCAGATAGTAATTTGCAGAGACCTTGCCCTCTGACAATTTTGGCCAATCTTATGTCAATAGCATATTCCTACAGAGAAGTAACCCAATTCTCCCTCGTTTCTCCCAGTTCCTTTTGAATAAGCAGTTTCCTTACTGTCGGAAATGGAACTATTATCTTGGTGTGTGTGTTTAGGAGAAAAGGTCTAAAATGCTTTAAAGATTTGTAAATAGCAAAGGCTTGTTTCTCCACTTCTGAATAATTTAGTTCAACACCATAGAGTTTTGAACTAAAGAAGGAAATGGGTGCTTCAATATTTTGATCATCAATTTATGTTAACACAACAACATAAGATGTTTCAAAAGAAAAAGTATATAAAATGAAATGATTAGAACAATCAGGGTAGTTAGAGAAGGATAATTTATGATGGCTTTCTTGATTAGATCAAAATATTCTCTTTTATTGTATCCCCATTTAAAAAGTGTGCTTTTCTTAATCATTACTTGCAATGGTAAAACAATTTGGGAAAAGTTAGTAAAAAATCTCTTAATGAAATTTATTTGTCCTAAAAAGGACTGCATGGATTTCTTGTCATGGGGTAGAGAGATTTCAGAAATTTCCTTTATCCTTTTTGGATCTATGCAAATTCCTTCTTTTGACACAATAAATCCTAAAAATTTTCCTTCACTTAAACTGAAATAAAATTTTTTGGGATCTAATGAAATTCTGTACTTTAAACAGCGTTCAAGGATTTTATTGAGATCATGATAGTGATCATTTATTTTCCTGGAATAAATGGTTATATCATCTAAGTATACAAACATAGTTTTTTTATTAGTCATATGAAAGAAATATCCATTTCTTTTTGAAAAGTAGATCCTGCATTGATTAGACCAAAAGGAATTTTCTAATAAGCATAAGTGCCCCATTTAGTTATAAATGTAGTCTTTAACCTATCTTTAGGATGAACTAGAATCTCATTGTAGCCTACAAACCCCTCAAGAATAGACAATAATTCGAATCCAACAATTGATTGTAGAATTTGTTCCATAGGTGGTAATGGGAAATTGTCTTTTATGCAAGCTTTGTTTAATTTCCTAAAATATATACAAATGCAAATGTCACAATTATTTTTCCTAACAGGGACTAAGCTTTAAACCCACTTTGAATGCTAATAGGTAATATGATCTTAGCATTAAGGAGTTTATTCAGTTCATATTTGATTTGACCTTCAATATCAGAGTGAATTTTCCTTAACTTTTGTTGTACTAGCTTCTCAGTGGATGTCATTGGGATAACAAGTTGGATAATGGAGGTATCATACGTCTTGAGATGTTCATATTTCCATGCAAAAACGTTCTTATATTTCGTTAGTAAATGAATGTAGGTTAATCTTTCATCAGACGAAATACCAAGACCTAGATTGATATTCTGAGGATTGAAATCAGTGCCAATGTTTAATAGTTCAAACCTCAAAGTTGAACTTTGTAGTTTAGAATTAGTAACCTTCTTAAATTTGTCTTTGAGATCATAAAGATCTTCAATTTTAACCACAGATTTAGGTATGGCACCCTCATCAATCTTTTGATTCCATTGTCTTTCATGTTTGTCTTCATCGATTAGCTTATCATCATATGACCCTTCTGATGTGAGAAAAGTTAGAACATCTTCATCTTCATTAAATACTCTCCAGTCAGTGACATTATCAAGAATAGATGGGAGAAAAATCAATTCTATAGAAAATCTAGCTAGACTATAATCTTCATAGGGAATAATTATGGATACTACATTAGCTAGAAGGTCGGCACTTGCATTTTGGAGCCTTGGAATAGATGATATATTGAATGCTAAGAAGTGTGAGGTAAGAGATTGTACTAATGACTAGTAACGTTTGAGATGACCAGAAATATAGTGAATATTATTTCTTACCTATTTGATAACTATTTCAGAATCACCATATACTTGAAGATATTTGACATCCAGGTCTATTGCTTTATACAAGCCTTGGACCAGTGCCTCATATTCTGTAGTATTATTTGTGCATTCAACTTATAGCCTACATGCTAGCATTGCATTTTCTCCTTCTGGAGTAATTAGGATGCAACCAGCTCTTACACCTTCACTAGATTTGATCCATAAAAATATAATGTCCAAAGTAAATTTTTAACACAAGGTTTATCTATGATGTTATCTCCCTATCTCAAGGAACGAGAATGATGATGTTGCAGGGAAGTAGGATGAACCTCCAACATATCAACAGTAGTGTCATGGGTAGTATTACAGTGGCAGAAATAGCACAGTGGTTGATGGACATCAACAACGTAGAGGATGCTTTAGGGATAGAGAAATATGCATCATGCATATTGTTATAGCACCTTCCTCGCTAAGAGGGAGTGTTGATTTTTGTAGCATTGGAAAGTCCTATAAGCCCCTAATTTTTTGGAGAGGCTTAGACACTGGTATTCCAAAGAACCCAGAAACCATTTGTGAAAATTCCACATGGTTAATGTTTTATTAAAATAATTAATTCTTTTAATGGGGACCCTAAGTTTAAACTAAGGTATATTAAATAATGAAAGTAATTTAATAAAATAGAGTGAGAATAATCTAGAAAAGGCAGAGAAGACATGTTATAATTTTAGTCATTGATTAGAGATCTAAATTCGACCGTTAATTTCTCAATGATAAAACTATAAAGGAAGGCTTGAGGGTCATTTGGAAAGTGACACACGGAGTGAATCTTGAGATTGAATTCTTTTGAAGGAGCAGTGCTCTATCGAAGATCAGATCTAAGGGATTCAATGCAGTGAGGGGAAAAGTAGCTTCCAGAGAGAAATATTTTCTCAACTGGAGAATCATCAATAGAGAGAGGCAAGAAGACGTCCAACAGAGCCAGTCAGGGTGATGCAGAGGTTGTGTAGAGGTTCAAAGGGTTTCTGAGATTCAGTTGTCGTACCCGATCCAGAAGCTGGAAGCTGGGGTGTGAGACCAAGAGGCCTAAATCTGTCATTCCGGGAGTCAGATCAATCTGTTGCTAGGGTGGCGTAGTGCCTAGAGGAGGTGACACGAGACCTATCTAGTCACTACGCAGAGGCTACACAGAGACCTATAGAAGCAGCTTTTCCAATGACCGAATCAGCCACATTTTCCAATGATTATGTGAGGTAAAACTCACAATTTCTTTCTGCCGATATTTCTCTCTGTAACTGAATAACCCTTTAGGTATTCATAAATGTATTCCATATTTTTTACTACTTTATAATACAAACCCTCATATATGTGGCACTGGTTTTCCCGCATTGGGTTTTTCTGGGGACTTGTGTTAAAAAATTATTGTGTCCTATGTGTGATTGATTTCTTTCTCAACTTCCTTGTTTCTAAATCATATTTTTTATTTAGTGTCGGTTGCTTTAGTAGTTACTTCAATAATTCAGATCTGAATTAATTCTGTAAAAATAATTTACATAATAGGAGAAGTACACTCAGTTGTTGCAGTAGAATTCCTAAGATTTTCATATCTATAAATTTTCACAAAGCATTGAGCTCTATGAGCACCTAGGGGCTTGGGTCACTTTTTGGAGCTATAAGCGACCATAGGGTGACTGGTTAACCTTCTCCTATTGGTGTGCTATGTACAAGGTGAGTGGTCCACCTTCCCCTATGATACCCCATGATGGTTGACATGTGTGTAGGGTGATTGGTTCACCTTCCCCTACGATTGATGACACATGTGTGTAGGGTGAGTGGTTCACCTTCTCCTAATATTGAAATATCCATATGATGAGTGCTCACCTTCTCCTATGGAATATGATTAGGATGAGTGGTTCACCTTCTCCTATTGAATATAAGCAGGATGAGTGGTTCACCTTCTCTTGTTGATTCCCAAGAATACATCCTACCCATGTGGCCCGAGACTCATGGGAAGTACCTCTCATCTAGCCAATCAGTTGGGAAAATTGGATAGGGACCATAGCACTATATATGGATGCATCATGTACTGCTATATTCCGTATGTCTAGCATGAATGGTGTTCAAGATCTTGATAATTCAAGATCAAATATGATTGGGGTTCTAACCCTATACTGACTTTTTCCAGTGGAGAGTGGAAAGGTCTCGTGACTCACTCTCGATCAATTATTATTAATTATTACATCAGTGTTCATCAGATTTGAGATGAGATTCAAATATAGCACATGACGTTATGATGGCATGATGATCGATGATTGCACATGGATTGGCAAGTGGAATTCTCCTTATTTGAGAGGGAGTGTTAAAATTGGAAACTAGAGACAGATTCCACTATTGGATAAGTCATTTGGTGGAGATGACTTTTGCATTGAATTCATCTTTTCAAGAGGACCAAAACTGATATAAAAATCATCCAAATTGGACAAGAAAAAGTGTGTTTTTGAATTTATGCCCACACATGTGCAAATTGTTCAGGTCGGCCACATCATCATGTAGGCTCATGAAGCCCAATGGACGTTAATATTCACCCTCAATGACTTGTATAAATACAAGTTCCCTCTCACATAATTTAGCATCATCATCACACATAATTCTTCTCTCTCCTCTCATCGATTTGTATAGCTATTGTGTAGATATTCTCTCTCACACACATGTGGCAGAAGGACAAATTTTCTGGGCAAATTATAGGGCCGAATTTCAGAACCATTTTAAAATTTTTACCAGTGTTGACCAATTAATTTGACTCATCCTTTGATTGCAATTTTTATGGGAATTTTTTGTTTTTTGCAGGCTATATAGTTTGGCACAGGAACCAAAACGTTTTGGGTACTTTGACCACAAGGTTTTCCACAGACCTAACTGCAGAGTTGAGCAAGTTTGACCATATTTTTCAAGACTATTTTGGGCTAAATTTTACCACCTTATCAGACTGATTTTGATTGGGTATGACTGAGCTCCAAAAAGGAATATTTTTTGTTGCATTGATCGTCTTTTAATTTCTATTTAGGGTTTAATTTGACTACAATTGACTATAGATTTGTCACAGTTGTTTTGAATTTGATTTGGCAAGTCAACTTTGAATTTTTTTACTCTCTCTCTTTGCTTAACATTTTATATAATAATAAGAAGATTTGAACAAAGGGTTTTCCCCACATTGGGGTTTTTCCATGGCATCCGCCAAATCTGGTGTCCTCTTGTCTCGACTTTTTTTTTGCATTTTATTTTATGTTCATTTTACAGTTATTGTCAATGTGATTAGTGGTTAATTTGATTTCCATTGCAAATATAAATTGTCATTGGGCTAAAGAAACATTGAAGTAATTGTGCTAAGTATAGAACATACCATTGTTAACTAAAATTAACATAAAGTAAGGTTCTAATTGCTACAATTAATGATTTAATTTCAAATCATTGATCTAACCTTGATATGGCTTTATTTATACCTTTATTTCCATATTAAATATGGACTCTAAATGGTTCATGACACTCAAAATTGACTGGTCATTTTTGGGTTCTTTCATTGACTCCTATGGATCTTCACAATCCTTTGCTTGTCCCTCTTATCTAAGCTCTAATTTGGAATCTTCATCCTCTCTGATTAGCCAAAGCTTGTTGTTTAGAGCTACCATGACCAAGTTCACATTAAATTTTATATTTCTCACTACTTCTAGATAAACAAATATCTCCTTTGTCGAAACTCAATTCTTATTATGAATAATTTCAGTAACTTTGGCTAATCGTTTTACTATTGAATGGTGTTTTCATTGATGCCAACATCAATTCTTTAAAGCTCTTAATATACAACATGATTACATCAGCTGGAATCTACAAGGAAGGAATGAAACCCTAAAATCCCCACACTTATTGAATTTGTCACGATGATGATTTGTGAATTTTCTCTCGAGACCTTCATTAAGTGATGATCCTCATCATACTCATTTTAATGGTATGTGGCATGCCACGATACTACTCATGGTTGAGGAGATATGATCACTCAAAGTTGGTGACTCCATCTTGTGGTAAAAAAACTCCAAAATAAGATGATGTGGCAGCTTATTATTAGCTAATAAAATTACTTAAATTATGAGGCAAAGAAGGGGTTTCATGAAAGGATTGAATTAAATATATTGTGATCATAATATTATCAAAATAAAATTGATATTTATGGGGTTCAGAAATTCAATTTGAAGCAGCTCCCTCAGAAAATACAAATCGACCTCCAAAATATTTGATAAATATTTTTGGCTCCAAATGAATTTATAAAATTCAAATTTGAAATTTGTTTTTCCTCTCGGTCCGTTTCCCTATTTTTCAAGTTGTCTAAGCCTCCTCTATAATGGTCCTCAGTCTCTATATAATTTCACTTCATCTGCCCTCCAATATGTACCTCATTTTCTCAAGTTGACATATTTGTTCTGTAAAAGTTATGGTCACTTAGCAGAATTCAGGTCAAGTTTATTTTGAGGATTATTCAGATGATTTGTTCATGGTTCTTTTACAGTAGCCTTTCTGTCCTTTATTGAGACCTTTCATAATGGCATAAACTCAGTAAGGTATGAAAATTTGACTAAGATTTTGTATCACACAAGTCTACATCAAGCATTGTAGAAGCAAGTATGATGTAACCTCAACCCTATGTGTGAGTTGATATAAGCATTAGTGAAGGAAATAATGTGGCCTCTTTTCTTATGTATAATCCAAGCCTTTTTTTATAGCATGGAGTTGGACCATTTTCGTCTTAAAATTTTCGAAGGTTTTATGTGTTGGACATTGGATAAACCAAAAATCCTTGTGTGTTTCATGACATGGAATAACTTACTCCCGTGGATCATCATCTCTGGCAATGTGATCGTTGAATAATATTTGCAGGCTTTGGTTTAACGAAATCGTGATTCCCAACAAGTGGTATTAGAGCGTAGGTCACGAGTTTGATACACTCTCGATTCATGTTGCGGGGAGGGGGAGAGAGATTTTTGGACATTGGATAAACCAATGCTCCCCATCTATTTTGCAACATGGACTAACCGCCTCTCGTGGATCCTTATCTCTAGCGATGTGATCATTGATTAATACCTACGGGTTTTGGTTTAATGAAAATCATGATTCCCAACATTATTTAATCCAAAATTATGAACTATTATTTAGGCTCATTGATTTCTTAGGAAGATATTTTTGGTTGATCTAGCAGAGAAACATGAGTTGAGGGTGGACCAATATTAGCATAGTATACTTGTTCCTTACACAATTGTCCATGCTTTGGATTGGTGGGAGATCATGAGTAGGTATCATATTGATGGAGTATCATTCTTATTCAGGGGCACATTACATCAGGAGCCCCTAGATGATAGGGTTACTACATGTTTCAGTGGGTAGTGGGATGTGAGTGGAAAATTTAATCAGTATTCAAATAGCACTGATGAAACATCAGCAGAGTGGGGTTGACCTTGTCCTATGCTAGAGGTTGGATTGGAGAGAGCTGATGAGTTGGTATTCTATTAATGGAGCACAATATCTGGATAAAGATAGGACATAGCTAGAGCTATGGCATATGGATGAGGATGATTGGATATGGTGGCTTTGGGATACAGGAGGAATCACTGATGGAATATTGATTTAGTGGATTGTTTTGGATTCAGGTATGGAGGAACCATTGATGGAATATTGATTCAGCGGATTGTTTTGGATTCAAGCATTAAGGGACTTTTTACCTCTCAAACTAGCAGGTGTCCTAGGATGGATTCCTATAGAGAAAATACTAGGTCAAGTGGAAACAACAGAGAAATAGCCCACTGTCACCTCGGCTAAATCTCCCTTCTCTTTTCATAATTTCACCGACGGGAGGAGCCTCGGTATTAGGGAAATCACTAGGAGAAATATATCAATGGTGTAAAGGAAGTGATTCCAAGATCATATTCAAAGGAGAGACTCTAATGATAGGGATAACTTGTTTTAGAAGCAAGAAGAATGACTTTCCAAGAAGGGCTAAAAGGATACCTAGACCTAGGGTTGAGGAGTATCTCCTTGTAATAATTACCCTAGACCTAAGAATCCTAGTGGAATAGGATTTCTAAGCAATCCTTATGAAATTTGGGTGACAAGGTTGTGTGACCACAAAGAAGCCCTAGTGGACCCAAACGAGGTCAAGGGTTTGGGTGTAACTTCAAACAAATGGACTTGACCAAGTGAGGGAGGAGAAAAGGATCAAAGAGATAATATTTGGCTTGTATTCTTCAATTCAATGACCCTTAATGAAGCCACTAACCAAAGGAAGAATAGGGAGAAACGTTTCTTGAGATAGGGCTTGAGATATCTTGATATTCCATTGTCATAATGGCTTGATAATTGGAGTACCTATCATTGACACACCAACACATTTCTTGACCAAGTTTCATCAACTTTGGATGGTGAAAATGGTTTTTTTGTGATGCCCTAGGAAGCCTACTAGGGTTAGGGATTAGAAAGAGAAAATAAAGTGAGAAATATGTTTGTTTTGGTGACCACCTAGGACAAGACCAGTGCCTAGAAAATTGGGAGAATGGATTCAATATGATTCAATTTTTAGAGATTCTTATACCCAATCAAGGAGTTCCCCATCAACTTTGCATGGCCCTAGAGGCAGTAATTAGGTTACTAGGAAAATTTATACTTCCTTGGTGTTTCAATTAATGACTTATCAAAGAAATTATGAAAAATCGTATACCCCTGGGAAATCAATTCACTATATTTTGCATAAACATATGTGTTAGCACTGGAAAATCGTACAGTAGAAGATGACATCAATTAATTTTGAGCCCAAGGATTTACAAGACAGGAATACATTATGGAATCAAGAAGTATTTAAAATCTCTAAGGTTTTGAGAAAATCAGATTTGAACTAGTCATAAATGCTCAAATGTGTGCTTTTTCCTTTGAGAAGAGCGCCTTCTGCACGCCTTTTTGCCCGACAAGAACGCATTCCTAGAAATGGAAAAAAGTCACTTTCCGAGACCAAAACAAGCAAAGGACAGTTACTCCTTATGTGAAATCCACCTAAGGACATCCACCAACACCTCCTTAGACATTATGTGAGGACACAAAAGAATATTTGAGCACACAATGGAATCACACCTCTCCCTTGGGTCACCATCCATCATGTACCAAGGGAGGGAAGGAGGATTTGAAGCTCACCTATATAAACCCACCAAGAGATGAACAAAGGGTGATCACAAGGTTATGCTAGCCAAATTTTCCCAAGAAACACTAGCATTATGTGTGACCCGGAGCTGGAGCTAAAGAGGACTCGATTGTTGTCCACCCAACATCTTAGTCCACCACAACAGAGAGAGAGAGAGAGAGTTAGACTGCATCAGAGGTAGAACTTGGAAGGAAAACATCCTTGCATCGGGACCTAGAGCCATTTCCTAGAGGCCCTTTGGCAAGTGGGTAATATTTCCTTTTATTCTGAACATTTAATAATAAGAGGCCACCGAGTCGTCGTTTGCATTATTACTGTTTGGAACTCTCTATATAGCTTCTTTTGTGTTTTTAGTTTTATTTTAACCAGAGCATACTTCAGCATATTATTTCCATTAAGTTTTATGCTTTTGAGCTCCCCCCACATTCTGTCTATTACCAATATTTTAGAGAGTAGGCCACCCTCTCTAAGCTTGTGCGATTTCGTATGCCCGTGCGTCGGATCCACCACAATAAGATTGCCGACTCCACCGACATGTTTCAATTTTATGTGGTTGTGCCATCTTTTGCATGAGACTCTTTGTCTATGTTGGAGTGGAGATGATAGTCCTCTAACCCATCTTGCAGTCCCTAGACTCACTGAGGTGACAGACTGAAGAAGGCAGCTCCTAATATTTTTACTTGCAAGATTTTTGTGCGCAGTTTTTCCACATAGAGGCGCATTGCGCGCATTCAAGAGTGACCTGCACGCAGGAAGGCGCACTTGTCAAGGGCTTTTGCGCACAAATTGCAGAGAGATTTTTTTTTCTCCCTATTTTTTGCATTTTTTCTGCTTGTAAGTGTGTTGGGGAGCCCCTAATGTATCTTCCAACACCTATGTTGATACCCCACAGCTTCTAAGAACTCATTTTTCGCTGCTTTCTGTAGACATTTAGTTAGTTTTCATTTAAGTTGGTTTTTGCAAAAAGTGTTCACATAGTTTAAGTAGGTAGCGAATTAACCATTGCTTTCCAAACAATTTATGTTTTTTACACATTCTGGTATGCACACTTAGCTTAACTAGTCCAAGTAAGTGGCTCAAAGCCACATATGCATAAGCTAGTGTAGAAATTTTTTAGTTTAAATTCAATTTTTGCATTTAGGAAATTGCGGGACTAGGATTGAATCACCAATTAGAGCAAGTAATCTCTGTTGTATTTGCACTATTTCGTGAACCTAGACAAGCGTATGAACGCTATACATTCGTGATTCAACATCTCCCTTTAGTCACTCACATAGGCTAACTAGGAGGATTTGGAAGCGGCCCATTATCCATAAATGCTTTCTATTTGAGCAAGGAACAACGTCACATAGTTTAACTAGGGAGCTTTTGTAAAGGATCACTGATATCCATATGTTCAAATTATGAGATTGTTCACCATATGCTCACACACATTTACCCACTAAGAAAAGAAAGCCACCTAAAAAAACTTAAACCAACTCACTAAATTCTCCCCACAGGGGCCACAAGAGAATTTATAGATTAAGTTAGGATCAAGGGGGTAGGCATCTAATAAGCCACCTTGGTCACACTTCACATTGAAACATAGAAGTTATGTTTTCAGGGAGCTTTAAAATCCACCTATCAGCCCATGGAAAAGAAAACCCAAGTGCGGCAAAGACCCGATTCAGAGGGGGTTAGGCTTAGGCGCAGTGCGTGCGGTATCAGTTTCAGCTACTTGACCCGGTTGATACTCGGTACTGTTAGCTGACTACCAAGAAGCCCAAGACTCGAACGCTCACATGGGATGATGGTTCTTAGTGGCCAAAACTAGGGTATCCTTTATCCTATAGGTGATGGTGCAAGCAAGAGCTAGACCCTCTACCCTTACCTTGGTTGATTCTCTTCGGCTGACTAGGGGCGTCGCCAGCTCTTACGGGACATTGTGCCAGCACTCGCAAGAAATACTCTCAAGTCCCAGTTAATTTTGAGTGTGTGAGGATGTATTAAGTCTTCTAGTATTTTGAGTATCACGTGCAAACAAACAAAACTTTTTTTTTCTTGATTGATCACATAGATTAAGTTAAAGGAAAATTCATTTCATTTTCACTTTGTTTTATGTATGCGGCCATAAATTTTTCGTGATCACAGACTCGATCCCCTCAAAAAAAATTTCCAAAACCTAACCTGGTCGACACTCAAATAGTTCCAATGGAACCTCTTCGGTCCAGTCATCTTTTGTACCTCCCCCCATTACCGAGAGGGTTTCCAGGTCTTTCGCCGTTTAGGCGTCAAAGATGGAACATTGACGCAGTGGTTGGTTCCTCCTTTCTTGGAGCAACCTTAGTTGGGAACCCTAGTCAGTCTCCCAACACCACACCGCACACCACTCCCCCCTCGTCCCCTGGGGGGCAAAGGAGTGCATCCCATATGGGAAGCCAGCTGAATTCACAATAGGGTACATCACAGACTAACCCTCGTTCTAACCAGAACTTCGTGTCTTCACACGTTGCCATGGCATCAACCTCCCAGTCACCCTTCTTAGCGACGTTAAATCTACCAGATTTGACCAAGCTCACCAATGACCCCATCGCACATGACCCAAATTGGCCTCCCATGCCCACGAAGCTCCCTTCAGACATACCAAAGTTTGAAGGCAAGCAAGCGGAAGACCCAGGAAATCATATAATTAACTTTCACATGTGGTGCTCATCGAATAACATCATTGACGATACTATTCAGTCGAGGTTGTTTCAACGCACTCTTATGGGAGTGGCTGCGAAATGGTACGTAGAGAAACCTCTTGCTTCACATAGAACCTTTAGTGCCCTTGCTACCGTGTTCCTCACATACTTTCAGTTACCCATTCACCATGATTCAAGAATGGAGTTACTAACTGATTTCAGACAATTCCCCTCTACCCATATTTCAGAACATCTCCATGAGTGGAGACGGCGTCGTAGTTTATGAAAAGCACAACTCGACGACTGATTCCTTTTAGATTTATTCTTGAAAACTCTAACGGTGTAGATTTCAAAGGATGTGGCGCAACGTAACCCCACATCCGAAGAGGACACAATCAGTAAAGCCCAACAACTTGAACTGATCTACACGCAATCATGATACATATACAATATCTTGCCCAACACCCCGTGCCTACAATCTTATCAATAATTTCCATGCGCGTCTAACTCTGCAGATGGACTTATTAGGTCAATGACCTAAGGTTACCTAGGTAGCAGCAGTCAGAATCCCAGTTACACACACGGGTCTACCCAGAACATGTCTCAACACAGATTTCAAAATCATCATATGCAACAGCAAGATTTGACCAATAGGGCGCCAGCGTATCACCAAGGAGGACCTTATCCTCTGGCTGAGGGGACCCATTACGTAGGAAGAAAAAATGACGGAAGAACTCCCCCCCCCCCCCAACGGCCAAGTGCAAACATGGGATAGCAGTATGCTCCATCCCAAGCACATAACCCACCTACGCAAAACAATGCACTGGTGAACTTTGTGCAACCGTCCCAAAATAAACCACACCAGTATGATCAAGAGAATTATCCTCCTAATGTGGTTAAGATAAAGGTAAAAAACAAGCCCAAAGGGAACCCTAGACATGGGGGCGGCAACCAACAGCGCCCACCGCGATCCCAGGCTAGAGGTAACTCCAACCAGAATCATAACCAGGATCCAAGAAATGCCCAAAAGCAAGGCAAAAGGCCACCTCTATGAACAAACCATTCTTGTTCAATATGTGGTGAATACGAGCACTATACTCATCACTGTCCCGAAATCCCTGAGCTTAAAAAGCTTCAAAGTAATCGAGGACAATGAGGATCTTCCCAGAAAACTGCAGTTATGCAAGAACCCTTCGCCCATCAAGGAACAGTTAGCACTCAGAAAAAAAACCCCGACAATTCCGGGAAAAAAAACCATGAAATTTACATCGCTGGGGAAGAAATGTTTTTTCAAACTCGGAATCACAGCTACGACACCCCACCAGACACCAGTACATCAGGGGCTAGTATGAATGCGCCGACTACACCTTTAACCATTCCAAAAATTCCTTTGGAACCGTTGCCAAAAATGGTAAAAGGGCCTAATAGGCAAGCAGGTAGCTACTCCAAAGCAACCCATAATTACAGCATCGTAGACGATTTAGCTCAATCACCTGCTGCTATGTCCACATTGGAAGTACTACAGTCATGCCCAAAGCAACGGAAAGCCTTACTTTCCACATTAGGCGTCGTCGACCCTGCCGACACGCACATGATGGCTTTTTACTTAAATAAAGCCACCCCTAGGTTTCCCTCCGTGGTCGCCTTCCAGATACTAGTATCGGTATAGAATATCACTATTAACTGATGTGTCATTAACAAGGGTGCATCCACATGCATCATGTCAAATAATGTATGGCAGAATTTAGGAGCCCCTGAACTCAAACCTTCTGTCATCACACTCAGAGCATACGATGGTCGTCCCTCGACCCCTGTTGGTCTCTTCCAAAATGTACCAGTATTTTTAGCCAGCAAGATGGTCCACATAGACATTGAAGTCTTGGATGCTCACTTGGATTACAATATACTCCTTGGGCAGAGTTACATGTACGCCATGTCTGCCATAGTATCCTCCATTTTCTGCATCATGATGTTCCCCCACGAGGATCGGATCATCACAGTAGACCAGCTGACGCACAGTGAAAAGTGTCCCTTGACCAACACAGATATGGTTCTACCTTATGTAGATACAGCCACAGATGGTCTTTTACGGTATCAAGAATATGGCCCTAGCCAATTCAAACTGTCATCCATCCTAGGGTCATTCCTAGGATATCCTCCTATTATCCCTGAGGTATCGCCTGATGCCACAGGGGCCCCGGTATGCATGATGTCTACATCAAGCACCGAGGTCAGTCAGGACATGGAATCAAGCAGTAACGACACCAAGGCATCAACTACTGCAGCATCCCTAGTCTATGCCACCTCCCAAACTCCTTTCCTCTATCCACCTCCTAGCTTCACCTCCCAGCAGGTCTTGGCAACACTGGTATTACCCAATATATCATTGGCATTCCCAGTGTGGTATCTCGTTCCTCCTCCAGGAATGTCAGATACCAACGTTACTGTGTTTGGGTTAAATCCACTCGGTCCCGAGGAGCCCCAACCTACCCAAGCAGCAGTCGAAACCGCCCCAGCAAGGGAAATTCCCACTACGAAACCAGCAACCACGACAAAGAAAATCACCAACAAAGGAAAGAAAGTGGTGACCCCCACCATGCAAAGGGAGTCATCAGCCTACACTATATGTGATGTCACAAGACACCCTACCCACATATGCCTGAAGTTGGATGAATTAAAACCACTCCTCGGCTGTGAGGCAGACACCTCAAAACGACATTCCCATAAAAGGGAAATTGCCACCAAAAGTACAGGCAAACCGCTGAATAGCAATCATGCATGCACCCTCTGTGACACATATGGAAATTATACCCATCATTTTCCAGAAATACCACGGTATATGGATGCCTTACACGCGATCAAGTGATCCTATCAAGAGGACCCTTCTATCCAATCTATCAATAACGAGCCGCGTACCATCCTATACTTACAAGAGGAGCACCTATACGTAGAGCGCCCCCTAGTAATGCCCATTACACATTGCACACTATGCGATGAATGTGGCCACTACCTCGAAGAGTGTTTCGCATTGGAACTCATTCACAAATGGTATCCAATCGAAAAGGTTTACTACGTAGGGCTACGAGGAGCACAATTCACATGCCCGTTATGCGCCGACAATCACCTATTGGAGGATTGTCACTACATACCTTGCTTCCAGTTAGCCCTTACTAGCCTCCACTGAGCCATAGTTCGTCTTTCTTGAGAAGACGATATGGATGCCAAATCCATCGGCAAATCCATGACCCAAGCAAAGGAGATGAGCGGGTCTATCATGTTCTTGTCAGCCGAAGAACGACCTAGCAGGGAACCCATAGTTACCCCTAAAGGCACTTCACGAAACCCTCCCACATGCACATTATGCAAGCAAACGTACCATATAGTAGTCCACTACCCTAACTTAGCAGCATTGCAATGATGGTACCCCGCCCCGCCTCAGACCAAGCACGATGGGACCCCATATCACAGATATTTTGCCTGATATGTCAAGGTAATCATTATGACCGACATTGTACTTATGGCTCACGACTCTGCCCCACTATTGACATGATTAATGTTGTAGAAAAGAGGACGAGCGATCTCCAAGAATGGCATAAAAGATACATCGATGACCCAACGTCCCCACCACCACAATGGTGTGTCAAGCCTGATAAGACCACACACCAGCCATGAGCGGCCCAGGCAAAGCCTAGGATAACATGCGGCCTATGTGATCCAAAAAATCATCGAATCAACCAATGCAGATAACTCAAACCCCTTGTGAATAGTCTCTGCATAATCTCGCCTCTTCCTCAAAAAATTCTCTCTAATCAAGAGAAGATCACACACACTTATTGCCAAATTTTATCACACTTTCATCATACGTTTAAGTGTATGCATCTCCCCAAGCTGAGAGCAGCTAGAGCGACATTAATTCAACCACCACCAAAAAGGGAGGCAAGTCTCAACCTATGATGCAAAAATGGAAGTAGAAGACAACCTGGTCCACAACCGACCCTTTCCAAGCGTCCACATCAGGTAACATCGAGTAGTGTAGAATCTCACACTATCTACTCTGTCAGCGCTGTGATACCCTGCACCATTTTCACCAGTCATAATCACATGCCAGAGGAATGCTCGCTGCTAAAAGCATTCAAGCACCTTTGTGATAAAAACAACTTCTACCTACCAGAAATTGACTACCCTAGCAGGAAAACCAACCTTAAGCTCATACATGACTCCGTTACTGAGATCCTTCCCTTGTCGCATGCCAGCAACACAATTCAGCACATATGACTTATATCATCACACACCTGAGATAGGATTTCAATTGCCCCTACATCACAGGAATCCTTCTTTATTCATTGTCACAAAAGACCAAGGTACGTTACGCTTTTGCATTGATTTCCGCAAGATCCCAAACTTTCATACCGCCATCGAACTCCTTGATGACACCTAGCCTCTAGAACAACGCCTAGTACAACTAGAGCTAATTGAAGAAAATAGGCGACAATAGCTACAACACAATGAGGCCCATTAAAAAAAAAGGTAAAAGCATCATTCGACTGCCACATCACTCCTCGCTCATTTACCGAGGGAGAGTTAGTCCTTTGCTATGATGTCGCAAAAGATGCCTTAGGGCCAAGAAAGTTTGAAACCTTGTGGAAAGGGCCCTATATCATCAAACACTGTCTCCGGCAGGGGGCATACATCTTGACGGAATCGGACGAGACCTACCTCACTAACCTCGTCAACGGCCTTTACCTGTAATATCCTGTTTCGGGGATATCTCTAAAACATGGAAAACTCCAACCAGAGATAGACTAGGAGGGAATTTACCAGATATATCGCCTCTGGAAAGAGGAAGAGATCCGGAGGCTACCTGGCCCTTTCCAGTCTCTGTCTATGAGTTAAAGGTAAACACACCAAGTGGTATAGAACTAGAATGCTCAATAATATATAAAAATAACAGTGCAGAATACATATAATAACATAGACAGAATATACGGCAACTCATCCAAAAACATAGAGAGGAAATGCTAAGCCATTTTATTAAACTGAGAAATACAATGAAGTAAAATAGGTGATCAGAGTGATGGCACCTAAACTTGCTCAAGGCAAGTGAAGAAATACTCTCAGAATACACCAAAAATGGCTGCTCTCTGAACTGCGTCCCAGCTGCTGGAAAACTGTCGTGTAGCTGCTACCACTGAAATGAACTGATAACTAGGGGTTGATCCCCTTGTCAGAATGAGCTGAAAATCTAGAATCCTCCTCTACAAACCAATCCCGACAAAACCCAGAAACCATATCAGAAATGGCTGGCCCCCGAAAAACACCCCCTTGGGGAATTACGCTGGCCTCCAAGGCTCTGTGCAGAGGCTAAATAGGAATGGCTAAAATACCACCTCAAACTCCACCAAAATCCTCCCAAAGGAAAAGGCTAATCCACTGCTCAAAATCTCGTCTCAAATCTCCTGCAAAAACCCCGATCCGGAACACCTCCTAGATGGACTGCGTCCTCCCTCTTAGTGACTGCGCAGTCTCTATGAATGCATGGCTCCGCAATAAAACCAAACACCAAAATATCCCACAAAATGCTGAAGAAATAACCTTGCCCAAGCAGGCACTCGAAGTCCCCTGGGGCTAAGGGCGAGATCTCCGACTGGAGACACTCAATGCACTAAACAGTGTTGCATACAGGCTAAACAGCCAGCGTGCTCAAGAAGTCGAAATGACCAGCTCAATATCATCAACAACGAATGCTCCAAATGAGGAGGCTCTCCTCCTTATATAAAATTGGCCTCTCTCTCTCAAACCCTAGGCCTCTCATCCAACCTAGCCTCCTTGGTCCCCACGCTGCCAACTCATCTTGCGCTATCTCTCTAAGTGTTCATGTGGGCCCCTTCCCTACGTGGTCCTTTTGGCCCTCCTTGGCTCACTTAAGTTACAACGTTGTGTCTACTAGGGAGTGCACTTTATTTTTAGAGTGAGTTATGTCCCCCTCTACTCACCTTTATTTATAATTTAAATATATAATGCAAAATTGATCAAAATTAATATTTCCAATTAGTTGCTGCTAATTGGGAATATTAGAGTCCACCCCACCAAAAATTGCTTGTCCTCAAGCAATGCATCAAAAAGCCTCTTCTCTAGCTGATGCTCCCCACCGACACTGCAAAATGTGCCTAGGTCCCAGATGCGCCACTGAATCCTCCCTATCCTCTGCATCAACCTAATATGAAGGGATCTCTCAATGCCAGGATCCCAAACTGATCTCTCGCAATACCAGCCAACCAACAATCCTCTCGGATCCCATCGCCACCATGGCCAATAATCGCCCAAGTCCCATGGCTTGGATTGCACATTGCGTCTGGCTATGACTGATGCTCCAAGAGGCGAAGACCATGACCCCTGTTGCGTTGTATCTGTGACTGTGTAAGTTGTCCCATCAATTTTGTACCAAATCATCACCTCTCTCCAATCCAAGTCCTGACTCAATCCCACGCTGATCCTGCTCTGCTGAAATCGGGATGGAGTGCTGAAGAAATGATGACCTGTGCCCCCCTGCCAGCTAGAATATGTAACATCTACTATGTCCAAGGGCCCCTGCTCCGCTGTGCTCCCTATGAAGAATACAGTACCATCAAGAGGGTACCAACTCATGATCTCCCGCCAGTCCATCCTGGAAGAAGAATTCGATGTAGCAACAACAACTGCATATGGAACACGCCTGGAGTGTTGCCGCCAGCCCGTAATCAACTCCCACTGCTCTGCCCTGTCTGCCAATGAAAACTGCCTGTAGAAGTAAGCCCCTCTCTCTATAATGGGCAAAAGTGGCCAAGATATGCTGCAAGCTCCATCAATGTACTCCTGGAGAGTGCTACCCACTAAAAACACTACATCTCTGCTGACTGCGTGTACATCCATCTGTGCCTCATCCTTGTGTCGACCCACAGATGGATGCTCCACCATATCCAACAACTCCTCCCACTCTTGATTAGGAATGTCATGCTCCCACTGTCTACTAGCCCCTTGCAGAAAAATCCCATCAACCTCCAACAACTCCAGAGGGCATGGATCTGCAACATCTGTCACCGTACTCGATGTTAGTGGATCTGTATGCCCCACCTTAATGGCTGACCCCAATGTTAGCCGCATATCCCTCATCGGCTCAATGTGGGTGTCCATCTGGCTCTCCCCTAAAGGAATATCATGCTTGATGTGAATAGTGTCCTCCTCTGTCGACTCAAGCTCCATCACCTGCTGCTCTAGCTGAATCGTCACAAGTGACTCTTCACCCATAGTATCTCCCGTAGAGTCCCGTGACTGCTCACCCTGGACACTGGAATGCAGCTCCGATCTACTATCACCATCTCTGCATGACTGCTCTCACTCCCCAAAAGCATCCTCAACTGATCCTATGGACTCATATGAATAAGAGTCCTCACCCTGGCATACAGAAGGAATGCCTTCATGTTCTACCTTCTCCACCTCATCTGCATTGAATATGCCATCCACCCTGTCGATAAAGTGTCGATACAATTTCTGGAGCCTAGACACATACTGGGATGCTACCTCTACTGTACCTAGTATCATCTTATCAAGCATGATCTTGACATGCCCCGAGGGAAAAGTGACGCATGTCTCCCTCATGACCCACTCCCCAAGTGTAGGCTCAGAGATGTCTGATGTGCCACCCCTATAGAGAATCATCTCATCCCCTAACCTGTGGCTGTCAACTAGCACCCCGACCTAGTGCCACTGCTAAGAAGTCTCTCCCCTAGTGTGCTGAGTGTCATCCAAATATCTTGGGTGAGCCTCACGTACCCCACTGCTCATGCCCAAGGTGCCAAAGAACAACGAAAAAATCGATTGTGCCTGTGAGTGATGTAGAAGAGGGTCACGTGCGTGAGTCCCCACAGATACCGTCAAGTATCACTCATTTGTCTCCCCATCGATCCTGGGTGAAATACCCCCAAAGGTAAGCTCGGTGTCCCTGTCTGTGAGTCTCCCTGGAGGCAATGCTCTAAGACCCTATTGTGCAGCACCATATGCCCTCGCATACCACCGATCATCCATGTACTCCTCGACATGCCACTGCACACTAAGGCATACCCCTGTATACTACTGGATACCCCATGCTACTGTTGTACCACCCTGTACTGTCTCATGCCCTAACTGTGTCCAAGCATCGGTCACTCCCCGCATGCTCTCAATGTGATGTAGGACAGTCCTACTCCACAATGCAGTCCCACACACTACGGTACACCACCATGCAACTCCATGTCCACCGGTAGTCCACTGCTCAATGCTAGAGGCTCCCATACATCCCTAGATGTGATGACCTAGAGCTGTGCCTCTACATGTTGGACTACCCCCAATCAGTATCCTGATCTCCACTGTCACATTGTTATATCCACCGACGAATGGATCATCACTCCAAACCCTCCCCGAGGGGTCCGAGAAGTGAATATCCCTATGCGTCAGTAGTGTTACCACCACTGCTCAGCTCTGTTGTGTCCTCTGTGCCCCACACAAAGGTGAAGAATCCTTGGCCACATACAAGGCACCATCTGGTGGCTGCCAATGCCACCTCCACCGACAAGCTCCTGCCAAGGTATGTTGACCACCACGTGATCCCGTGTATAAGTGTCATACCAAGACAACCTAGGGAGTCTGCCCATAAACTAGATGGCCACTGGAGCTGACCGAAACTCCCCTAGCGAATTCACATGCTCTACTGCTAGGCCAATTGTACCCTCCAAGACATAGTCAACCGTCCTGCCTGGGAAATGATAGGTGAGCCCGCCTAGATCCCAATGCCAATCTGGGGTTCCTGTATTCCTAGCACCTAGAAACTCCTACTGAACTACACCTGGGTCCACCACTATCATCATAACCCACTCCACCAGGTACCAACTCAAAATCTCTCGCCATCCAACCTCAACATGTGGATGTTGCACCCTGTGCAACCCCGATCGTCTCATCCTGCTAACCAAGTCAACTTATGAGATCTGACTAGGTAACTCCGTCTCTCTCTCTCCAATGGGAAGAGGTGTCCCAACAACGCTACTAGTCCCGTCCATGCATTCCCGAAGGGGAATGATCTAATGCTCCAACGTGCCCTCTGGTTGTACCATCAGGGAATCCAGTCATTCCCCAATGTGGGCCAACTTGGCCGTCGACTTGGCACAAACCACTCTCATGCCCTCCAACTCCTTCTCCTGCAACAAAATGGCCTCCCATACTGACGTGGCCTTCCCTTTCAAAACTAGAAGGTCTGCCCAAAGCCGATGATACCGCTATCTACGACCATCATCCAATACCTCTGTATCTCCTAGTGCCTCATCGAAGGTGGATACATCTCCTGACACCTCACCCATCTGTCGTGTGCTGCTACCACCCAAAGACTCGATCACGACTCCGGTCATCACCTCAATGGATGGCTCTACTGGGGTAGGCTCTACCTTCTCCACTACGATATCAACCGACACAGTCAAGGAGGTCTCCAATGAGGGTGAGTCCTGTGTCACACTAGGTGTATCCTCGAACTCCCTACAATCTTGTGTGCCCTCATCCTCCAAGTGCGAGGTAACCATTTTGATGGTTTCCCCCTCCGATACTCGATCAAGCTAGAAAGAGATATCCAACTTCTCCACCCAAGCTTTTTCTGAATGCTTGGATGACCTATAAAATGTCGGTAAACGGAGTCTACCCATTGTGCGTTGTAAGCCCCCGTCATGTGAGTGCTCGTTCCCACTGTGAAAGTTGTGGGGTCTGCTATCCCACTGGAGCTAAAAAAAAAACTCTGAATGGAAAGGCATCCCTGAACTCCTACCCATATGCTTGATACTCTGCAAAATAATCACCCATATGTCCGGGCTCTGTCTCCTACTGGGCTCTTGCCCCTATGTCTGCTCCCAGAAAAGTGGGCATGGTAGAGCGTGTAGGTGCATGTGATGCCTGATGCTGGATAGCATCATGCTGAGTGGCAATATGCTCCGGAAAATGGTGGGATGTACCCGATCCCTCACCAATCTGGAAACCCCTTGGGGTTTCACGCTGTCTAGCCTCCACAGCGGTGAATCTCTGCCCCATCACCTTGATCTGCCTCGCCAGATCCTGTACTGATCTAAGGAGCACCTCCCCAAACTGTTTGGCATCACTGTCATCTGCCATCGACTCTCTCTGCTCTGCGTCTAACACAAGCTCCTCCTGCTCTGCATCTATCACAGGCTCCTCCTGCTCTGTGTCGACCACCCGAACACAGTCTCCCTCTCCATAGGTGTTCTCCAACCTATGCTCACGGTCTCTATACTTCCTGCCTCTATAACAAATATATGGTCTCCTCCCCAGTGTCATAGACCACAAGCTGAGCCAGAACTATGCTCTGATACCACTGTAATATCCTGTTTCGGGGATATCTCTGAAACACGGCAAACTCCAACCAGAGATAGACTAGGAGGCCATTTACCGGATATACCTCCTCTGGAAAGAGGACGCGATCTGAAGGCTACCTGGCCCTTTCCAGACTCTGTCTACGAGTGAAATATAAACACACCAAGTGGTATAGAACTAGAATGCTCAATAATATATAAAAATAATAGAGCAACAGACATATAATAACATAGACAGAATATACGGCAACTCATCCAGAAACATAGAGAGGAAATTCTAAGCCATTTTATTAAACTGAGAAATACAATGAAGTATAATAGGTGATCAGAGTGATGGAACCTAAACTTGCTCAAGGCAAGTGAAGAAATACTCTCAGAATACACCAAAAATGGCTGCTCTCTAAACTGCGTCGAGTCCCAGCTACTGGAAAACTACTGTGTAGCTGCTACCACTGAAATGAACTGATAACTAGGGGCTTCTCCCCTTGTCGGAATGAGCTGAAAATCTGGAATCCTCCTCTACTCACCAATCCCGACAAAACCCAGAAACCATATCAGAAATGGACGGCCCCCGAAAAACACCCCCTTGGGGAATTACGCTGGCCTCCAAGGCTCTGTGCAGAGGCTAAATAGGAATGGCTGAAATACCGCCTCAAACTCCACCAAAATCCTCCCAAAGGCAAAGGCTGATCCACTTCTCAAAATCTCGGCTCAAATCTCCTGCAAAAACCTGATCCAGAACACCTCCTAGATGGGCTGCGTCCTCCCTCTTAGTGACTGCGCAGTTTCTATGAATGCACGGCTCCGCAACAAAACCAAATAAAAAAATATCCCACAAAATTATGAAGAAATAACCTTTCCCGAGCAGGCACTCGAAGTCCCCTAGGGCTAAGGGCGAGATCTCCGACTGGAGACACTCAATGCACTAAACAGTGCTGCAGACAGGCTAAACAGCCAGCGTGCTCAAGAATTCGAAATGACCAGCTCAATATCATCAACAACGAATGCTCCAAATGAGGAGGCTCTCCTCCTTATATAACGTTGGCCTCTCTCTCTCAAACCCTAGGCCTCTCATCCAACATAGCCTCCTTGGCCCCCATGCTGCCAACTCATCCTGCGCTGTCTCTCCAAGTGTTCACATGGGCCCCTTCCCTACGTGGTCCTTTTGGCCCCCCTTGGCTCACTTAAGTTACAACATTGTGTCTACTAGGGAGTACACTTTATTTTTAGAGTGAGTTATGTCCCCCTCTACTCACCTTTATTTATAATTTAATTATATAATGCAAAATTGATCAAAATTAATATTTGCAATTAGTTGCTGCTAATTGGGAATATTACATTACCTCAAGAAATTCTACCCATAAGGACCCCAGTAGCCTTTATCCCCTAAAGATATATAGAGTACACAAAAATCCCAATACCAAAATATTTTTTGACCCAAAGACCTAAAACGCGCTCAAAATACCAACATGGATCACCAACTTGAAGCCTATTTCGGATTTTCTAATGGAGCATCGCGATGGTCTCAAAACTTAGCTACAGTCACCTGGGTCATCTACCACCCTGACCAATCACCACTATGTTCAAACAGCGTGTGCATCAGATCAACAATCAAAAATCAGGCAAAGTATGACGTCATTATTGGACTTATGTGTGAGGCCCTCCATCAAGGCATCCACCATATACATGTCTACCTAGATTCCCAGTTAGTGGTATCACAGTTAAACCAAATATTTGAAACCAGAGATGCAAACCTATTTAGAAAATATTTGTTTGCCAAAATATTAAGCAGATAGTTTGATTACATTACATTCTCACATGTATCAAGGAATCAAAACCAAGCATCTGATCGCATAGCTAACAATATCCTAGACTGGAATGCATCGTGAATAAACCACCATACATAAAAAACCAAAAACATAGATATCCATCAGCATAACACAAAATGCATAAACCGAAATAGATAGCACACCATGTAGAGTCGCAAAAAGATCTTGCATATATATATCAAAAAATATGTGTATCTGAGCACAAAAATAGTGTCACTGGCCCATTGGCCAGCCCAAAAATACAACAATCATCAAAAATAAGGGAAGCATACTCATAATGGGTGCTTTCCCTATGTACAAATCTACTCTAGGGGGGTGCCCCCTCAAGAGGAGCACCAAGGCCCACCACTGCTCCTGGTGCCACCACCGGAGCTGTTGTCGCCACTACGATAGCTACCCATCGTAGACTAGGTCGTTAATCCCTCTTGTCGACCATCACTGTCTCAAGCCAAGCATCCTCGAAGTCATCCATAAAACCTCGAGTAGGCATCCCGTGGGTCAAACGGTCCACTTGACCCTGAAAGTCCTCTAGATCCTCCACTTGAGCCGTAAGTACTGGGATACGCACCTCAGCTGCATCTGCACGAGCTTGCTCGGCCACTACCTCTGCTGCAGCCGAGCTGCTACCCTCACCAGAAGGTCCAACACCATCCCTGCCAGGTCCACCGGCACCCCTGCCTAGTCCACCTACAGCACCTCCTCCCCGACCACCCGACGGTCGTGGTAGAGGATCGTGACCCACCAGTCGGGCCACTGGGCCTCCCACTTCGCCAACATCTGCATGAGTAACCAAAATAATGTCAGTGTCAATAAAAAGCATTCAAGTACACAAAAACTCAAATAAATGCATAAATATAGCACATACCTGCGGGACCCCAAACATAACCGAAAGGGAGACCGATATCTGGATCACCCTAAAAATCCATCCCCACGTACGGGTATGGAAAAAACATCTACAGATTGGCCTCAAACCAAGCCTCCATCGTATCGGTCCAATAATGACCCACCATGCCACCACCACCACGTGGCATCACTGGATCCCACCTCTTCATGCGTGGCTCCCTTGGCCCCCCAATAGGCACAGCCACCACGGGCTTCAATAACACGACCCTCTCGTACATAATGCTGCATAAGATGCTAGCGTATGCAAATAATTTGGATCCATGTTGGACCCTGTTCAGTTGCAACACCATACCATCAAAGCAGAAGCGGGAAAAATCGAAAAAATTCCTGTTCCTCAAATGTTGTAAAACTCCCACTTGTGGACCCGATGCCTGATGAGGCACAAACGACCCCACCAGTTGCATAATAATGGCCAAAGCACACCACTCAGCCACATCTGTCACTGATGCGATATTTATGCACCCCTCAGTAAGAGGCGCACCACCGCAATGCCTCCTCTGGAACCTATCCATGTTCACTCGTCCAGCAGGAAGTGGATACCTTAGCACCTTGCCCTGAGGCAGTAATCTGGTCACAAAGTATATATCCGTCTCTGGACGGATAATCAAGCTCGTCCTCTCAGGACAAACATATTGTGCCTCCTGTGACAAAGTTGTATGATATAATGTAACAATCGGTCCTATGATCGAAGGAACTCGTTTTCAGCAAATTTCAGAAGGCCCCATGTGACCAACTGATGGCGCGCCCCAGCATCAGTATCCAGAGCGGTCCAGATCTCGAGCTAATCTCATTTTCTCCACACCAACCTACCAAGCAACAGGCACCCATCAGTACAGAGGAGAAACATCCAAAGGGACAACAAAAACCCAAGTTTTTACAAAAACCCTGAAATATAGGCACGCCCTTGTGCGCCTGTTTCCTTCGCAAGCGCGCCCTTGCGCGCAAAAAATAGCAGTGCGCCTTTGCGCGGCGGTACCTCAAAAATAAGCACAAGGGTGGCGCGAGATCGCCCGCGCAATCTAGGACAAAAATCCCCTTTGAGGCTGTAAAAACCCAATTTGTACGACCCTTAGCATCACAAAACTGAAAAAAAATTGAAATGCAGGACATCATGGAACTTACCTAGGCATAATATCGCTAATCCACGGTACACAAGCTGACTGCAATGGAAATAAAGGCTCTACTATCACCTCTAATCTCCCAAAACTTAGAAAGTACAAATGAATAGGATTAGGGCCATAATCCCATATTTATTGCCCTTTTCCAGAACTTCGGAGGTCCATAACAGGAGATCAGAAGGTCTGTTCTGCAAACCGTAAGTTGTACCATCATCAGTATACCATGATGAATGAAAACGATGCCCCACATTCGCTTTTCGAAGAAATATTTTTTCAAGTGCCAACAGGTATGCACCCTCCCATCTTCCTTTCCAAAATTCATGTTTTTCAATAATATTGATTGAAAAGAAGATGCTTTCACTTGAGGTAGTTATTTTTTGCAGGAAGAACCCACAAACCATTCACAGCAACACCCACTAAAAGTTCCGGAGTAGGTATCATTCTACCCTCAGCATGATAGAGTCCCAGTAAACTTTGCATATCTTGACATAATTTCTCCATTAGAAATAAACCATAGGGTCCTCATACCCGACCACGTTTATCATCACCTCACCTTGCATATGATAAACGTCCACGATGGTCGGTAGAGCCTCCCCTCCATGGTGATCGTCATCCAAAGTAGAACATACATCACCCCACAAGTGACGCCATGGACATATCGTTTTAATCCAGGAAGCACCTCATGCCCATCCACATATCATGCATAAGGTCAAGTTCACCATTTAAACTCAACCCCCTTCTCGGACGATTAGGTTGTACAAGCAAATTGAAAGCGCATCTTCGTGCACCGCATTTGGCCCACCATACCTCCATTAGCATACTCCCATCTGCGACATCTTCCACTTCATCAACCTCACACATGAGACCAACCAATGGGACCCCTACCCCCAGCAAAACACCATCCTCACACCTTCAGTGAGAAACCCTCTTTCATGTTTTGGGGTACTCGTCTCTGTGTTTTGTACAAACCAAACCCCATTATTTTATTCTTTTGGTAAGTGTACAAAGACCGCAAACGATGCCCTTCGCCACTTCGCCCTCATATCTCACCTTTTCTCCCATGGCAGTATTCCCCCATACACCCATTACGACAATCATAGCTGGCTCACACCCGCCCTGGAAATCCTACCGACTCCAGGGATTTTTCCTTCAGAAATACCTATGACTGCCGCCAAGCTACGTAAGTATACTTCGATCTCGGACCACTGAATCCCCATCTTCCATTTTCAGCCACCGCTCACCATCATGCCTATGTTAAACCCATCATGGTTTGGTTAAGGATTCCTTTTTGTCGACCTCAACACCTCTTTTCCAAAAAGAAAGCGGTACCTTGAATGACCCCTCCCCATGCAAAGGGGTATCCTCGGGTGGCACTGTGGGAGACATCATTGTCCATAGATATCATCGATCCTCTTGACATTCGACTACAGAAAAAGCTTTCATGTCACGATGGTATCATACCTTACAACCATTGCCCTTTGATCAAGATCCATCGAAGACCCATGCCTTTATAAGCATCTCTGACAACAATTCTTACACAGGAAAGTCCCAGCCAATACATATGCGTACATTGCGCAATGATATGCCATACCAAGACTACGCATATGGGTACCACATTCCACCTATCGTAAAATAAAAAATTCCCTTGAGGGAATCAAAAATCATCGTCAAAAACCACCAACATCACTACCATAGTAGTGGCACAGACAACACATGTATCTATCAATTTTGTTTAACTAGCCATAGCATCATGAGCATGGGACATGCCCGCCTCGTTGAAATTTTGTAAATATGTTGTATATTTTGTCTGCTTTTAGGGGGTCCCTTATGCCATGATTATCTCAGAAACGGTGCAAGGAGTTGTCAATTCCAAAAATACACGCAAGCCTCTCTCTCTCTCTCTCTCTCTCTCTCTCTCTCTCTCTCTCTCTCTGACTCTGCGTAGGATATAGAAAAGAAACTATAATGTATTTCAGCTATACAGTTCTTCCTAGACTTCACACATTAGGGGGAACTGTTAACACTAGAAAATCGTATAGCAGAAGATGACATCAATTAACGTCGAGCCCAAGGATTTACATTGTTAGCCACCTATAAATTCTGATATACCTAGTGCTGGCTAAATTTGTTTTCAAGCCTTCCAAAGATTTATTTCCTTTGAAAATCTATCATCCTTGAAGGCTTATGTTTGTCCTATCCTGGAGGTTCATCTTCACTACTGTGTCCATCTTAAAGCCATTCTGATTCACCAAAGGAAGTTGTCCCAAAGGCCACTGAAACTGCCTATTTTCACTTATTTCCCTCCATTTTCATAAAGCCTTATTTTCATCTTCTAACCCTCCATTTAGCCTCTTAAAGCCTTTAATCCCCTTTAAGCCTTCAAAGGTTCATTTACAGGTTTAAATAACCTTTTCTTTCCTCTCTACCGAAAGCCAAAAATTCCTCAAAAACCTTCATTTTTGGCCTAAAAACCCATTTTTACGCTAAGGCCTTAAGCACCTTTCGGCCTTGGCCCTAGCCCCTTTCAGAATGTGACCCGGAGCCATAACCAGGTACTAGCCCTTATCGGCAATCACAAATTAGAGTTTCCTTTTCCCAACTTTTCCTTTATTCCTTCCTTTTCTCTAATGCGATGAGCCCCTTCTCCTCCAATCACCGATTTGATCTGGACCGTTGAATCCACAAGAACCAATGCCCAGGATCTCATCGCGCTCTACCTGTAGCCCTCTGTCATCACCCTGCCGATTCAATCCTGACCATTGATCTCTCATACTGATCCGACGGCTAGCGCTTGATTGTGCATCGCAAACTCAAATACCACGGTGTTTTGGCCTCTTTCCTTTTCTCCGATGCGATGTAATCCCAACCGTTCATTCCGCTAGATCCGATGGTTCATGCCTCATCGCATCACGCCCTTCCATCACATGATCCTCCACTATCCCGACCTCCAATTTAATCTCCACCGTCAATCTCTCTTCAGATCGGATGACCCACATCGCATCGCTCCATCACATCAGCAAAACACAAAGGCTTAGTCCCTTTTCCTTGTCTCCTCCGATGTCGATTCCCGATTCAATCTTGGCCATTGAATTCATAAGAACCGACAGCTAAGATCGTCCTGCACTCCATTCATAATCCCTTCATCATCAACCCATCGATAAATCTCCGTCGTTGATTTATCATGATCCGACGGCCCTCATTTAACCCGCCAATCAACCCCAGGATTTTTCCTTCGTACTCCCAGTCCCACCACCAACGCCCCCGTTTCCTATCATTTTCACCTTTTTCCTATGTATTTTCCCATGCATAAAGTTTCACATTTTAAACACTAAAGGTCATTTTTATGCGCCTACTCAGTTTAAACCCTGGTTTTCATGGTGCTATGTCATAAAACCTTTTGTCCGCCATACCACCCTATGCAATATAACTTCATCTTTTAATCCTGGTTGCCGATCTCTGAGATCGCACGGCCCATACTATGTCGTGACAACATTTCACTTGCTTCCAATCGCCCTCCCAAGTGACTCTGTCGACGAATCCCCATCGTTGATTGTTCTAATCCAACGGTCCACATTCACCCTCGCACCCAAACCTTCATCTGCACCTGGTTAGCTGCTCTGCCAGGTTTTTCACCCATTTTTTGCTACAATCACATTCTTCCTCACTTCTCCTCCGCCACCTCAGAGCCTCTGCAAGAAGTCTAAACCAAGCCTGCAGGATTTCATAACATGTTTTCATGTGTTTGTAGGTTTTTTCATGGCCGATGAAGGAATTAATGTTATTACAGTCACAAAGGTGGCACAAACCTCAGATGGAAATCTCAGGGCTACAAAACAACGTTAAAGGGCATCAGTATAGAAGAATTCCAAGCAATCAGCAAAGTGAAAGCATAAACATAGTTAAAACAGGTTGAAGTAAAAGGAGACAGAGCAGTTATTAGTGCAGAATGTTGACTGACACAGACATAGCCCATCTCCACGCTCAAATACCTGCCAAGTAGTTATTACACCAAAGGAGCTACTACAAACTGTCAGAAGCAGTTATTTAGAAGTATGGGAGTCCTCATAGCACATTCTTCCACTTAACTCACACCAAGAAGATAACAGTACCACTCCAGATGGGTTTTCCTCTCAAGGACACCCTGTGGGTGATTTCTATCATATCAAAATGGTCTCAGCAAGCTACAAAGTTATTGATCCTGTCTAGAATTTAATGTCATGTTTATGACACGGGATGGAGCACCCGAATGCTCTCTCCTACCTCTGATGTTCATTAAAACTTCCCTCACCTACTTTTCCTCATTTTTCCTATAAAGACTCTTTGAAGTCTCATTGTAAAAGGTTGGCATTCGGTGATTTCTAAAGTAATACATATTGCTGCTTTGAAGAAGCATTAGTGTTCTGAAAGAGTGTGAAGATATTTGTTTTTCTGTTGATGAAGGAAGCTGGACCATTAGATCCCTGAGCCTGGTTTCAGTGAAGTACTTCTTATTGTTAATGTTATTTCCTGTTTTCCACTTTGTTCCATCATGCTTTGCTTACAGTAGGATAAAAATTTTAGGGAGAGAAATGTATCTTAGAAGCACCTCTAACCTGTTTATCCTTCAATTTTTATATGTTTTATGCTACTGAATATGATAGGATAGTCTAAGAGCTCTCTTAAATATTCAGTTTGTTTTACTTCAGAAATGGTTAATTCGGTTGTGCCAAAGATTGTTTAGGCGTTCCCTCTTTATTTACCACTGAATATTGTATCTGAAGTCTCCCTTTGATTATTAATGCTTGTAGTTTGACAATGAGGTCTGTTTCAATCATACCCTTTGTTCATTATTGTAATTATTGTGTTGAAGGTCCCTATAATTGTTGTCCTAGATGTCTAAGGCGTTCCCTCTTCTTTGAGTGCAATTGTATGTTTTTTTTATTAAGCCTTTAGTAGTAAACTCATAGGAGGAAATAGGGAGTTCCCCAAATCCTATAGTTCATTAAGAAGTTTTAGTCTGCATTTCTCTTTCGTTTGAGTGTTTATACAGATTAAGTCCAAAGCAGTGATCTTATTGGAGGAAATAGGGCGTTCCCCGAATCCTTTAAGTCATTATGTAAGGATTTGGTTTGTTTTTCACACTTAGTCTTTAATGTTCATCCCATTTCACCTATATTATTCAACAGATCCTTGAGCAAGTTAGATCTTCCCTTTGGTTTCCCTTCCTTCTCAATCAGAACTATTTGGATCTTCACATGACTCCATTGCCCAATGGCTTGTAGATTCCCATGATCTATCTATACCACATGAAACATATTTGTCCAACCAAACAAAACAAACAACCTTGCACTTCCTAACTAGCCTAAAATCAACTTCTGAACTATTCAAGACATATCTTTATAAACATATTGAGAGATCCCTCTCTAAGACTAGGAGCACTAGATCCTAGAGCTCTAAAGATTGGCTGTGATGTTGCATTGTCTTTTGATTAGCCAATCCATCAAAACACAGGACCCCAACATACAGGACAGGAATACATTATGGAATCAAGAAGTATTTAAAATCTATAAGGTTTTGAGAAAATCAGATTTTAACTAGTCATAAATGCTCAAATGCACGCTTTTTCCTTCGAGAAGAGTGCGTTCTACGCGCATTTTTTCCTGATAAGTGTGCATTCCTGGAAATGGAAAAAATTCACTTTCCGGGACAGCCACCAGTGCCTCCTTATAAATTATGTGAGCACACAAAAGAATATTTGAGAACACAATGGAATCACACCTCTCCCTTGGGTCACCATCCATCATGTACCAAGGGAGGGAAGGAGGATTTGAAGCTCACCTATATAAACCCACCAAGAGATGAACAAAGGGTGATCACAAGGTTATGCTGGCCAAAGGTTCCCAAGCAACACCAACATTCCGTGTGACCCGAAGCTGGAGCTAAAGAGGACTTGATTGTTGGCCACCCAACATCTTAGTCCACCACAGCAGAGAGAGAGAGTTAGACTGCATCAGAGGCGGAACTTGGAAGGCAAAAATCCTTGCATCAGGACCTAAAGCCATTGCCTAGGGGCCCTTTGGCAAGTGGGTAAGATTTCCTTTTATTCCAAACATTTAATAAGAAGAGGCCACCGAGCCGTCGTTTGCATTATTACTGTTTGGAACTCTCTATATAGCTTATTTTGTGTTTTTAGTTTTAGTTTAACCAGAGCATACTTCAGCATATTATTTCCATTAAGTTTTATGCTTTTGAGCTCCCCCACATTCTGCTTGTTACCAATAATTTAGAGAGTAGACCGCCCTCTCTAATCTCATGCGATTTCGTATTCCCGTGCGTCGAATCCACCACAACAATATGAAAAATCCCTCACAAAGGCAAACTATTAACAAGTTTTCATTTCATTAAGGCATCTACACCAGCTTCATGAGAAAAAAATGTCCATACATTATACAAGTGAAATACATGAGAAAAAAGCCATGTAAAAGACACTTACACGTATAGTGAAAAATTCCAATCACCAATAGAGACAAAAATCGAATCTCCAAGATAAGAGACAAGTATTTCCAAACATCGAAATGCATCAAGATTCCAATTCATCCATCAATAAGGCTAGAGAAATTTTCAAGAATAGATACCATTCCAAATCCAAGTGATGATCAAATGAAATGATCATCCCATCAATATATATATCCTCCCTAAGGGGTTCAGTTTTCCTAATGAAGCCTAATAATGCCCCAACCAATAATATAATGTGAAAAAATAGCATTCCTTGGTGTCAAGCCCACCAAGATATCTCCATAATACAAAAATAATCCTCCCAAGAGGGAAAAATAATAGATGCATTAGGTCGAAGGGACATAGAGGGGGCCTAGTGGATTTGAATGTGTGCTAAGATGAATGAATGAGCTCCAAACATAGTTATAAAGGGGTTGGACCCTTGATATCCAAGAAAATGACTTGCGATGCCCCTAAGTGGCTATGGGGTTACAAAATATCTTCGTGTGTCTCCAAATGGATTGAAGAAGCTTGTATCCCATTTGTAAGGGCTAGAAGAATTATGAAAGCCCTCTCATTTTTTCCTAGGGTGAGACATGTCCTCATCTATTCCATGGATCAAATTCCAAGTGTGTGGTTCAGGAGTGGAGGTGCTTGGGAAAGGTGGTCCAAGTGCATCATCATCGTCTAATATGTGTAACATGAGAAAGAAATAAGTGGAACTGAAGGATCCCATGAAGTATCAATATTCTCTCTGCTATGGTGGAGAATCATGGCTCTCAACTCTCACCCTAAAAATTCCAATATTTCCCTCTGGAGGGCTTGGACCGATTATGTGGAGAAAAAATCCAAGATGAAGAACCACCTACAATATTTTATAATATCCAATGTGTCCCCTCTCCTTCCAGTACAACCAAACATTAGTGAAATTGAGTAAATGAGCTCACAAATCATGGATCCAAGTGGACACTTCATAGTGGAATACCCTTTTGTAATGGGCTTCGAAATGTACTAGTGTCTCCAAGTTCAAGATGAAGGATAACCAAGGACCCTATTAGGTGGTTTCTTCCTCTAAGGGGGTGACATGTCCATGGTAGATACATGAAATGGAAAGTGGCATGCGATATAATGATGGAATATAGTGGGGCGTCAAGGAAATGCTCCAAGCCACATGCCATAGTAGAAGGGTAGATATAATAAGGGAAGCCCACACCTCGGTATATGAATGTATGAGGGATAAATTGTGGTACATGAGTTACTTCAACCTTTGTTTTTCGACCCTTCTTCGTATTCCTTTCGCCTTTTGTATATTTTTATTTTGTAACTCCTCGAGGCTCCAAGGGATGAGAGTGATCTGAAAATGGGTTGGATAACTTGTTATGTTTTTCAAGAACCTCCCACTCAGTTAAACAAATAAAGATATAGCTTATTCTTGACTTGTGCTTTTTCAAGCAAGAAACAAGTGCTCTGATACCAACCTGATCTTAAAATGGGATGGATAACTTGTTATGCTTTTCAAGAACCTCCCACTCAGTTAAGAAAATAAATATCTAGCTTATTCTTGACTTGTGCGGAAATATATACTTGAAACAAGTGTATTTTTTTTTAACTGTTTAAGTGCTTTAATACCATTTTTTTTTTTGATATTAAACATGTGTAACAACCATATAATGCACTAAAAAAGCATCAACACATAACATCAAATTTAATAAATGATTTCACTGAATATCGTGGGCTACATCTCCTTGAGCCTATGTCAACTGACTTGGCTCTTTGGGATTAGGATGGAAAATTTCTTTTAAAAGTTAAAAAATCAACTCCAATGGTTATATGAACTAAACCAATGGGTTTATAATACCATTTATATCGCTGGAATGGTTGAAATCTCTTTGAAGATGAACCTCAGCTCCCTTGGACTTGACTCCTTCTGTTAGTTCCCTTAAGCTACCGTGAGCTTCTCTATGGCACTAACTCCCTTAGAAATCATTTTCTTTCCCTGAAACCTTTTCTTATTTTTCCATCATACATCATATATCCAAAATAGGTTTATCATTTTCTCAAAATGAGCTCCAGCTTCCTAATCTAGGCCTCCATCCACTAATGGCCCTGGGCTGCCAAAAACTTCCCTGTGTCTCTTCTACCTTCATAATTCTTCAAATGGATCTCAAATCCTTTCATTAGATTAAAAATGTCCAAAATAGTCAGAATAGACCATCCACTTGCAGAAATTGGCCTCCGGCTTCTCCAGTTTCGCCTCCAACACTTGCTGGCACCCCTTGGCTCTAGGGTCACTAAAAACTTCCTTGAAGCATATCGACATTTATAAGTCCTCAAAATATTATACAAACTCCATCAATGGATTCATAAGTATCAAAATAGTTATAATATATTACTGGTTTGCTGAGAATGGATACTGGTTCCTCTGGATAGGCCTCATTCTTCTGTTGGCACTCGATGGCCCTCCCCTGGAACTTCTCTGAAGCATCTCAGCCTTCAAAAGTACTCTACAGGATCTACAAACCATACCATTAGTTCCAGAATTTCTGAAACATTCAAAATTTACTATTGGATTACTGAGAAAGGCCTCAAGTTGCCCTAGCTAGGCCTCAAACTGTTGCTAGCCCATGGTGGCCCTAGTGGCCCCTTGAACTTCTCTAATGAAAAATCTAGCTCAGAAGTCCTCTGAAGGCTCTGCAACCCTAACTAATGAGTCTAGAATGTTTGAGATAGTATAAATTGACTAATCACCCTCTCAGAATGTGTTATAGTCCCGTGATTTGGTAGATTGGTAAACCAAACGACAGGGCAACACCAGAATAGTCTTTGGAGTCCTAGGACCTAGCCTTCCTAGACTCAGAGAGGGCTCTCTCTATTATGTGAAGGATGTGAACTTGTTTGCTTTGGATGATTGATTTTAGGCTAGTTGTTAAGTGTAATTTTTTTGTTCTTTTTGGGTTGGGGTAATATGATCAAGTAGGATAGGTGGAATGAGAGATTATCAAATTAATAGGGCTATGGGGTCAGATGAAGTCAAGGGTGTCTAAATGATGAAACAGAGTGTATGGCAGGGCCGATTTAGCAAGGCTAATGGATACTTTAGGTGATGTATGAGGTGTAATGAGCATTAAGTTTGGGAAAAACTAATAGGTCTTAAACATATGTTGTCTGAAGCAATAACTCATGAGGTAGGGAAAACCATTAATCTCTATGAACAATACTCAAACTAATAAACATGTAAGATGAACATTCCAGTGAAACATAGAAGCATTAGAACTCCTAAATTTAGAAATTCACCTTCAAATTTTTGGGAAAACACATAATATAAACAAACAACTCAATTTATGGAGAGGGAACTCCTAAACAACATATATCAAGTTATTGGGAACTCTGAAATAAGTTGATAAGAATGGGAAAAGGGCAAGATCGAAACGAGACCTCTTTGTCTTAACCTAATCAATCAATATTCCATAGAAAAGCTTCACAATAGGGTTTTTGAAAACTTTAAATAAGCAGGGCATACCATGAATCATATTTATAATCTAGCATACTAGCCATTCTGAAACAAAAACAAGTTTTAGTGGGCCTAAGGAGCAGTCAAGAATTCCTTAAGATGACTAAAAGAGGAAAACATCAAGGCTATAAAAAATAGGAGGATTGAGGTGCTTCCATGAGCATGTCTCAACCTATACTTTCCTGATCTATAGCAACCAAGAAGAATAAAACATAAATGATGACAAGAAAACATTAACAAGTTAAGAAAACATCACCATTCACCAAGCTATGGAATCCTACAAACATGCTTCTCCATCATCAAGCCAAACAAGTCATTCATTCACTTCATAAAACCATGTATTTCTCTTAAACACATCAAGTAACAACTGTTTACAATGAATCCTCATGCCTTATATAACAAACAAGGAAGAGGAGAGCCAAAGAGAGTATCTAGAAGCCTATTGGCCAAAAAGAAATATCCTAAGTTGTCCTTGAGGCTTTGCAAAGCCCAAGGAACAAAAATATCTAATAAATATCTTTTCCGACTATAAATGCAAATAAAATTGAATTTTAGGCTTGACATGATTAAGAAAAATTTCCAAACGCACATTCTGCCCAGTCACACATAGGAGCGCAGCACACTGTGTCAAAAATTTGAAAACTTGCCAGGAGAGCAACGCAGAAATATACATTTTTGCAGCAGTGTTTTAGAGGCCTTCCCGATGTCAAAAAAGGCTTTGAGATGGCTCATTGGAAAGCCCTTGAAATATTGTTTCCAGATATACCTTTATTTTTTCAATTTGACATTTTAAATTTTCCCAAAAAGTGGAAAAATCCAAGACATCCAGGAGCACAGCACATGCTCAGAAAAGTGGGTAGAAAGGTGAAAAAATGAGTGTTTTTTACCCTTTTGAGGTGTCAAAAAAACTCCAATTGAGTTGAAAATTGGTGAGAATACTCCTCTAATGATGGGGAATCCAAAAATGTAAGCTTCTCCTCCTGAGGATGCCCTGGGAAAAAGTACAGCACAGGGTGTGTTGCGCTCCTACCCTCAAAATTTGCATAAAGCAAAAAATTGTTCAATTGCACCCAAAATTGGTAGGTAGGTGCCTCATGGGTCCTTGGAGACCTATAGAGAAACTTGGGCCAAAATTCCAAGCCTAGCTTGGTATTTTTCATCATTTTGTGATGGGCCCTCATTTTGGGAAATTTTGAGTTTTTTCCTTGCAAAGTGATATCTCTGTTTATAGTGCTCAGTCATTCTCCTTTGCAAGCTCAAGACTTTTTTTGCCTTCTCCAATTTGGCCTCTAGATGTATGTTGGCTCTCTCAAGCCATGATTCCCTGTTATGTTCAATTTGCATGGCAAGGAGTTCGGTGAGGGGAAATTTTTGTGCTTGGGTTGATTCTTCCTCTCTTTGCTTTGCCAATGATTTCCTAAGACCCATAGCCTTAGGTCTCTTTCTAGTCTGGCCTTCTTCACCACTATCCTTCTCATAAGTGCCCATGTATTCTTCCAACTACACTTGTGACCTTTGAGCTTCTTTCTGATATTTGAGTGCCCTTGCTTCATAGATGACCAGCTAGCCACTCATTTTTTTGTTCTGCATCTGCAAAAAGTGAATGAGATCCTTAGACCTTTCTAACTCAAATTCCAAGTCTTTGATATGTGCATTCTGGTCTTGTAGAAGAGAGTTTGCTATTATTGTCTCATTTTCCTCATCATTGTCTATGTGAATGAGCTCAAATTCGCTTTCTTCCTCATGATCATCCTCTTCCTCTTTCACTTGTTGTTTACCTTTGTCTTTTATTGGAGTTGAGGAGGAGTGCATGGCACCTTGCCCTTTGGAGACAACAAACACATGCCTCTCTCCTCTTTGATAGGTAATGGTGAAAGGTGCAACAAGTTTCATTTTCAAAGCTTGATCACTTGTGACCTTAGGACTGTTTAGCTCTTCATGGATGATCTATGTGTGTGCATCTTCCTTATCTTGCTCTTGGCTGCCCTTTTGATCAGCATCCTCACTATCCTTTATGTGATTATCACTGTCAATATCCTTAGGACTGTCCTCCTCTATTTTTGCAATGTTAGAGGTGCCTTGATATTTTTTGGGCACATATTTGTCTTCATGAATGTCCCTTTCTTCATCTTTTGAACCACAGTATACACCCTCAATTTCATCTTTTGTATCACTGTTTGCAACCTTTGTAGGGTCACTTCCTTGGGAACCCTCATTAGTCTTCCCATCACTATGAGGGTCATTTATTTCTTCACTAGGTAAGTTCCTTTGGCTGATGTCTCTTTCACTGCCCTGCTCATTATCTTCATTACTTGGCCCTTTGTCATCATTTTCTTGCCTACAGAAAACAACTTCAAAATTTTTTTCTTGGCTATCTTTTCCATTCTTGTCACTATCATTTTTGTTTTCTTCATTTCTTTCATATGCCTCCTCCCCACTGTCTTCATATGTATTTTCAGTGTCATTATCTTCATCATAAGACCCACCATTTTGGCTCTTTTTCTCATTATGGGGCTCACTAACTTCAACTTTGTTTTCTTCTTTATCAACACACTCAACTTTATCACTGCCTTTGTTAATTTCTTCTTGGCTATCTCCCTCTCTGCCACCTTCCTCTTATTCACTTTTTTCTTCATTTTCATCATCCTTTTCCTCACTGCTTTCTTCTTTTTCAGGCCCTCACTTCTTTCTTCTTGGCCATCACTGCTTTCTTCATTTTTTTATTTCTTAGGGGAAGGTGAATGGGGAAGGTCTATTTGAGGGAATGATTCATGTGAAGAAGATGAACCAAGGTCAGTGGAAGGTGATGGAGGTGTGTGAGGAGGATTTTGAGATGATGATGGTAGACTTTGCAGAGGAGTGGGCTGTGGAGTTATGAAATCATTGTGGGCGATGAAAACCTCCCAGCGGATGTCTTGTTGTTCTAGTTGGTGTGAGACAATCACTTTGATGAGGGAATGATGAAAAAGGCTTGACATTTGTTGGGACAGAGGCATTTTCTGCATGATGGAAGACATTTTCTCAATACTTTTGCAAAGATAGTAGGGCATGTGTAGCAGCTTGGTTTTGGTGAAGTGCATGAGGAGCCTTATATGGTATGAATAGACTCTGGAGAACCTGCCCTCACAGGTGAAGTATTTCATGATGATCTTCATCAGGAGAGTATATCTGTCCAATATATGAGAGAAGGGGAACATAGTTTTATAGTCAGCTTGACAACTTGGTTTCAAGAATGGGAGATAATGGCTTAGGTCTAGATACTTTTGTTTGAACCACCTTTCTCCTATGCAATACATTCCAGTGGCCCTAGAGATGGCATAGGTGGCCAACTCAAATTTTACCTCGGCTAGGTGTACTTGATGTTTATGAAGGTTTAGGGCAAAGAGCTTGGTCAACTGAGGGTGACTCTAGAGCTTTAGTACCCTTTTACAAAATTCATAGCAGCCCAACTCTTGAAAACATGCCAAAATAGTAGGGGAGGTTATCAGCTCTTTAGTGTTTATAGGTTCAAACCTATTTGGCATCCCTCCCTTCCTTTGCTGCTTTTTAGGCCTTTGAGTTGCCTCATCTATGTCAACATTCTCTTCTTTAGACATTTTGTTTTTCTTTACCCCTACCTCAATATCCTTAAAGATAAATGGCATTGCTAGTGAAATGAGAGGTTAAAGGAGATGATGAGTTTTCTAACTAGGTCAACGCTAGCAGAGTGTAGGCCAAGTGTTTTTTAAGTATTTCCATGCTTTCTCTAACACCAATTTTCAAATTTCTGAGTGGCCTTATCTTTATAAAACCATGCATATGCAAGACAAGGTTCAAAATACCTCTTGAAGTGCCTCCACAGCAAAGAAGATGGCTTAAAAAGCGCGCTGCAAAACAGTGGCAGGAGCACAGCATGGTGGTCGGGTGGCTCAGGTCACCCTAAATGTGTTTTCGCTTAGCATTTGGAGCAGTGGCAGGATCGCAACATGGTAGTCGGGTGGCTCGGGTCACCCTGAACGTGTTGTCGTTCAGCATTTGGAGTAGTGGTAGGAGCGCATCATGGTAGTCGAGTGGCTCCGGTCACCCTAAACTTGTTGTCATTCAACGTTTGGAGCAGTGGTAGGAGCGCAGCAAGGTGGTCAGGCGGCTCGGGCCACCCTGAACGTGTCGTCGTTCAGCGTTTCGAGCAGTGGCAAGAGCGCAGCAAGGTGGTCAGGTGGCTCGGGCCACCCCTGAACGTGGTGTCATGCACGGTCTGAACGTTGGGCACAAATGTAGGAGTGAAACACCAATATTCAGGCACACAACGCGCAGTGAAAATTAACACAGGGAGACGCTACAGGTGTGCAATGCAACTCTACAGGAGCACAGCACCTGGAAAATTTTGCCTGAGGACCTTAGCGAAAAATTTGAAAACCCTCACTATGTGTGTAAATGACCAAAGTAACAGGGAGGAGTTGCTTTGTAGGGTTTGTTTGATACCTTTTGGTAAAAATCAAAGTTGAAACCCTCTTTATAAAGTTTTTTCTCTTTTTCCTTTTCTCACTGTCTTTTAACTCATGCTTGCCCCTTTTGAAAATTTGAATATGCTTCTAACTTTTCTTTTTTAGAGAAATAACCTTGAACTGACATTTCTTGCCTCTTTTGGATGATACTATTCATCATTTTTCTACGTTTGGTGTAGTGGAGCATTTATTTTCATGTCTGTCCCTTTTGACCTTCTTTAAACCTCTAATTTTACCCTTTTGATGAAGTGGATTCAGTGCTTGTCTGCCAAAACCCTATAAGGTAGTTTGAAAACCCTTGAAACCATTTGTTGTGATGAAGGAGGTTTCTTTGTCACTATTTTGACCATCTTTTTCTATCTTCCCAAGCTTCTAAGATTTTAGGGATAATTTAGAAAAAAAAACAGTGTTATCTTCTAAACTGTTGTCAAAGAGACACTAATCAAACTCACTATTTATGTCGAAAATCCTTCAATGATCATTTGAAGGGTTTTTAGGGGTTCTTTTCCTTTGTAACCTTAGCATTGCTCTATTGCTTGGTCAACATAGTCATGAATCTTGATTCCCAACAAACACATACCTTGCTACTTTCTTTTTGCTATGAATGGTCCTCTTATGATGATCCTCCTCTTTTACCTTATCTCATGACTAATCTAATGGCTTTTTGGTCTTCTTTGCAGGAATGTAAGTAAAGGGTAGTTGTCTCTCTACAAGATTCATGCCTGAGGCCAAACAACTTCTTAATGATCTTTTTTATTTATGTACAATGTTGCTTATGTGTGACTATCCTTTAGGACCTGCATGGACCTTTTGATGGGAAGCACTTCATAACACTCTCTCATGAGATCATGATCTTCCTTGTAAACTTAAGCATGTTTATATCTTACTACCAATTGTGTATGCCTTTATGAGATTTTTAGTTCTCCTTCTTTGGCTCTGTTTCTGTCGTTGACCATTTACAAAAAATTCCTGCAGAAATTCTTGGACATGGTAAATTGCTCCTTTGCAGGCTTACTTCTTGATCAAGAGGATATCTTTGGAGGCCTTTGATATTCTTTGGACAATGATAAGCTTCATTCTTGTGTTCTCTTGACTTCACATTTGAATATATGTGGAAATAGTGAATTTAGAACCATGATAGTGCATAACCTAGGTGACCCTATTTGACTTATTGTAATGTCCTTGGAATAGGTTTTTTGACTGAAAACTTGAATCAAGGTTTGGATGAGGAGATAGGGTTTTTGACACTCTATTATGCACCATCATCCTAGACAACTAGAAAACCTTGTTTTACTTCAAAGGGCCTTTAGAAAGGGAGTTTTGAAACCACCATTTCTTGAGGCACTTGGTGAGTAGGGAAAAAAATTGGTTTACTTGGCAAAACAAGGTGTGAAAATAGAGAGATTAGGAAAACAAATACATAGAGTTATAGGTAGAGGTGGCAAACATAGTGAGAGCGAGGGACATCAGTTTCAGGATTTGGTCTTATCTGGGTGATATATTGGCCATGTTTTGGCAGAGAGGTGGCATAGTGAAAAATTTCTCTTTGAGGAGATTTATAGAACTCACATGATTCTTGAATTATGTTTCTAGAAATCCAGGACAAAGCATTTAGTCATCTAAACAAGCAAAAATTACTGATGAATAACAGTGGCTCCACTTGGGGAGGGTAGCTCCTTTTCAGGAGGTGTCCATAATTTCAGATCTCTTGGTTTATGAAGACCAGTGCCTCATCCATTGCACTGATTTTCTTCTTTCTTTTGCTGTTGCTTTCCCTGAAGTAGTGATTTTGAAAATATGAAAGCATGATTAGCTCAACTTCACTTTTACATATGCAACCTACTCCCCTAACATTTTTTCTTCTTTAGGTGCACTTGCACTAGCAAACCCATTGACATTTTTATTTTGAAAGTGAAAACAAACTATCTACTTCTACACGTATCTCTTCCGGGAGTTCAGATTAGGCTATTGAACTCCTTTGATTCTCTACCTATTCTATTCAACTGTCAAGGTTAAACTGTTTGACAAGATTCATTAACTAAGCTAAAAACATGAAATTTAAAACATGACTAAATCAGGATTAGACAATCTGATTCATCATGAGTCGTGGCATCAAGACAAACTACACAAAAACTTTATTTTCATAAGTAAACAAAACTAGAAGGTGTGAGGGCTATGTTTCATCATTTTCTAAGCATCCCTATCCTTCTCTTTGGTTCAGATTTAAGCATGTGGAAATAGTATCTTTCTTTCCTAATATATTTTCTTCGACAAGTCAAGCTTCAATTATTTGACCAGCATTCTTTCACTAACTTATCAACAATAAATTTAAAACATGCTCAACCATGATTAGGCTAGATGACTGAACAAGACCTTCTTTTTTGCATCAGTAGTGGCATTTAGGCTTGCACACTTTCAATATTACTAGTTTTTGGGTATGGGGTTGTACCTTCTTTTCAAATCTGCCCTCTTTTTCCATTTCTATGTGTTTTTTGTGTTTTTCATTTTTCTCAAAATAATCTGAAACTAAAACGATGCTCATAGGGCTAAGATTATTTTTCATGCCTATGTATCCTAATCTAACCTATACATGATATAAATTTATTTGTGAACTCTCTTTTCCAATATAACCAGTCAAATAGATGACTGCATGGGTGATCTTGGTTTAGCTCTTTGAGGATGCTGAAGAAATGAAAAGGCCACTTGCACCTCACTTGTGCTTGAATAGTAGTGCCTAAAATTTTCTTTAAACCTTGCATCAAATTGTTCTTGGCAGAAAACACTCCTCTTTTAGGTTTCTCAAGTAAAACAGCAAATGGATCTTGGAATGATACCTAATCTTGAGGACTTGACACATAAGCTTCATTCAGGACTACTCCTTCTTCCACTTGGCTATGCTTAGGCTCTTTTGGAAAAGAAACTCTTCCTCTTCCTCATGATCACCTGAACTGTCAGACTCATCATATGTTGTAGTGTAGCCCTCTTTCCAAGCTAATGTGTTATGATTGAGTGGATTGGAATCTGTGTGAAGGTCATCATGTTATGGAGCGGGGATACTCTTTGGCAGTAAATCCTCTTGAGAAGGTGGTGCAACGACTCTCGTGTTATTATCAACTTCTATTTCTTCATCTGCAATTTGTAATTCAATGGAACTTGGTGGCTGCACCAAATCTGGAGTTAAGGAGGATTCCATGTCCCAAATGATTTCCTCAACCATTTTAGGAAAAGGCTTCTTATCAACAACTTTCTCAAGAATTTCATCATCCTCCTCAACCTCAACATCAAAGCTAAAATACTATTGATTTCGAATTAGGTGAAAGTTGTTTCTGATGGACTGAAGTGAAGTCGAGCAAAGAGTCAGAGACTCTTCACTTACTTCCAAACTTTCAAGGATTTCCTCATCAGTGTCATAGGTGACTTGTCTTGGCTGATTACTACTTTCAATCTGATGATAGTGAAATTTACCCCACAAATCAACTGTTGATGGCTCTACGAGGTTAGCTTCTGTTTGGACAACATCATCATCATCAGACTGATCAAAATTTGAAGAATTATCAACATAAATAATCTCACCATTCAAACATATTGGGTAACCAGTTTTTTCTTCTTTGAACTGATCTACAAGTTTACTTTCTGATTTATGGTAGATGGAATTAGTAGGAGGAGGAATGGAAATGTTTTGTTCACATGAAGGTTTAGATGTTGGCCGTGTGTTTATCATCTAATTTATTTCCTCTTCAGTTAAAGGAGGAGGCATTTTCTCTTCCTCTGGATAATAATACAACAGTTCTCTTTCTCTTGTGAAGGTTGGTTTTGAGGCTGAATGTATTCTTGAGCCTCACGTAGAAGAGATGGTGAACTATCACTTGTTCCTTCAGAGAGATCCTGTCGGTTTTCCTCTATTTCTTAATTGGGTTCTTCCTCAACTAACTCCTCTAGGTTGTCATGATAGCTACCTTGAGAAAGAAATGCATGGAGTTCTTCTAATTAATCTTCAAGATGCCAATTTCCTAAATCTTTATCAATGTTCACAAGCTATTGTATAAGGTCTTTAGATTGATCACAACAATTTTCAGCTAATGATAGAGATGAAAAATACCCTATATAGTGTTTATAAAATACCTTGTGGAAATACTTCAAAGAAAACAAGATGCCAGGTTCTAGCCATTCATACCAATTTCTTGCCTTACCTTCTAATGTTACCATAAACATTTTCATGAGGCAGTCTTCATGCCATTCAAATTTTAACTTCCATATGTGTATATGAAATTTTATGAGATGTAACAAAGGGTCATCAACTTTTTCATCTTGAAAGATAGGTAGTTTTTTCATCCAATTTATTTCAGGCATTTTGTGTGGGAATCCAGGGATATGATCTCTAATCATTGGAGGATATCTCCTTTGTATCCGTGGATCCATGTTGTAAATCATAAAGGGTTACTGAATCTTTTCAACCAGTCTAGAGTTCTCTACCAGTGAAGTCTTTTGGTATATTGAGGGTTGTGGAGTCGCCAGGTGGAAGATTTGAACTTTGTTGTCCACCATTAGCATGATTTGGATTGCTCAATGCATTCCCAGGGGGGTTTATGAATGGTCCTAACAATAGTTGAATGTTCAGATTTAGAATTTTGCCACAAAATATTGTTTGGATCATCAACTATGGTGGGGGGTTTGGATTTGGGTGAGATCTGGTGTTAATTTTCTCAGAAGCCAGATTTCACATTAAAAAATGTAGAGAGGCTGAAAATTTTTGAACTTCTTCGAAAAGTTTATCTCTTTTATGTTTTATAAACTCACATGGTGTGTGACTAGGATTTTAGACTTCCCAGGGTTGATTCGGCACAATCCTATAGGAGTCTAGGGACACTAGTAAAGTTAGAAGGCCTACTGGAGGCTAGTGGAGTCGCCAGGTGGATATTTTTAGTTGTTTTGAGGATATGTTGTCTATGTTCCACCACCAATACTAACAAAAAACCAATCTAGAAATGTTTTGGAGTTTTTCTGAGTTTCTATGTGTATCTTGAAGGTTTGTAAGAGTGTCCTATAGCTAAGTCATCAATTTGCTAGGATGGTGAAAAAGCGAGATTCTACTTTTAGGCTATCAGTTAATTTTCTCTATGATTTGACTTTACTGAAGACCTAAGGGATACTTAGATTGTCACTGACATCAGAGGTTGCATCATGATCACCATTGTGTTAGTGATAATGATGAGGTATCTATAAATCATAGGATATTGTTGATGAAGGGATTCTAGAGTCCTAAGGGGTATTTAGATTGTTACGAACTCAGAAGGTCCCACCGTGACCGCCATTATGTTGTGGTCCCATGATTTGGCAGATTGGTAGACCAAACGACAGGGAAACATTAGACCAGTATTTGGAGTCCTAGGACCTAGCCTTCTTGGAATCAGAGAGGGCTATCTCTATTATGCGAAGGATGTGAACTTATTTGCTTTGGATGATTGATTTTAGGCTAGTTGTTAAGTGTAATTTGTTTTATTGTTTTGGGTTGGGGTAAGATGATTAAGAAGGATAGGTGGAATGAGATATTATCAAATCAATAGGGTTATGGGGTCAGATGAAGTCAAGGGTGTCTAAATGATGAAACAGAGTGTATTGCAGGGCCGATTTAGTAAGGTTAATGGATCCTTTAAATGATGTATGAGGTGTAATTAATATTAAGTTTGGGAAAAAATAAGAGGTCTTAAAAATATATAGTCTGAATCAATAACTCATGAGGTAGGGAAAACCATTAATCTCTATGAAAAATACTCAAACAGATAAACATGTAAGATGAACATTCCAGTGAAACATAGAAGCATTAGAACTCCTAACTTTAGAAATTCACCTTCAGCTTTTTGGGAAAACACATAAGATAAACAAACAACTCAATTTATGGAGAGGGAACTCCTAAACATCATATATCAAGTTATTGGGAACTCTGAAATAAGTTGGTAAGCATGGGCAAAGGGCAAGATCGAAACAAGACCTCTTTGTCTTAACCTAATCAATCAATATTCCATAGAAAAGTTTCACAATAGGGTTTTTGAGAACTTTAAATAAGCAAGGCATACCATGAATCATATTTATAAGCTAGCATACTAACCATTCATGAAACAAAAACAAGTTTTAGTGGGCCTAAGGAGTAGTCAAGAATTCCTTAAGATGACTAAAAGAGGAAAATATCAAGGCTATAACAAACAGGAGGTTTGAGGTGCTTCCATGAGCATGTCTCAACCTATACTTTTCTGATCTATAGAAACCAAGAATAATGAAACAAAAATGAGGACAAGAAAACATTAAAAAGTTAATAAAACATCACCATTCACCAAGCTATAGAATCCTGCAAACATGCTTCTCCATCATCAAGCCAAACAAGTCATTCATTCACTTCATAAAACCAATTTCTTCTCCAATCTCATAAAACCATGTATTTCTCTTAAACACATCAAGTCCCAACTGTTTACAATGAATCCTCATGCCTTATATAACAAACAAGGAAGAGAAGAGCCAAAGAGAGTATCTAGAAGCCTATTGGCCAAAAAGAAATACCCTAAGTTGTCCTTGAGGCTTTGCAAAGCCCAAGGAACAAAAATATCTAATAAATATCTTTTCTGACTATAAATGGAAATAAAATTGACTTTTAGGCCTAACATGCCTAAGAAACCTTGCCAAACGCACATTCTACCCAGTCACACACAGGAGCGCAACACACTATGTCAAAAATTTGAAAACTTGCCAGGAGCACAGTGCAGAAATAGGCCTTTTTCCAACAGTGTTTTGGAGGCCTTCCCGACGTCGAAAAAGGCTCCAAGATGGCTCGTTGGAAACCCCTTAAAGTCGAATTTCCATATCTTCCTTTATTGTTTCAATATGACCTCTACACGTTTCCCAAAAAGTGGAAAAATCCAAGATTTCCAGGAGTGCAGCACATGCTTAGAAAGGTGAAAAAATGAGTGTTTTTTACCCTTTTGAGGGGTCAAAACAACTCCAATTGGGATTAAAATTGGTGAGAATTCTCCTATAATGATGGGGAATCCAAAAATTTAAGCTACTCCTCCTGAGGATGCCCTGGGAAAAAGTGAAGCATAGGGTGTGCTACGCTCCTAGCCTCAAAATTTGCAAAAAACAAAAATTTGTTCAATTGCTCTCAAAATTGGTAGGTAGGTGCCTCATGGGTCCTTCGAGACCTGTAGAGAAACTTGGGCCAATATTCCAAGCCTAGCTTGGTATTTTTCATCATTTGGTTCCAGGCTCTCATTTTGGGTAGTTTTGAGCTTTTTCCTTGCAAAGTGATCTCTTTGTTTATAGTGCTCAGTCATTCTCCTTTGCAAGCTTAATTCTTTGTTTTCCTTCTCCAGTTTTGCCTCTAGATGTATGTTGGCTCTCTCAATACATGATTCCCTGTTATGCTCAATTTCCATGGAAAGGAGTTTGGTGAGGGGAAATTGTTGTGCTTTGGCTGATTCTTACCTCTCTGCTTTGCCAATGCTTTCCTAAGACCCATAGTCTTAGGTCTCTTTCTAGTCTAGCCTTCTTCACCACTATCCTCCTCATAAGTGCCCATGTATTCTTCCAACTAAAGTTTTGGCCTTTGATATTCTTTCTGATATTTGAGTGCCCTTGCTTCATAGATGGCCAGCTGGCCACTCATTTTTTTGTTCTGCATCTTCGAAAAGTGAATGAGATCCTTAGACCTTTCTAACTCAAATTCCAAGTCTTTGATCTGTGCATTCCGGTCCTGTAGAAAAGAATTTTCTATTCTTGTCTCATTTTCCTCATCACTGTCTATGTGAATGAGTTCAAATTCCCTTTCTTCCTCATGATCATCCTCTTCCTCTTTCACTTATTGTTTACGTTTGTCTTTTATTGGAGTTGAGGAGGAGTGCATGGCCCCTTGCCCTTTGGAGGCAGCAAACACATGCCTCTCTCCTCTTTGATAGGTAATGGTGAAAGGTGCAACAAGTTTTATTTTCAAAGCTTGATCACTAGTGACCTTAGGACTGTTTAGCTCTTCATGGATTATCTGTGTGTGTAAATCTTACTTATCTTGCTCTTGGCTGCCCTTTTGATCAACATCCTCAGTATCATTTATCCCATTATCACTGTCAAGATCCTTAGGACTGTCCCCCTCTATTTTTGCAATGTTAGAGGCACCTTGATCTTTGTTGGCCACATCTTTGTCTTCATGAATGTCCCTTTCTTCATCTTTTGAACCACTATATACACCCTCGATTTCATATTTTTTATCACTGTTTGCAACCTTTGTAGGGTCAGTGTCTTGGGCACCCTCATTAGTCTTCCCATCACTGTGAGGGTCATTTCTTTCTTCACTAGGTGATTTCCTTTGGCTGATCTCTCTTTCATTGCCATGCTCATTATCTTCATTACTTGGGCCTTTGTCATCATTTTCTTGACTACAGAAAACAACTTCAAACTTTGTTTCTTGGTTGTCTTTGCCATTCTTGTCACTGTCATTTGTGTTTTCTTCATTGCCTTCATATGCCTCCTCCCCACTATCTTCATATGTATTTCCAGTGTCATTGTCTTCATCATAAGACCCATTGTTTTGGCTCTTTTGCTCATTATGGGGCTCACTAATATCAACTCTGTTTTCTTCTTTATCAACACACTCAAATTTTCCATTGCCTTTGTTAATTTATTCTTGGCTATCTCCCTCTCTGCCACCTTCCTCTTATTCACTTTTTTCTTCATTTTCATCATCCTTTTCCTCACTGCTTTCTTTTTTTATCATTGCTTTCTTCATGGTCCTCACTGATTTCTACTTGGCCATCATTGCTTTCTTCTTGGCCATCACTGCTTTCTTCATTTTCTGATTTCTTAGGGGAAGGTGAATAAGGAAGGTCTATTTGAGGGAATGATTCATGTGAAGAAGATGAACCAAGGTCAGTGGAAGGTGATGGAGGTGTGTGAGGAGGATTTTGAGATGATGATGGCAAACTTTGCAAATGAGTGGGTTGTGGAGTTTTGAAATCACTGTGGGCAATGAAAACCTCCCAGTGGATGTCTTGTTGTTCTAGTTGGTTTAAGATAATCACTTTGACGAGGGAATGATGAAAAAGGCTTGACATTTATTGGGATGGAGGGCTTTTCTGCATGATGGAAGACATTTTCTCAATAATTTTGCAAAGATAGTAGGGCATTTGTAGCAACTTGGTTTTGGTGAAGTGCATGAGGAGCCTTATATGGTATGAATAGACTCTAGAGAACCTTCCGTCATAGGTGAAGTATTTCATGATGATCTTCATCAGGAGAGCATATATGTCCAATAGATGAGAGAAGGGAAACAAAGTTTTACAATCAACTTGACAAATTGGTTTCATGAATGGGTGATATTGGCTTAGGTCTAGATACTTTTGTTTGAACCACATTTCTCCTATGGAAGGCATTCTAGTGGCCCTAGAGATGGAATAGGCGTCCAACTCAAATTTTACCCCGGATAGGTGTACTTGATGTTTATGAAGGTTTAGGGCAAAGAGCTTGGTCAACTGAGGGTGAATCTGGAGCTTCTGTACCCTTTTATAGAATTCATAGCAACCCAACTCTTGAAAATAGGCCAAAATAGTAGGGGAGGTTATCAGCTCTTCAGTGTTTATAGGTTCAAACCTATTTGGCATCCCTCCCGTCCTTTGCTGCTTTTTAGGCCTTTGAGTCACCTCATCTATGTCAACATTCTCTTCTTCAAACATTTTGTTTTTCTTTACCCCTGCCTCAAGATCCTTAAAGAGAAATGGCACTGCTAGTGAAATAATGTGGAAAGAGGTTAAAGGAGATGATGAGTTTTCTAACTAGATCAAGGCATTAGCAGAGTGTAGGCCAAGTGTTTTTTAAGTATTTCCCTGCTTTCTCTAACACCAATTTTCAAATTTATGAGTGGCCTTATCTTTAGAAAACCATGCATATGTAGGAAAAGGTTCAAAATACCTCTTGAAGCGCCTCCACAGTAGAGAAAATGGCTCAAAAAGCAGGCTGAAAAATAGTGGCAGGAGCATAGCACGGTGGTCGGGTGGCTCGAGTCACCCTGAATGTGCTATCGTTCAATGTTTGGAATAGTGGCAGGAGTGCAGCACGGTAGTGGGGTGGCTCAAGTCACCCTGAACGTTCCGTCGTTCAACTTTTGAAGTAGTGGCAGGAGTGCAGCACGGTAGTCGAGCAGGTCGGGTCACCCTGAACGTGCTCTTGTTTAGCGTTTGGAGCAGTGGCAGGAGCGCAGCAAGGTGTTCGGGTGGCTTGGGCCACCCTGAACGTGATGTCGTTCAGTGTTTGGAGCAGTGGCAAGAGAGCAGAAAGGTGGTCGGGAGGCTTGGGCCACCCCTGAACTTGGTGTCATGTAGGGTCTGAACGTCGGGCACAAACGCAGGAGCGCAACACCAATCTTCAGGCACGCAGCACGTAGTGAAAATTAACACAAGGATATGCTATAGGCGCACATCAAACAATGCAAATTAACAGAGGGGGATGCTATAGGCATGCAGCGTGACTCTATAGAAGCGCAACGTCCGAAAAATTTTACCCAAGGACCTTGGAAAAAAATTTGAAAACCCTCACTGTGTGTGTAAATGACCAAAGGAGTAGGGAGGTGTTGCTTTGTAGGAGTTGTTTGATACCTTTTGGTAAAAATCAAAGTTGAAACCCTCTTTATAAAGTTTTTTCTCTTTTCCCTTTTCTCACTGTCTTTTAACTCATGCTTGCCCCTTTTGAAAATTTGAATATGCTTCTAACTTTTATTTCTTAGAGAAAGAACCTTGAACTGACATTTCTTGCCTCTTTTGGCTGATACTATTCATCATTTTTCTACCTTTGGTGTAGTGGAGCATTTATTTTCATGTCTGTCCCTTTTGATCTTCTTTAAACCTTTGATTTTACCCTTTTGATGAAGTGGATTTAGTGCTTGTCTGCCAAAACCCTATAAGGTAGTTTGAAAACCCTTGAAACTATCTGTTGTGATGAAGGAGGTTTCTTTGTCACTATTTTGACCATATTTGTCTATCTTCCCAAGCTTCTGAGTTTTTAGGGATACTTTATAAAAACAAACAGTGTTATCTTCTAAGTTGTCAAAGAGACACTAATCAAACTCACTATTTATGTCTAAAAGCCTTCAATGATCATTTGAAGGGTTTTTAGGGGTACTTTTCCTTTGTAACCTTAGCATTGCTCTATTTCTTGGTCAAAACGGTCATGAATCTTGATTCCCAACAAACACATGCCTTGTTGATTTATTTTTTCTATGAATGGTCCTCTTATGATGATCCTCCTCTTTTACCTTATCTCATGACTAATATGATGGATTTTTGGTCTTCTTTGTAGGAATGTAAGAAAAGGGAAATTGTCCCTCTACAAGATTCATGCTTGAGGCCAAACAACTTCTTAATGATCTTTTTTATTGATGTACATTGTTGCTTATGTGCCATTGTCCTTTAGGACCTGCATGGACCTTTTGATGGGCAACACTTCATAACACTCTCTCATGAGTTCATGATCTTCCTTGTAAAATTAAGTCTATGTGTATCTTACTACCAGCCGTGGATGCCTTTATGAGCTTTTTATGTCTCCTTCTTTGGCTATGATTCTACTGTTGACCATATACAAAACATTCCTGCAGAAATGCTTCGACATGGTAAATTTCTCCTTTGCAGGCTTACTGCTTGATCAAGAGGATATCTTTGGAGGTCTTTGATACTCTTTGGACAATGATAAGCTTAATTCTTATGTTCTCTTGACTTCACCTTTGAATATCTGTGGAAATAGTGAATTTAGAACCATGATAGTGCATAACCTAGGTGACCCTATTTGACTTATTGTAATGTCCTTGGAATAGGTTTTTGGACTGAAAACTCGAATCAGGGTTTGGATGAGGAGACAGGGTTTTTGACACTCTATTATGCACTATCATCCTAGACAACCATAAAACCTTGTTTTACTTCAAAGGGCCTTTAGAAAGGGAGTTTGGAAACCACCATTTCTTGAGGCACTTGGTGAGTAGGGAAAAAATTTGGTTTACTTGGCGAAAAAAGGTGTGAAAATAGAGAGCTTAGGAAAATAGAGACAGAATGTTATAAGCAGAGGTGGAAAACATAGTGAGAGTGTGGGACATCAGTTTTAGGATTTGGTCTTATCTAGGTGATATATTGGCCATGCTTTGGCAGAGAGGTGGGATAGTGAAAAATTTCTCTTTGGGGATATTTCTAGAACTCACATGATTCTTGTATTCTGTTTCTAGAAATCCAGGACAAATAATTTAGTCATCTAAACAAGCAAAAATTACTGATGACTAACAAAATGGACAAATCTAGCTCAAGATAAAGCCTAAAAAACATTTATTTAGTGACCCATAAAAATCTCCACTAAATCTGGAGGAACTGAACTTAACTCCAGTTAAAATAGGGACTCTTGCCAAAAATGGTGCGCTAAATACTGTCCGCCAATATAACCACCGAGAAATCCGCTAGAATTAAACTTAAGAGCTGGTGGATGGGCACATGCACCCATAAAATTTTGCGGTGTCATTAAATTGGAGTGGATCTAACACTGCAAACTGTGGTTGAGGGCGGAGTTCCCTAACCGTCGACGGTAACCACGTTGCAAGTCGTGGCATGTGATCGGAGCTAATTCGACGGAGACGGTTTGTTAGGTCACTATATTACTAGTATAGTCCCTTATAATTGTACCCTTGTAACCCCCATATTGTCATTATCACACCCTTAAATTATTATTTTTAGGTCGGCTAGGATTACATTGTGGCCCCACTAGGATTACATTATGGCCCCATGGACTCCTATATATAGAAATGAGGTTTTGTAATTTGAATAATCCAAGAATTGTTCATTCATGTAATGTATTGGAGGTTTCCCCCTCAAAGTGGCTTATTTATAAGGCGTTGATATCTCTTTTCTTCTATTTTTGGAGCTGGTTTCACAACATTTGGTATCAAAGCTTTGAGATTCTAGGGTTTCGCTTCTCTAAACAGGTCATCGTGGCAGTTTCACTATAACTTTTTTTCTACGAAGTTTCAGAAGCTGAAATTTTTAGGGTGTGAATCCAAAATCCTGCGGAACATTGTCAAAACATTTCAGAGCTTGGTTCGCAATATTTTGGGAGATATGACCTATGGAACTTATGTCTTTTTGTAGGCTCCTCAATTTAATATAAACAAGTCATTGTGGAATTTTCACTATAACACTTTTTCTACAAAGATTCAAAATCCAAAATTTTTAGGGCACGAAGCTGAGATCCTGAGGAAACTCATCAAAAAATTGTAGAGCTTGGTTTGTAAAATTTTTGGAGATATGATCTGTGGAAGGTAGTGCTTTTTAAGGCTCCTGAATTTCATCTCAAAGAGGTGATCATGGGAAAATCTTCATAAATCTCTCTCTGAGCATCGAATTGGAGTGCCGTAAAAATTGACCGCAATTACACTGACTGTAGTTTATGTTCTATCAATTTCAGAGCCAAAATAGGAAAAAGTGACACGTGGCAAGTCGTACAAGTTAGCTCTACTGAACCAGTACAAAACTAGGTCATTGTGGGAGATTGGACATAACTTTGTGTTGAAGAATCTAAATAAGATCAGACCTGTGGCATTTGAAAGAAGATTCAGAGGGCTACTACAGGGCTAAATTTCAGATATTTAAGATCCACAATTATAGAGATAATTCAATTTCAATATCGAGCTCCTCAAAAGCAAGTAAAATGTGTGTATTTGTTTTTCCGAATTACATAAGTCTTGTTTGAAGAATCAAGTTAAATTTATTCCAAGGGCATATTGTAGAATAGATATTAGTATTGGATTCTAAAATGGCCCCAAAAAAGAATTCAACACCCATTAAGCCTTTAGAAGGCTCTATTGTGACTCATGAAGACGAAGAATGACAACATGGCATATCAAAATTACAAGAGCAAGTGCAACAAATTTCGCTCTCACAAAGAACAAAAGAAAATGAAATGGAAGTTTTGAAGAAATGCATGGAAACTAAGATGGATGGTTTGAAGAAAGGCGTGGAAGCTAAGACGAATGGCTTGGAAGCTAAGATGGATGGCATGGAAGTGGGCATGGAAGCTAAGATCGATGAAAAAATGAAAGATAACATGGAAAACATAAAGAAGGATCTAAAGGTAGACATCGAAGGTTTGGCAAGGTTGATACAAGAAATGTTTCCTAATGGTGAAAAGATAGTAGAGGAAATTCATGATGAGAACAAAATAAATGTTAAACGTGATTTCATAAACTCTACTGTTGGAGGGAAGAACCACCATATTCCAAAAATGGATATGAGGAATTTTGATGGAAAGGATCCTGTAACATGGATACTATAGATGGAGCAATATTTTGATCTCCATAATGTGCAAAACACACAAAAGGTACGCATTGCAAATTTACATTTAGAACAAAATACATTTTTATGGTATCGATGGCTTTTCTCTCGTAAAAAATTATCACTTGGTCAATTTTTACGGAGGAAATGATAGTACATTATGAGGATGCAAAGAGCAACACCTTCTTTAGCCAATTGATAGATCTCAAACAAAAGGGTTTACCGGGGGAGCACATTTAGGACTTCCAAAAATTGAATATAAGGGTAACTGATATTCCAAAGGAATATAGGATTGATCTCTTCATAGGTACTTTAAAGGATAACATCCAACATGAAGTTCACATTTTGGAACCTGATTCACTGGAGAAGGCATTCAGGTTGGCAAGAAAAATTGAATGTAAAATTATGGTGACAAGGAAGCCTACCACTCACTTCTATAAAGAGGGAAGTGTTGCTACTCCTAGATTTCCACAACCTACAAGGTTGACACCACAAAAATTGGAAGAAAAAAGAGCAAAATACTCTAAAGGTCATAAGTGTGCCGAGAAGAAATTATTTTACATAGATTGTGAAGAGGAAGAAGAAAATGAACAAGAAGAGGATATACACCAGGAACCAACCCAAGAAGCGGAAGAAATGAGTCTGACCATATCGTGTAATGCATTGGCAGGAATTACCACTCCTCAAACTCTCAAGATAGAAGGACATATCAAGAAGAAAAAGGTAATAGTGTTGATTGATTCAGGTAGTACCCATAATTTTATTCATTGTAAGGTAGCTAAGGAATTGAATTGTTTCCAATACCCAACACCAGAATTTCAAGTGATGGTTGCAAATGGAGGAACTATAAATTGCTCTGGAAAATGCCATAATATCAAGATAACCATGGGGGAATATGTATTGAATAGTCCAATGCTTTCCATTTCTATGGGAGGTGTTGATGTTGTACTAGGAGTACAATGGTTACAATCTTTGGGGATGGTAGCTTTTAATTTTCAAGAACTTTTCTAGAAATTTTTTTCAGAAGGAAAGGAAGTCGAATTACGGGGTATTTCAGGGAAGCCAGGAAATATAATAAGCTCTAATGTCATGAAAAAGCTTATAAAGAAAGAACAACGAGGCATAATTGCACAATTATGCTCACTAGAAGTTCCAACATCAAAATCATCTATTTTTGCAGATCTCCAAAAATTCTTGGACAATCATTCCAAGGTTTTTGAAACTCCAAAAGGACTCCCACCTATTCATGATCATGATCATGTTATTCATTTGATTCCAATAAGTGTTCCTCCAAAAATCAGGCCTTATAGATATCCTTATGTCCAAAAGAGTGAAATTGAATGTATGATTGTAGAAATGTTAGAGGCGGGTATAATTCAACCTAGTCAAAGTTCTTTCTCTACTCCTGTAGTATTGGTACACAGGAAGGATGGATCATGGTGCATGTGTCCAGATTATAGGGAGCTCAATAATCTCACCATTAAATATAAATTTCTCATTCCTGTGATTGATGAATTACATGGAGCAATTTCTTTTACCAAATTGGATCTTCGTTCAGGGTATCATCAAATTAGAATGAAGACTGGAGATATTCTGAAAACATCATTTCGAACTCATGAGGGTCATTATGAATTTTTGGTCATGCCTTTTAGCCTTACCAATGCACCTTCTACATTTCAAGGGTTGATGAATTCCATTTTCAAACCCTTCCTTAGAAAATTTGTGCTAGTGTTTTTTGATGATATGCTAATCTACAACAGGTCTTGGAAGGATCATGTTCAACATGTTGACACGGTGCTCAAAATATTACAGGAGAAACAATTATATGCAAAAACATCCAAATTTTTCTTTGGAGTACAAGAGGTGGAATATCTGGGTCATATTGTATCTCACGAGGGTGTTAAGGTAGACCTTAAAAAAATTAAAGCCATTAAGGAATGGAAAGTCCCCACAACCATAAAGCAGTTGTGAGGATTTTTTGGGTTAACAGGGTATTATCGAAAGTTTGTTAATAATTATGGGAGAATAGTAGCACCTCTAACAACATTATTGAAGAAAGATGCATTTTCATGGACTCCTGAAGCAACTAAGGCCTTTGAACATCTTAAAGAGGCAATGTTCCTAGCACTAGTCTTAGCTATGCCAGACTTCACAAAAAATTTTATTGTGGAATGTGATGCCTCAGGAAATGGAATTGGTGTTGTTTTTGTTGAATATTGCAACAAGAAACAATGAAGGAGGCATCCTGAAACATCATTCTTGATCCTATTTGGAAAGTGATCACCTAAACTAGGTGGGGCCCACACATGTGATTTTTGTCGCAAAGTCTATTTTTAGAATATGTCTATTTTTAGACATGTCGATCATATTCTATGAGTTTCAGGATGTTATTTGTGGATGGCTGGTCAAGTTGAAAAAATATATGGACTTCTATTTTTATAAATATTGGGTGGAATCTATTTTTAGATTGCTAGTCTAAAAATAGATATGTCGAATATTATTAGCTCTTAATAATATTTGGACTATAAACATTATCTTATTCTCTTGGAGAACTTCAGTTAAGTGCACAGATGTGGCACAGGAGCTGACAGAAGTAATTACGCTATTCCTGAGGGTTAAGTGGAGCTATTCCATGGATACTTCAGTTAGAACTCATGTGAGAGAGTTTGGTGGAGTTGATTGAGGAAGTTAATGGAGTTGTGTTCAGTTTAACTAATCTAAACATAGTTGAGCTAGTTGTATCTAGTCTAAATGATTGATACACTAGTGAGAGTGGTGTGAATTAATTATTAATTAATTCACTAATTATAAACTCATTAATCAACAAAAGAATACATCAGTTAACTTCAGTGCATGGACAGTTTCAGTGGAGACCAATGAAGAGGTAGGTGAAAGAGCAGTGTGACTATCAATTGTGACTATAAGTGATGCATGGTTTTCATCCAACACTTAGTAGAGATGCCTTTAAATACTGTGTGAGAAATGCTGGGGTAATTTGAACTCATCAAGAGCCATTCTTCAGCAGGGATTGCGCAGTAGAGGCAGGCTATCAAGTGGCAGAGATTGGAGCATGTGTTTTGCTAAATCTAGCTTGATTAGTGTGTAGCAATTGGAGATTGTATTGAGAGCTTGTGAGGAGCTTTGTATAATGATTGTTACATGATCTCTATGACATATATAATATATAGATAGTTGGGGGTTTTCAGCTTTAAGCTTTCCCATGAAATACTGTGTTCATATGTGTGAATTTTTATGGTTTTAATGTGTGCATGCAATTGATATTATTTCTGAAATTAATGATCAATGGTAGAAGAGATTCTATATTGTGCACGAAGATAAAATAGTGTGTGATCAAGAGAATCTCGGTGGATAACATATTATTTATTAAAATTTCTATAATTTTAATGCTAGAAGGAAGACGATTGCTTTTGAAAGTCGTCCAATCAAAGGAAAGTATTTACAGAAACCTATTTATGAGAAGGAAATGTTAGCAATACTGCATGCACTAAAGAAATGGAGAACTTACCTAATGGGAAGACACTTCAAGGTAAAAACTGAACATGATAGTCTTAAACACTTTTTGGAACAAAGCCTATCTTCAGAAGAGTAGCAAAAATGGGTCACAAAGATGTTGGGTTATGACTTTGAAATAATATACAAAAAAGGGAAGCTAAATTTTGTTGCAGATACACTCTCAAGAAAGAATGAAGAGGTGGAAGCATTACTTTGTGCCATTTCTATTATCCAACCAGATTGGATAACCGAAGCAAGAGATGAATGGAAGAAGGACGAAGACATGTGGACACTCATTCAAAAGTTACAACAAGATCCTAGTACATCTGATACATTTAGCTGGAAAAATGATTCCTTATGGTACAAATATTGCTTATATCTTTGTAAGAATTCCCAAATAAAATAAAAGATTCTTTTGGAATTGCACACTTCTCCTTTAGGAGGACACACAGGATTTTTAAAAACTTACCACAGGGTGAAGAAAGAATTTTTTTGGGATGGCCTTAAATCTGATATTCAAAAGTTTCTGGCGGAATGTTTGGTTTGCCAGCAGAATAAATTTGAGACAATTAAGACCCTGGGTCTTCTACAACCTTTATCCATTCCAAGTCAACGTTGGGAGGAGATTTCAATGGATTTTATCACAGGTTTACCCAAGTTCGAAGGAAAGAGTGTCATCATGGTGGTAGTTGATAGACTTACCAAGTATGCACACTTTTGTGCATTATCTCATCCATTTAAAGCAAGTACAGTTGCTAATACATTTATGGACAGAATTCAAAAGCTACATGGAAGCCCAAGGGTTATTGTGAGCGACAGAGATCCCATTTTTACTGGAAATTTTTAGACGGAGTTATTTTCTTGTTTGGGTACTCAATTAGCTCATAGCTCATCTTATCATCCTCAATCTGATGGTCAAAGTTTCAAACTGAGATAGTAAATAAATGTTTGGAAGGATATCTTCGTTGTTTTGTATCTGATAAACAAACACAATGGGTCAAGTGGTTACCTCTCGCTGAATGGTGGTATAACACTTCCTTCCATACTGCAGCAAAAATGACCCCATTTATGGCACTTTATGGATATCGTCCACCATCCATCACATCATCTTTAAGAGAAAATTCGAAGGTTCAAGCAATGGAAGATCACATCGAGCATCAACAAGAATTTCTCCAACTCTTAAAGGAAAACCTAAATTTGGAACAAAATCAAATGAAACAACAGGCAGATCAACATCATAGCGAGAGAAGTTTTGATGTAGGAGATTGGGTATTTTTACGGCTACAACCATACAAACAAATGTCCCTCAAGCAAGCTAAGAAGGATAATAAATTATCGCCAAAGTACTATGGTCCTTACAAGGTGTTGCAAAATATTGGTACTATGGCATACAAGTTGGAGCTTCCTGCTTCCTCATGAGTGCATCCAATTTTCCATGTTTCATGCTTAAAGAAGGTTATAGGTGAAAATATTCCAGTTCAAACAATATTTCCAGAACTTGATGAGGAAGGAAAAATCATATTGGAACCTGAAGTGGTCATGGAAACAAGAACTCGACAGCTACGGAATTGATCGATTTCAGAGTATCTCATCAAGTGGAAGAACTTACCCACTGAAGATTCTACATGGGAGGATGACAATTTTATACAAAAGCACCCAGAGCTACTCAAGCGTCGAGGACAACACTTTTTTGAAGGAGAGGGGCATGTTAGGTCCCTATATTACTAGTATAGTCCCTTATAATTGTACCCTTGTAACCCCCATATTGTTATTATTGTGCCCTTAAATTATTATTGTTAGGTCGGATAAGATTACATTGTGGCCCCACTAGGATTATATTCTGGGATTATATTCTTGCCGCATGGACTCCTATATATAGAAAGGAGGTTTTGTAATTTGAATCATCCAATAATTTTTCATTCATGTAGTGTATTGGAGGTTGCCCCCTCAAAGTGGCTTATTTCTAAGGCGTTGATATCTCTTTTCTTCTATTTTTGGAGTTGGTTTCACAAAATGGTTTTATTTAACTGTCGAGGGCTTTTGTTGGCTTAGAGTCTTGTTGCTAAGGCCACATGGGGAGGGGCTCGCCCTCGGGGTTGGCCCCTTCGAACCCCCAAACTCAAAACCAATATAATTTAAATAGAAGCCGAACACTATGGTTTTTAAGAACCATTAGTAGCCCAGATAGTAAGGGAGGGCGCGTACAGGCGAGAATTCAAGCAGTCGACTCTGGTGGAGTCTGAACCAACATTTTATTACATAGTGTCGAGGGCAAGTGGCGGCCTTAGGGCTGGCCACATGTCACCCTCTCATTGGCCGAAATTCAACCCATTCAATAAAAAATGTGGCACGTGTCATGATTTGAATGGCCTGAATGGAATATTCTAGGGAATATTCCTTAGAATATTCCAAGAATATTCCCTAGAATATTCTTTTTTTAAATATTCAAAACCCAGTCAAACTTGATCAAAGGCCAAAAATTGTAATTTACTGGACTTTTCAAATCGCGATAACTTCTTCATACGGTGTCAGTTTTTTTAACCATTCACAGTGCCAGAATCAAGAAGAAGAGATCTATCTGGTCTCTTAGGTTCAATACACTTTCGAACACTTTGAAATTTGAGCTATCACATAGGTCCATGATTCAAATCTTATCACACCTCCCCATTGGGAATCTTTTGGACCCCAAAAGACTAATTACTTGATCTGTTCAGTAGATGAGAGTACAACACCCTCACATTTCTTCCTCCATACACTTTTCCTTGCTTGGATAGTGCCTTTGAACCACAACTCAAAGGTAGTCAACACTTCCCTTCTTAGATGCTCTTGTCCTCCTATTAAGAATTGTATTCCTTGAACTCACTCAAAAATTTATGGTGAGAAATTTATAGAAGGTAGTTGACCATCATGTCCTTGATCATCAATCCAAGGTGGCTCAAACAAACATAAGTTTCCAACAGAAATGCATACATAACTAAAATTTTCATATGTATAAATGAATGTATGTCTTACTAAGTCAAGAAGTCAAACCACTTATTACCAGGCCACTTCCATGGCGATTTTTGCTGATGAAAATATTCTTCATATGAAACATCTGTTCTCACATAAATGATGGAATATTTGGTTCCACTTTCACCAGTCTTGTTATCCTCTTGCATCATGTGCTTGGGATGATTAGTTGGATGCAGTGTCCAACATTGGGAAACAAAATTTCCCTTCTTCTGGTAATGTGTGCAAGTCTTTTGCACCTTCTTTGAAAGTTTCCTTTGCTTCAACTGTTTCCTATATGCCTTCATCCTCTTCCAACATTTTGAAACATCATGGTTACATAGACCACAATATGCACAACAACCCTTTCTTCCATTCAAGCATGCAAATTTGTCATGCGTATCAGAAACATAATCAACTTGACTATGGGAAGAATTATACCTCAAATGCTGCTTTTCATGTCCATCCTTTTTACCTTCACGAGGAGATGAATTGGTATAGGTTCCAGCTTTCTTTTGAAGACTAACATGAGTGTTCATGTCTTGATAGCTATCCAAACTCTCATGCTCACCATAAGTAACTATAGGAACCCCTTGACTGAGGAATAAGGATAACCATGCTCTAACAAAAACCTGAGTGATAAATAAAAAGTTTGTATATGAGGCGAGCATGTCCCATGCTCATTATGACAAGTAGTGAATAAAATCCTATAGATATTGGTTGTGTCAAATCACACTATAGCGGGTGACATGTTGATGGTTGGTGATGATAAATGCTGATGCCCTCAAGTGTTTTTCTTGAATAAATAGCCTAAATCTAGTGCCTCCATGCTTCGTCTAGGTGAAGCACTTTATGTGTGTGGTGCTTATGTATGCATGAGTCTTTGACTTTAGGTAATCCCTTGCATCATGGTGTAAGCACTATTGAATGAGGTGATTAGGGATGTCTAGGTGCTTATGGATGTGTGGGGATATGTGGGTCCTTATGGTGGACCCTATATTAGGTGTGCAAACCTATCTTTGATTTTTTGCATGGGTTTGCACATGGTTTTCGGCATGATGGTTTTCTAATCATGGTATTTTGTAGATCTAGTCAAGGGAACTATGGTTATGTTATAATCCAGGGTTAATGGATTATGGTTTATGAATTCTTCGGCATGTATATATATGTGTTGTAAGACTAAAAGGAATATAATGAAAAATCAAGCTGGTAGTCCCGTTTTGGGATCCAAGGAAAAATATCTTTGTATATTTGTTTTATGTTTTATGCTGTCACTATTATTTTTTTTTGCTTTTAAGAATTCGTTTGCAGATAATTATTGTATAGGGTTAAAACCTTCATTCTTATACTTGACTACTAAATGAAATTGTTGTAAGAACCCCATCCATTTGTAGTGTTTAGTCTATTGCAACTTACTTTGGGCCTATAGGTACTGTAAGGACTAGTGATATTTGTGTATTATGGTCTCCTTACCCATGAGATAATGTTTTCACTTTTGAAAATTTACACCAGAGCATAGAGATCCTTGTCATAGGTAGGTTAGTTGAGAACCACCCCATGAAATACTTTCAAATGGTAGCATACAAGCCTTCCTCCCTACATCAATACCAATCCCATCACATAACCACTCACTCAAAATTTGTGTGGAGAAAGTTGCAATAGAAAAATTTTGATGGTTTGAAACACCACCTATGCTTAGAAACAATGCTATCCTTACTCAATCTGCAACAACCTTTTGAGATTGACAAATATGCTTTAGGATATGTTTTGGGTGCAATTCTCAGCTAACATGGACAAATAAGTGTAATCCATCATACAATATTGTCACTAATGGAAGCATTACATTCTTAGGAAAGAGATAGTCATCCACACTGATCATAGACCTCTGTATTTCATGCTAACATAAGGAAAAGTTTAGAATGATCACCATCAAAAGTGGCCCACATACTTGCAGTAGTTTCATCTCAATATAAAATATAATACGTGGAGCACCAACCACGTTGTAATTCTATATGATTACTGCCTTGGTTGTCCTCTAGTTTCAACACTAATCACGGTGCTCCACTCCTACAGACATGAGGCCTCTAGGTGGCCCCAACACCATGAGAGTGATCCTGATTTTTCTACCACCTACCAAATGTTGAGTAGAGACATGATTATTGATGATTCTCCATTTCAAGATGGATCATTATGATATATAGGCCATTTCTATGTTCCTTCAAGCGAGCATACAAAGATGATTTGGGAAGCTCACTACATTCAGGTGGAAGGACACTTTAGTGTGGAAAATAAAATGATCTTTCTACAAAAGTATTTCTATTAGATAAAACTTCAATAATATGTTAGCAAGTATATCAAGTCTTACACAACCAACACATTATCAAACTATTCATTAAGAAGCAAGGCATGTACACCCCTCTTCCTACTCCTGTCAGGCCTTGGGAATCGGTCTCGATGGACTACATGTTTGGTCTTCTCAACCAAGTAGCGATGATTGTGTCTTTATGGTTTTATATTGATTTTCCAAGATGGCCATTTTGACAACTTGCAAGAAGAATATCATAGTGTATTTCATTTCTAATCTCTTCTTTGAATAGTTGTGGGTACATTTTAGGATACCATAGACCATCCTATCAGATTGAGATAGTAGGTTCCTAGGAACAATCTAGTTGAGGCTATGTTAATTTTTGGACACCAAGCTCACCACCCCAAAATTGATGGTTATAATAGGTTTTGAATAGGTCAAGCGCAAATATCTTGCGCATGTACACCTCCAAGAATCCAAACACATGAGATGAAAATCTCCCCTATTTTCAACGCAACTACAATACCCTCCATATCTTGACTAGCCATTTCCATTTTCATGTGGGCATATGATTTCAACCATTGGGTCCTATTGATATAGCACTAACCCTCATGTTGACACTGGCATAATCTTCCCATGATCACTCTGATGCCAAAAAAACCACAAAATTCATTGAATAAATTCAACACATTCGTCAATAGGTCCATGATATTTTGCAAAAAATCAATACTAAGTAAAAGTAGTGCCATGATCAACAATGAGAACCACAAAAATTTCAAGTAGGAGACAAGGTTCAATTGTAGACCTTACACCATCACCAAGGTTTTGGGTGATAATGATTTAGATCTAAGTATTCCCCCTTCATTGTCTTACCCCTAGTGTCCAATGTGGATCGCCTTTGACCATACTTTCCACCATTACTGGACACATAAAAGATAGCAGAGTAGTTGAAACCAACAAAGCCCAACCCCATCTGCATGGAATAGGAAACCATTGATAATATTGTGGACATACATGTTAAAGGCACTCACTAATGGAGGATCCAACTTTATTGGGTTATCAAATCAGGGCAACTCCAACGCCAAGGAAAGTGGCTCACCTAGGGCCAAGTTTAGTAGAAGTTTCCCAATATGATGGGGACACTAAACACAATGGAGAACATGTCTTCCTAGGGAGGATAATTGATCCATGTGGATATTAGTGTTCACCCATCTATTCCACTAGCTCAAAGTGTAGTTCTCCAAATTGGAAAATTTTCTATAGTTTTTTGGTTACTAAGCTTAAAGGGCCATTTTGAGGTCCTAAATGATGTTTTTTTGACGTGGAAGGAGCCCATGTGATATTTTAGGACTATTGCATAAGCCCTAATTCGAATGTGTAACTCTCATCTAGATATTTCCAACAAGCTATAGAGCATGCCAAAAGGAGATCATATGTAAACATTATGACCCTGAGAAGTTGATGTACCAACTAACCCTATTGGGGCCCTCAAGCCTTCTGGAATTTCATCTCCTAGGATTAGGTTTTTGGATGTTTAAGGTTTCTTCATTGGTTCTTATGTTAAAAAGAGAATTTTAGCCTCATTGTAATGTGATTTAGTGAATGCGCATAACCATCACATCTCTTGTTAGAGATAAGCTACCACCATTTGAGTGACTTTGTTTCATTCCAAATTTTTATAGTTTCAACGCTTTGCATTTATTAATAGAAGTCAAGTTTCTCTAAATAGACATGTTCCATTTATAAATATATATTTATTTTTGTTCCCTTCATAAATCTGGATCAATTATCAGCGTGAATCTAGCTCTAAATTGTTGAAACACATCCTTGAAGAGCCCATCCTCTATATACACATCTCTATATGAATTATTGGTGAAAGGCTCCATGTGCATTAGAGTTACCAAAACTATAAATTTTGATGTTGGTGTCCTCAAACTCACAGTGTCAAGAAACTTGTTTATGATTCCCTTCCACACTTCCATGGCCTAACTTATGAAGACCCTCACACTTTTATGTTTGAATTTGTTGTTGTCTATAGAACTTATGACTATGCCTCATATGAACAAAAGTTGAAGTTGTTCCCATCTACCCTCAAGGATGTAGCCTTGCACTAATTCATGGGTCTTTCTGGGAAGAACATCATCACTTGGGCCCAAATGAAAGAGTCCTTCAAGAATAAGTATAAAGACTATTTTAGGTCCAAAGAAACCAAGGAATAAATCTTTATGATGACCTTAGGGCTTGACTAATTTCTAGAGTATTATGAGGAGCGGTTTCAAATAAACTATAGAAGGGCCAATTGCACCCTTGATCCTAGATCACTCAAGTTAGTTATGCTCTGAGGAATTAGGGAACAAGTTATAAAAACCCTTAATATGTTTTCTGGAGGGGATATCTATCATCTACCTTATGAGGACATCAAGGTTGTATTCAGAAATCACTCTAGGGCAGCCAGGAAAAAAGGTAGAGCTAGTTAAAGCATGACCAATACCCCTTCCTCTTCAACCTCCATTAAGCATGAGATTGGAAACATGTTGGAGGATTTTAAAAGTGATATGTAGCACACCTTTTCTTTGAAAATGGACACAATGCAGATCAAAAGGAAACAAGAGGAAGAAGAAATATCCCTAGCTATATTTTTCCCTATATGCGCTAGAAAACACCTTAGGAATGAATGCCCAATGAATGTCATAGAGGTTTTCTTAGTCCGTGAATAGGACCATGCAACAAAAAAATTCCCTTCCTTATCTGACCTTAAAGTTGTATACTAAGGGGTTGAAGTTGGACCTGAGCAACTCTACTACATAAATCAAAGAGGACCTCAAGGACCTCAGCCATACCAACAGGGCATGCAAGGTGCACCTTATTCTTACTACCATTTGAAACAGAATGCACCCTTTTAGCCTTGGTATTCTTCCACTCATCCATCAAGGAACACACCTCCTTCTTTCCTTATGTCTGTCCATATCATCCTCAACCTGTTAATCAACCATTTTAGCAATATGTTCCTCAACCACCTCAGTGGATAAACCCATCACAAGGGTGGAGGCCTAAACTCAACTAACCTCATGATTTATTGCCTCCACCCCAACCTCAACCTCAACTCACTAATCATGCCCCCCCTAAGTTGCCTTAAATTCCTACCCAGCCAAATTGGAACCCAAAAAATAAGCAGGCACAACAGGTTTACAGTGGAGAGACATCTTACCCTGTCTATGCTATGGAGATCCATGAGATTAACCTTAGTTTGAGGAGATTTCTCCCAGAAAATCATCCACCATATCCACCTAAAGAGGTTGAAGAGGAAAAGGAAGAGAGTACCCCTTAGATAAATCCACCTCCTTTTCCTGAGCGACTGATTCACCCTAGCCATCACACCCTAGAAGAGACTGAACTTCTAGGAGAATTTAAGAATATCTGTGTGAAGATACCCATTCTCTAGGCTATTAAGGATATTTCCATTTACAATAACATTATCAAAGAAAAATGATTCTAAATCCTGGGAGAAAGGAGAGAGACACCCCCACCATCAATGTTGTAGGTCAATTCTTTGATCTAATGTTGGGAGAGTGATTTTCCTGAAATACTTGGACCCAGGGAGTCCAGTAGTGGATGTACACATTTATGGTATCATTTCCCCCCATACATTAATCAATTGTGGGGCTGCCATAAATGTGATGACCAGAGACACCATGTTGAAACTCAACCTCCAGGGAGCTTTGAGGAAGACCACTACATTTATGCAACTTACAAATAAGGGATTTGTTGAGGATGTCATGGTCTCCATTGAATCTTGGGACTATCCCACTGAATTCTTAGTACTCCAGCCCAAAACCAAGTTTAATGTTTATCCTATCATTCCAGGAAGACCTTGGTTGGCCATTGTCGATGCTTATATCAGTTGTAGGGTTGGAAATATGACTATGAAGAATGGGACCTTGTCAAAACAATTGGTATTATATCCTCCTGCTGGCCTTATATTGAACATGTTATACCTTTATGGGTGGAGGATGAAGAAGAATATCAATTGTACCATGCCATACCCTACCATTTTTGTACCTTATATGTTGTTATCAGAGGGGGTAAGCCTGATGAAGATGACCTCATAGACCATATCCTTCAAATCCAACCCCCAACTGCCATTCCACTTGATGACCTGGTAAGAGAATCTGAAAGTAGCCCTTGGACTGAGCTATGCTCAGTTGACTCATCCCCTGAACCTACCAAGATTTTAGAGTTTGGCCCATCCATATCCCTAAAGATAAACCCCTCTCTCACAACCAAAGAGGAAGAGAAATTGTGATAGTTGTTGAGGGAGAACTTAGATGATTTTTCTTGGGATTACAAATACATGAAAGGAGTGCATCCATCGGTCTTCACACATCATATTTACATCAAATAGGGATGCAAGCATCTACGCCATCCCTAGATGAGAATAAACCCAACCTTAAAGGACATAGTAAAGAATGAATTACATAAGTTGTTGGATGTAGGGTTCATATACCCCATATCAGACAATGAACGAGTGTCTCCTCTTCTCTTAGTCCAAAATAATAATGGGAAGTGGAGGATTTGTGTTGACAATGTTATCACTCATTAGTTTAAAAAATTCCATTGATAGGGTTTCATGTTGTCACATAAGTCATTCTCATGAAATTTTTGATTTTTTTTTGCAGTTGGTGATATCCATCATAAGTCTAAAACCCATCCCAAACCATGTCATATCATGTCAAATCAACCTAATATCATCTAGTTTTCATTCCCATGCATTTTAATCACAAAATGTTACACCTATCAGTTTTTCATAGTTTCATAGCAAATTACAAGGCAAATCAACATATTTCACTATGAAACTGCGTAACAGTTCCATAGTGAATCTGTCAGCAGCTAAACTGTTTTTGCTACGAAACTGGGTTTTTCTGTAGAAAGGGTCAGAGTGGTGTGAGGTGTCAATGTTTGATTAGACAATTATAGGGTGAGGTCATTTGAGTTCTTTATGATGATTCCCAAACACACATAGTCGTATTTTCCTGTCATTATTACTTTTTGTGGTCACATGTGCCATCATCAAAGTCAGAGTTGTCAAATAACCTTTTAAAACTTGACCCCAAGCTGCTCTTTGTCATTTACCGTTCAATACTTGCATATGAAGTATCTCACTATCAATATTTGAGAGCTACTTCACCATACAAGTAGGTTTTTTTTAATTTGGTTCTGCAGGTGTCATCAACAAGCGAGGCAACGAAGAATATAAAGAATCATGGCATTGAAAAAGAAAAAAAATAAGGGTGGTCATTGTATAAGGTATGAACCCATGGATTTGAAATTGCTGAATGAATATTCCACTGCTATGGAGGCTTTCAAGAGTATAGGCTGCCTACAATTCTACCCGAAATTGTACGGTTTCCGTGCAAAAATTTCAAAATACTTTGCCACCAATTTTACAGGGACAACATCAAAGGTTTGGTTTTTAAATCTCACTGTGTCACCAGAGATCATATCACAAGCTACATAAATTCCTAGAAGTGTTGAAGAATGGTTTAAAGGCACAAAGTTCAGAATGAAAGGATGTGAAGAGTTTCTCAAGTAAGAGCACAGAGAAGCTGATACAACAAATGGCATCCCCAGGAGTTATATGAAAGATAATTATGCTAAGCTACTACTGATGATCCAAAAATACTTCACGTGTGAGGGGAGATTCCACATGGTTTACTCTTACCATATTAGGCTCCTTCTGCATTTTTTTGGTAAGCAACCTCTTGACTTACCCTTATTTTTATACCAGAGTTTGGGAAAGATGTCAGATAGAGTTCAAGTCAAGTCAGAAGGTAATGAAACATCAGTATTTCACCATGGTCTAATAAATTTGTTAGTGCTGGAAGAGTTGAAAAGGTTAAACAGAGATTGGACCTCTTTTTTGTTTATGATTGGGTATGAAGTAGATGTAATGACTCCAAAGAAAGTTTCAAAACCTAAAAATACTACATCCTCTACATCCCCAGCTGCAACACAAGATATTGGTGAAGAAGGAAGATCGTTTCATGCAGAACCAATGGACATTGAAGAAGAACCTTTACAAGAAAATAATATCCCTAACCAACACCTGCAAAACAAAATATTAGCAAACAAAGCAGTAAGAGAATAACAAGGAGTCAGACATTGGCCAAAGGAAATCTGGAAGACATTCTACATGCAATAGATATTGAGGAGTCCTCAATAGTGCAAGCAAAAGACATTGAAGGTGATGGAAGAAAATTGAAGAGAGGTAAGTCTGTCAAGAAATTGGATTTTGGAGGTGAGGATGTTGGCTTCATATTTCAGCCAAGGAAGCCAATGACTAGGTTTGCAAAGAAATCCATGGAGAGAAAAAACACAGAGAAAGTCAGTGAAGGTACACAGCCAAAAAACATCATAGATTTATCCCCAGCAACAGAAGAAGTTGTCACTGTGCAAGAAAAGGGAAAGAAGAATATGGTTGGAAAATCAAAGACAGAAACCCTCACAGAACAAATAAGACAAATAAGGGAAGAAATAGTTGAATTGAAGTTTGAAGCAGAGGAGCACAAGTTTGAAAAGGATGAGTTTGATCAAATGATGAAAAGATGGGACAATCAACTCTCAAATGTTTCAGAATCAATGAGTAATGCCAAAAGACTGCTGAAAAGGACCAAGCCTCTAAGACTTATGGCCAAAGATACTAGGAAGTTGACTTTTTACCTGCAAGCTAAAAACAGATCATTGCAAAATCAAGTGGAAGACCTTCAGGAAAAAATGGACATGATTCAAGATGAGCTGGAGAAGACGAGACTGAAAATGAAAGTGGCTGAAGAATTTGAAGGTCAACCTACAGTTAATGAAGATGAAACTCCCAAGGACTAAAGAATTTAACGGAGACATTTTTGTTAAGGTTTATAGCTTGAAAGTGATATAATTTTGGCTTAGAAGATCAAAATTTGAAGAAAATTAAAAAATATGCAATTTATGTCTTGTTAGGCAGTTTTGTAGCGAGCTCCAAGCTTGAAGGTTGAAAAACGCTATGAAATTTCTGAAGATGCTTTTTTTCCATTAAAATCATTTTTATGAAGAATTAAGGAGGGAGCTTGACTGTATTTAGATATTTTTTCATAGAAATTTTTTTTGACCAGCAGAGGTGGCAGAAGGAAGAGTGAAAAGATAGAAACCAGTTCGCTACTAAACTACGCTACGAAACTGCCTAAAATGCTTTGTTTTGCAGCGAGGGGTTTCTGAATGATTTTTGAAGATTCAAAGGGCATATGGAAGATAAGACAGCCATGTGGAGACATTCAAACAGATGTGGAGACATCTCAGCAAATGTTTATATCATTCGAAATGTGTGCCTTCTATACAAAACAGCATGAAGAAAAATTTGTAGTTGTAATTGATTCTTTCCTAGAAAATAGGATAGTTGTTACTAAATTCTTGGAAAGTGTAATTGTCTTATTTCATGGAGAATTCCATTTGAACACTTTATCCTTATCTATGTAATGATTCCAATATTAGAGAAGTGGAGGTAATAAATGTAATTAGAGTCCCATTAGGAGATACACTCTTAAATTGAATAGGTGTCTTTTTATGTTCCATAAATAGAGTTGTTAGTTATGCTTAGCTGTCAGACTTAAGGTTCGATGATCCAGCATACGATAAAATGTACAAAGAGTCTATTTATAGACAGAAGATCGAATATCAAAGAGTTGGAGAATATTGTACTAAGTTGCTACTCTGTAATAGTTTTTTCAGTTTTAGTAATATACAGTGATATTTGCTTCTTTACTTGAGATTCGAAGGAGGTGTCCAATGTGTTATATGTTCTATATCTTTCATGTTTAAATATCTGCAGTTATTTTGATGTCTAATTACTCAGAACTCGTGGTGACATGCTCTGACTTCCTTTAGAGGTTAAATTACTATTTTCTTCTTGTGTTGTGTGTGTACTATCTTTTCAGTGAAACCTCCATTTGCCTCAGTTTCCATAAGAAGAAATATTTTCATTGAGTTTACTGATGTTGACCCCATAGCCCAATGGTATAAATTACCTACATTTTCAACATGGAACTAATCAAAAATTAAGTTACAGTTATAGAGTTATCCATCTAATAAAATTTCCATTGAAAATCATCAGTTACCTTGAGAGAACCCTCTAAAACTAAAGAGGCTAATCTTCACTTCAAAGTGGTTGCAAGAGTTACAGTAAGTTGATTGATGAGTAGCCTATCAGACTCAATTTGGTGATAACAGAATATAGAGAATTGAACAAAGCCACAAAGAAACAAATTTTCCCTTTGCCTTTCATTGACCAGATCTTGGATGGTCTTACAGGAAAGAAGTTATTCTCTTTCTTGGATGGATTCAGTGGTTACAATTTGATTCAGATCAGCCTTGAAGACCAAGACAAGACCACATTCACATGTCCTTGGGGAACCTTTGCTTATAGAGTTCTTCCCTTTGGCCTATGCGATTCCCCTGCCACTTTTCAAAGATAAGTTTTGAGAATATTTGCCAAGCTTGTCCATGATTCTATGGAAATATGCATGGATTCCCTATGGGTATGATTTCCAAGAGGCCCTCATTAGGGTAATTTTGAGGTCTAAAATGGGCCTCCTAAGGAAAATTTACAATCAAAATAAACTTTATAAGAAACAATAGGATTCAATATGATGATGTCAACCATGGGGGATGATTCACCATTTTTTGAGTAAAAAAGTAAAAAGATTAAAAAATAATAAAATAATAAAACTACTTTTTCAACTCATATTTTCAACTTATCTCCCTAAGGTTTTACTCAAATTTCGAGCAAAAGTACTCGTTATATGCAAAAGTTAATTCCTCATCCAAGGAGTACCCATGTTGCATAATTTTGATGGACCCTGCTACACGAAAAATGAGAAATACATGAAAAAACGTGATGGCAATTACGTTTTCCATGTATTTTTTATTTTCCATGTAGTCGGGTCCCTTTAAAGTATGCAACATGGGTACTCCTTGGATGAGAAATCAAATTTTGCATACAACGAGTCTTTTCACTCAAAATTTGAGTAAACCCATAGGGAGATAAGTTGAAATTTTGAGTTTAAAAAATAGTTTTTTTTTTCTTCTTTCCCTCTAAAATTTGATGATGTAATCTAATCTTATTTTATTATTTCCATTATTATTTTATAATTTCCTTAGGAGGCCCATTTTAGACCTCAAAATTCCCCTAATGCTCCAATCTAGCTAAATTCCCAAGGAGATGCATTAAAATGCATCTCTATGAGTCCCGAGAAGTGTGATTTTTTAGGAAGGCAGGGATTGTCCTTGGCCATGTAGGTTTTAACCCTGTACAGAAATTATCTGCAAAAAAATCTTAAAAACATAGAATAAACAATAGCGAGAGCATAAAACATAAAATATATATACACCGGTATTTTTCCCTGGATCCCAAATCGAGATTACCAGCTTGATTTTTCATTATATCCATTATAGTGTTACAACACATATATATATAGTCTAAAGCATTCATAAACCCTAATCCATTAACCCTGGATTATAACATAACTGTTTTTCCCTTGAATGAATCTACAAAATACCAGGGGCCCCAAAACCATGTGCAAACCCATGCACAAAACCATGGGTGTGCCTGCCCACTGAAAAATAGGGTCCAATTTTTTTTTCCCGGGGCACTGCCTCGCACCCCACGCAGGGGCTACCCGCCCCCTGCAAACCCCCAGATAGGGTAGTTTCTTCCCCCCTATTTCTCCCGGCGCAACGTACAGGTGGGATATCCCCCCCCCCACGCATGCGAATAATCATGGAAAGAATATAACACACACCCAACATTCTCCTACTTGTTTTCTTTCTGCAAGGGGCCACAGGAGAGCTTAGTCATTTGTCTAGACCTACAACACCCATTGTTTCTCTGCACCAAGAGAACTTCTGAGTGCTCACTAGCTTCATCAATGCATCTGCAACATTCTTCAAAGTGTCCACGTTTACCAGCAACACCTTTTTATCCTCAACCATATCTCTCAGAAAGTGATATTGAACATCAATGTGCCTTGTCTTTAAATGATAAGCAGGGTTCTTAGCCAAGAAAATTTCAATTTGGTTATCATGGTCTATCCTTATAGCTCGCTGCACCAACCCATATTTGAACACAATCTCTACATCCAAACTGATTCCTTGCTTGCATGAGTGGTTTCAATGTATGTTTCCTATGTAGTTGAAAGAGCCACTACATACTGTCTTTTACTCATACAACTGATTGCACCTCCAAATAGGCTAAACACATACCCACTTGTAGATCTTCTTTGGTCCAGATCTCCAGCCCAATCTGCATCAACAAAACCACATATGTCCAAAAAATTATCCAATACTTGTCTTCCCTAGTAGCACAAACCATAATCACTAGTACCACACAAATATCTGAAAACTTGTTTCACTTATGTCCAATATTCCTTCCCTGGTTTACTATCCTGCATATTGAACCTCTACAATATTGTCTCTACATACTTCCTTTGATTTAACTAGAGCTTCCTCTTTGCCTGATCTATCTTAATTTCCATGCCCAAAATAAAGTTTGTAGCACCAATATCATTCATGTTGAATTTGGAGAACAATTGGGTCTTCAAATCCTTGATTGTTTCTTTGTCATTTCCAATCAGTAACATATCATCCACATGCAAGACCAAATAAATAACACAGTCACCAATTAATTTAAAATACACACAGTGATCCTATTTACTTCTGGTGAAGCCAAGTCCCCATATGGAGGTATCAAATTTATGATACCACATCCTTGGCGACTATTTTAACACTTATAAAGACTTTTTTAACCTGCATACTAGTTATTTCTTGCCCTTCACCATAAAGCCTTCAAGTTGCTTCATGTAGATCTCCTCTTCCAGATCCCCATGAAGAAATGGTGTCTTCACATCCATCTATTCTACCTCAAAATCAAATTCAGCAGCAACAGATAAAATTAATATAATAGAAGTAACCTTGGCAACAGGAGAAACAATATCACCAAAATCAATTCTCGGCACCTTGGAATAACCTTTTTCTACCAACCGAGCTTTGTATTTCTCCACCTTGCCTTATAAATACATCTTCTTTTTAAAAACCCATTTTCTCCTGATGGGTTTCCTTCTAGCCAGCAGCTCCACCAGATCCCATGCCTCATTTTTGTGCAAGGATGCCATTTCATCAACCATGGCCTCCTTCCAGAGTTTTCCATCCTATGAATCCACTGCCTCCCTGACAGTTCTGGGATCATCATCAGTGATAGTTAAAGAAAAATTTGAACAAAAAGTAGATGAACTATACCTTTCTCGTTGCCTTCTTTCTCGAACTGATCTTATCATAGCTAGATTTTGTGGCTCTTCCTCTTATGAATCTTGTTCTGTTATAGAGTCTGATTCATCTTCCTTTAGCTCAAACTCTATCTTCTCAAGTTATTTAGTAGGAATTCATGTTTAACAACATATTTAACCTCTATAAACACCACATCTCTGTTGTACACAACCTTCCTTATTTCTAGGTTCCAAAGTTTGTAACCTTTTAAACCATCCTTATACCCAATAAAGATGCACCTTTCAGATCTATTATCCAACTTGGTCCTTTTCTCCTTTGGAACATGTACATACACATCACATACAAATACCCTTATATGTGAAAGAGAGGGTTTCTTACTAGTACATATCTCATGTGGAGTATTTCCTTCCAACGCTGATGAAGGTGATTTTTTAACCAGGTAACATGCAGTCTCCACTTCCTCTGCCCAGAATTCCTGTCCTAACCTGATACCACTGAGCATGCTTCTTGCCTTTTCCATCAACATTATGTTCATTATTTCTGTAACTCTACTTTGATAAGGTGTTTATTGAGTAGTATTTTGTCGTGCTATATCACTTCTTATAGAACTCTTCAAATTCCTTCTTGCAGAACTCTCCACCATTATCTGACATCGACACCTTTATCTTCTTCTCTGCTTGGTTTTCCACCAGAGCCTTGAATTCTTTAAATCTATCAAAGACTTCAGATTTATTCCTCAAGAAATATATCCATGTATTCCTTGAGAAGTCATCTATGAATGAAACATAGTACACAGACTTACCCAGTGATGGAACCAACATTAGTCCAAACACATCACTGTGCACAAGCTCTAATATCTAGTTCGCCCTCTTAGCACCAGAAGGAAACTCACCCAATTTTTCTTCCCATATACACACTGTTCACATAAATAGAAATCCAAAGAGAAATTGGACATACCTTCTACCATACCATTACCATGCAATATGTAAAGGCCCTTCTCTCCAATATGTCCAAGCCTTTGATGCCATAACATGGTATTTTCTCCAGAGACTGCTAGGCTTTCTGTTCCACTTTTAGGAACCACACAACTATTGCACCCATCAATAACAGTGCTTGTACAAAGTTCCAATCCGAACTCCTCGCATTAATACTATTGCTCCTCGAACCATATTGCAGTTATATTTCTTGAAAACTATTTTTACACCTGCATCATCCATCTTGATTACATAAATCAGATTTCTGGCCAATGTAGAACACCAGGAAGTGTTCTAATTATTCCACCTTGTAGATTCAGCTTGACTTTTCCACTTCCAAAATTTGTTTCCTTCCTATAATCCCCTAAGAAGACATCACCACCATCATGCTTCTCATACTCGTATAACCACTCCCTGTGGGGAGTGAAGTGAAAGGATGCACCTAATTCAATCAACCATGTCTCATGATCTACATGTGTATTTGAAGAAGAAGCCAAATACACATCTCCACCTTCATCTGAGGTGGTTTTTGCCTCTACGGAAGGAGCATCATCAGGTCCCTTTATTTTCTCAAGAGATTTAGATCTGTAGTAATTTTTGTAGTGCCCTTCCTTTCCGCATTCCCAACACACCTTTACAAACTTTCCTGGAGATTTAGATCTCCCTCTAGATTTAGATCTCCCACTCAAAAAATTATTTTTGTTTATGTTCTGGTACCTTCCTCGTACAGATAAGGCATATCCATCCTGGCCCTCAATATTTATTCGTCTCATTTCCTCCGACATCAAGGCTGAGACAATTTCATCAAAATTCATGGTAGTTGTATTTCTACCTATTGCAATAACCAGACTATCCCACGAATTTGGTAGAGAACACAAAAAACTAATGCACTTATTTTCATCTAATATTTTAATATCAACAAATGACAACTGACTTACCACAGTATTGAAGGCGTTTAGATGGTATGTCACCGAGTCTCTATCCTTCATCCTTAGGCTATACAGATTTTTCTGCAAGAACAATTTATTCACCAAAGGCTTAGATTGGTACAAAGTCCCTAAATTCACCCATAAATTCTTCACCGTAGCTTCCCTAGATACATTCAATAATACCAAATATGAGATACACAACTGTATTGTGCTCTTTGCCTTCTGATCCAAATTCGCCAAGTATTCATCTGAGATTGTCGTTGGTTTAGTACCTAGATCTACCGCGATCCACTGATCTTTATCCATCGGTAAATCCTCCATCCTGAGCTTCCACAACTCAAAACTCTGACCATTAAATTTCTCGATCTCTATCTTTCCACTGCTCGTCATCTTATTTCACCGCAAGAATCGATCCCACAGAGCTCCCACTAAACAGGGTCTACCACAGGGCCGAGCAAAAAACCCCTCAGCAGCAAAGGCATCCCCTTGAATTTGAAAAAACATTAGATACCAAATGTAGGTTTTAACCTTGTACAGAAATTATCTACCAACGAATCTAAAAGCATAAAATAAACAATAGCGAGAGCATAAAACATAAAACATATATACACATATATTTTCCCTTGGATCCCAAATCAGGACTATTGGCTTGATATTTTATTATATTCCTTTTATTGTTACAACACATATATATACATGCTGAAGCATTCATAAACCCCAATCCATTAACCTTATATTAGAACATAACCACAGTTCCCTTGACTGGATCTAAAAAATACTAGGGGTCGAAAATCATCATGCCCAAAAACCATGTGCAAACCCATGCACAAAACCATGGGTGGGTCCGCCCACCAAAAAATAGGGTCCAAAAATATTTTCCCGGGGCGCTGCCTCGCCCCCTGCTGTGCCTAGTGAAAAATATGGGGGGACTATGGCCCCCTTGTGACAACCCCCCACCCGCACATGCGACTAATTGTGGAAATAATATAACAGATACCCAATAGGGCACTCCATATCTCAGGCCCGGATACAAGTAGATCTAAAAAAAATCCCCATCATAAAAAGGGTGTCTATAGGCTATTCCTCAGAATTAGAGAGATGTCAAGAGTTTCCTAGGTTTGGATGGTTACTATAGGAGATTCATCAAGGATTTTAGCAAGGTGGTTTCACCATTGTTCGGATTTTTGGCCAAGGATTTTGAATTCTATTGGTCAAGTCTTTGTCAAGGGTCCTTTGATATCATCAAGGAAAATTTGACCACTTCCCTATACTTCGAGGTCCCAACTACGCTATGCCTTCCCATATCCATAATGATGCATCAGATAAATTTGTGGGGGAAGCCTTAGTGAACGTGGAGGATACGTTTCCCTATGCAATTTATTTCATCAACGAAAATCTATCTAAGGATGAACTAAACTATAGTGTCACCGAGAAAGAGCTTTTAGTTGTTGTCCATTCCTTGAATAAGTTCAAACATTATATCTTTGGGTACCAAAATTTTGTACATACTGACCATGCAACAATTAAATACTTAATGAAAAAACCTGTTGTGAATGCTAGAATTATTATATGGTTATTATTTTTGCAACAATCTGATTTGACCATTATTGATAAGCTAGGGAAAGAAAATGTAATTGAAGATTTTATGTCTAGACTCACATTGCCTGCAAATGATGAAAGGTTGGTTGATGATCATATTCTAGATGAGAACTTATTTTCTATCTCAGTACTCTCTCCCTAGTTTGCTGACATAGCCAACTATCTGGTTGCTAGGAGGTTTCCTCCAAACCTTTCATCCAGAGAGAACATCAAAATTGTAAGAAAGAGCACCCCTTTCACTTGGATTGGTGGAAATATTTTCAAACTAGGACCAGATCAAATCCTCATGAGATGTTTCAGGGAAGAGGAAGTTTTTGATATCTTATCAGCATGTCATTATGGGCCTTTTGGGGGTCATTTTGCTGCTAAGAGGACATCTTTCAAAGCCTTATAAGTTGGCTACTATTGGCCTACTCTCCATTAGGATGCTAAGAGATACACCAATAGATATGTGATCAGTGTAAGAGGATGGGGAAACCTACACCGAGGGATGAAATTCCTCTACAACCTTAGGTGACCTTGCGTCCATTTGATAAGTGGGGCATGGACTTCATTGGACCAATTGATCCACCATCGGAAAAAAAAGAGATACATCATAGTATTCACCGATTATTTGACCAAGTGGGTTGAAACAAAGGATGTCAAGGCAAAAACATAAGAAAAGTTCATTGAATTTTTTAGAGAGAATGTGTTTTACAAGTTTTGGTATCTCAGGGAGATAGTCACCGATCAGGGGGCTTAGTTCACATCCCATCTAATTGAGAATCTCATGAGGCAACAGAATATGAAGCACAAGACTTCTACTGCCTATCACCCTCAAGAAAATGGATAGGTGGAAGTGACCAATAGAGCATTAGAGAAAATCCTTACCAAATTTGTGAGCAACAGTAGAAAATATTGGGCAGACAAATTGATAGAGGCCACTTGGGCCTACAACACCACCTGGAAGACAACAACTAGATTTAATCCATATGACCTAGTTTATGGGAAGACAACTTTTCTTTCTATTGAACTTTAGTATAACACCCTCATAATGGAAGCTCAATTAGATTTGGATGTCACAAGGGCACAAAAAGAAATATTGATTCAACTAAATGGTTTGGATAAATTTATTATGCAGACCCTCCTTCACACAAAAGTAATACAACTACAAAGGAAAGTCTGGAATGACAAGCTGTAAATTTTTTAGATGTTATATGCTTGATGCAACTTTAATTTTTATCCCAAATATCAACCAGCAATCACATAAACAAGAAATTAAAATGCTGATAGAAAATACCAGTAGATCAACAAAAGACAAGCTAAAAATATATATGTGTGTTGGTGCGTTATGGCGGTCAATAAGATGCTTCAACCAGCAAAGTCTCAATACGGTCAGCCAATCAGAAGTGTCGCACAACCCTCGTGGACAATAAGATCATTCAACCCAAAGTCAATGAAATTCAACGTTGTCACAGTCAATGGTCAACGCAAAACAACAACAGCAAAAATTCAACACAGTCGGTCAAAGTCAACGTATAGCCTCGATTTCTGTGCCAATAAATGTGGACTGCAAAAATCATAATTCTGGGATAGATTTGGGTCAGTTTTACTAAGCGTTGACCAAAGTCAACGCTGGTCAACTCTACGCTAAAAAACCGTAGGTCAGAAAACAGAAATCTTCTTGCTGTATTTTCCCACGTGTGAGGAGAAGAGACTCCAATAGATGATCGAACCAATCAGATGAGGAGAGAGAATGTGATGTGAAAGATGAGTAAAAATAACCTCCAACGTTGACCTATTTATATCCATCAATGAGGGTGTGTGACACAACTACTAGGGCTTCAAGCCTACATTTCATTTCAGGCCGACTTGCACATATTTTGAATAAATTCAAAATAAATGTTCTGCTCATCGGATAAAGATGAAATTTAGATCAATCTTGCACCTCTCTGAAAGAGGAATCCAATAAAAATATTGGCATCTTCATCTGATCATCACGACACAGATTTTGGACCTAGTTGTCCAAAATTAACACAAGCACAGCAAAGAGAAGACATTATAGGAAGGATATTGGGCTTTTCTCTACCCATATTTAAGGACTTCAAGGGAAATTTAATGACCAGATGTCTAGGACCCTATCGGATAGAGAGATTCCATGAAAACAAAGTTGTTCAGATCAGAACCATATATGAGGAGGGGGTCCCTTTGCTCTTCAATGTTCACAGGCTAAAAATGTACAAGAGGTCCATGTCCAAGGCAGAATTCATCAACACAATCAGCAGAGAGGTGAATATAATTGGGATCCTCATAGCTTCCACTTGCATCACCCTCCTAGAGAATAAAAGAAAAAGGGTGGGGGGAGGGAGGGGGGAATAAAGAGGCCCAGGTGAAAAAAAATTTGAGGCATCTATTGGACCTTGTATATGCCCATGTTTTCATCATGAAATATCACTGTTTATACCCTAAATCCCTAGGTTTTTAGCCCATTCCATACCCTAATTCCATCACTTGCCACCAAATACTCTCAATGGTTGATTATCATGAATTTTATTTACTTTTCTATGATTAAAGATGATTATGTCATGTTTTACTGATGAAGATTTTGTTGAAGTACATTTATCATAGGGTTCCATCGCTGAAATCACTCACAAGCCAGTTAAGGATGAGATGCCTAATTTAGGGCTTTGGTACTTTTGATGCGCTTTCGAGGAAAACCAAGGGAGGTTGTGGTCCAAAATAATGTTTTAATACCTTCCCATGCATTTTATTTCACCCAGGTCGCACATGTGGGTCCCTAGGAGTTGATTAACAAATCTGCTCAAAATGTGCAAAGTTTCCAAACTGCCATGTTTGACCTCAACGTGTGTGCAGCTGGAGGTGAATCTATAAAATCTAATCAAATGGGTTTGTTAAAAATATAACCAATTATGTATATCCAAAACGGTTTCTCTAGATTCTAATTTTTCTAAAATTTATACACGGGCCTTGGAGGGGGGGAGGGAAGTATTGGCAGTTTTGTAAAAAAATCATTGTTTTTTCAGAGTTCTAGAACATTGCAAAAAAAAAAACCAAACAACCAACTTTGGGCATGATTTACGAGGAGTTGGATTCGAATGAGAAAAATACAACAAATTTTTTTGTTGGAAACATAACAAATTAGTCTCCCTCCGAACAGTTTTCCAAAATTCCACATGGTTAGGAAGATATACTAATGTCTTTTAGGTCAGTTTGTTAAAATTGTTCAATTTTCCAGAATTTAGGAAAATGAATAATTCGCCTTGTGAGTCTTATAAATGGCTCAGCCATGGTTTGTGTTGGAAGCTTGGGAAGTTTTTGAAGGAGGAGGATGAAAAGGTGTGAGCATGAGACAAAATATTGAAGGAATGTATGTAAGTGAACTTATGATTTGAATCTTAATACAATTTGACTTTGCCATGAATTCTTTGTCAATGTTATGGTTTTTTTTAATATTTAGACATTGATTTAGTTTAGACTTGCTCCAGGAGTGGCAAGGATCCACCATCGCCTGGAAGCAAGTTTTTTAAACATCATAGGATATAGGTAGTGTGTTTGATTTAGATCTAGGTGCATGGATTTTATTTGAAAGCAATTGTTAATTAGATCTCATAATTTTGATTATGTACTTAAGACTGTAATTCATTTGTTTTATGAAAATAAATAGACATATCATTTTCAACTCGTTGAAAGCTAATGAATGGTGTTGATCAATGATTTTATTTCATGAATAGCCCCTTTGTTACAGGTTTACGATTGAAATATTTAAAGGTGCTTCTTAATTGGATAAACAAGAGATCGATAACTCCATTTGTTTTAAATATTAATTGAAATCTATTATGTACCTTATTGATTTTCTTGTAACATTATGTTTTGGAAACCAATTATTTGAAATAAATGCAATGAGACCATTAAATCATTGTTTGAAGTAGTAGTTTAATTTTGAAATTCATTATGATTGTAGTTAGTTATTGGTATAACTAGTAGCTAGTGTGCTTATGTTTGAATGGTTTCTTGAGTTTGATTAAAGAAGTTTAAGGATACGATAGTTTCTTATTTTGTAGTCTCTTAGATATGAAGCATGTCAATTAAAATATTGGTTTACTTAGTTTCTTTTGAAGCAATCGCAAAGTGCTGACATAGGTTAGTTTGAATGCTTATTTGATTTGTTTTATGCATCCCGTGAATTAGATTAGTTGAAGTCTTGTTTGTTCATTGCATTAGTTTAAGATAATTTGAATGCGAGTGAATTTTATTGGGATTAAGATTTAGCATAAGTTTGGTATGATTTTAAATTAATCTTGATTGATTTAAGATTCTTGTATTTATATTAAATAGATATTATTATTTAGATTGAATTTTAATTTAGATTAAAATCGTTTGAATGGCAATTTGTATTGCTTGGTTTATGATTAATTAGAGTTAGTTTCGTTTTCACTGTTATTATAATTTCTTATTTTTTTAAGCATGTTTTCCTCAATTAATTAGCTTCAATTGGAAATAACAATTTTGTACTTAAACAAGTTGATTCCTATTGTAGTCTAGGTCTAGATACTCTGATCCCACGTTCCCTGTGCTTGTACCTCGAAGCTTACGAGCCCTCGATTGATAATTTAATGTTGGAAATTATAGTAATATATTTCTCGAACATTTTTGGTGTCGTTGCTGGAGAGGTGCCAAAGGTATCAGAGCCTAGATTCTTTCACAAGTTTTTTTATGTGTGTGATCTTAGTTGCAGGGCAATCAGAGGGCGAAGAGTGTACGGTAAGACGTGAGTGAAGAGCCACACATCTACTATTGTGGGGTTGCTCCAAATTCTAGTTGCCCAATCAAGCAATTTTGGTGATTTTTTACTACAATTAGTAGTCTTTAATTCATTTAGATTAAAAACTCAAGTTCTTTAAAGATAAACCATTTTTGGGGTGTTGTAAGAACCCCCTCTTTTTTACTAATCCATGTTGCGAGCAGGAGAATTCAAGAATGACCGAGAGCTTGAAGAATTTCCATCGAGGCGCTTTCTCAAATTCTAGCAGTAGTTGGGGTATCTTCTTCTCAGAAAGAGTTCATCCTGACTGCATTCAGGAAATTATATGTCTCTCCATAGCTAGAACATGATTTGGAAATATCCCTTGAGTCCTCTTGCCTATCTACCAAGGAGATCAATGAGCCATGTACCAAATCTGATGGGGAGCATCCAACTAAACTTGAGATCTAGGAAACTTCACCATGCCCAGCAATAAGCCTTGTGTGCATTCCAGAGACCAATTATCTAAGTTTGTTTGGCATGAACAAGGAGGACATTCAGAGCAATCCAAAAGAAGAAATAAGCCAATACCACCAGGATTACATCAAGGATTGGTTCTAGATCATAATCCAGCCAAAGTACCACTCTCATCTTCAAATACTCTTGGTATCATATCAATCGAAGCAACTGGTTTCTCATAATCTAGTATGTGTTGAAATTTATTCTGTCAAACTGAGTGTGAGTATATTTAGCATATTGTTACGAACGTGGTTGCTTTGGAGGTACTCCTACACTTGAAGGAGATATTCCTCTCTCTAGATTAGGGTAGGGTAGAAATGAATAAAACTGTTGTTACAACATCATTCTTGAAATTGCAATTCCTAAGGCATAACCATTGAAATTTTTGTCATTATGCACTCTTGTGGTAAGACTTGTTGGAAGAATCTCACTCTTAATGCCTCATATTTTATAAAGTGACTGATTATTGGCTGAGATTATTCACTGGGCCAGTTATGGGAATTGTTATGGTTATACATCCCATTCATAAGCTTAACATACTATCATCCAAGAAATATTTTCAAGTTTCTCTTTGAAGGTATTGATGAAAAGCCACCTATCGTGGACCACTCCTATAAAACCATCACAAGCTCTCATAAGAACCCTAGCATGACCTATCAGAGGAATATTTCGGTCATTATCTGAGTTATTTTATTTTCTTGAGTCTTTAGGGTAGAAGGATCAACCAGTAAAGATTAGTAATTAAAAAAATTTCATGCCATCCTGCGCTCTTAAGGAGTAGATATGTCTCCCCACTTATTAAGTAACCTCTAAGGTTAATCATAATCAGAGTCTACAAAAATATTTAGGGGAGGATAGGAGGCCTTGTAATGAGCCAACCTACCACGATCATGAGACCTAACATGCATGACATTACTGCTTCTGGTCCTAAGCCAGAGTAATGGCTTTCAGCCCAAAAAGCTGGAAGATAGGAGGTCTCATCACGAGCTGGCCTTTTCATCCATGTTACTTCTTGTGAGTGGCACTTCCATCAGCTGGTTACCAAGCTAGGAAAATGGCCTTTATCTAAAAGTCAAATAAGCTAACTATGAATCTATACCTAGTAAGTGGGACACAGACATTTCGTTAGGTTAAAAGGTATCCCTGTCAAGGCTATAGACGCCTGCTGGCAGTAAGGCCACGCCTGTGGTATCAAAGTTAATTCTACACTATGATTTACTTGTTTGTTTTTGTCTTTTCCCTGAACTCACTATCATATGTCAATGAGAATGGCTTTAATATCATTTAGTAGTGTGCTTTGGAGTTCTATATTTAAGGAATAATTTGGTTTTTATGGATGTGAGACCCTTAGTGTAGGTGATTCACTTTTCTTGAATAAAAGAAGCTTTAACTATATGCTTGGGTAATGGTAAGACAATCATCCTCGGAAGGTATCATTTTGTAATATTTCTTTTTCCCTATCTTCAATCCATTTTAAGGCCTTGGTTTTTAAATAAAGTCACTTTTACTTATAATAATGAGGCTATTGAAAGTGAAGACCTGCTGCTTTGGATTACTCTTGAGATGCTTTGTGGAAATTCTTATGGTTAATCATTTTGGGATGACATTATCTTTGCAATAAAAACATTGTTAAGCATTCCTTTAGTAGCCTTAGCATTAGTTACTCTTTTGGAATAATAAAACTCAGTCTTAACATCATTGAATCCCTGGTCACTACTTTTCTTATCTTATTGATGCAATGGAAGATGACATCTGATGAAACTTACTTACATGCTCTCACAGTTAGCCCTATGGTTTAAGTCAATGAAGCATGATTTAATATAGAAACCCTAGGCCTTCAGTCTTTGGTCTCTATCATAGTTTTTTCTTGCATGAGGACATGCAAGATGATAGGCATGGGGGTGAGAGATGTTAGGAAAAAAATGATGAGAATTGTCAGGTTTGATTCATATTTTCACCCTATGCTTACTCATGGTTTTCATTATCATTGTTCGGCTAGTATCTTAAATTTGGAGCATGATCAGGTAATTGTTCGTTATTTAACCTATTTCCTTTATTTCCATAAGATTTGCATGAAAAAAGGATTATTGATGATGGTTCTTGTGTTATTTCAGGAATTCGTATGAAAAATGCACATGCATCGACATTTCGGGATAATGTGGATATTGAGACCTTTTTTCCTTCTTCAACGGATCATATCAGCAGTCACATCATCTCGAGCCATTCCATCATTTATTTCATCTTGCAGCACCAAGGACATCAACAACAAGGGTAAAACTTGAGGTAGAGGTGGCTTAAGATTCTTTAATTGATTACATATTTAAGAAAGCTTTGATGATTAACCACCACATATTCTGTATATCTGGTTTTCCATATACCCTCCATTTGCATGCTAATCTAGGTCATAATAATATTGGTTCACATAAATGAAGTAGTAACTATAATGCCTTCCCCTCCTACATTCACACATATTGTCAGTTGAATCCAATAGAGGATGAATTTCATTGCTGCCTTTCAAGAAAGAACAATCCATAAGCATTGGCCTCGCAAAAATAGAGCATGCAAGCACATGTCTTCCCATATCCATCACCACCTCATCTCATCTACCATTTCCATTGTCACCTATCATCCTATTCATCATTTTACACCTACCATATCTATTTTTTTTTCCTCAACTTGTATCGCTCTTAAAATGAAATCTATGGCAATAAAATCTTCATGTAGTGTTGCTTCACAAGACCTAACCCTACATAAAATCCATGATGCCATAAAAACCTAGATATGAGAAAAGTCTTTTTTTGTATGAGGACATGCAAAACCTCAGGCATGGGGGGATGTTGGGACTCGTATATGCCCATGTTTTCATCATGAAATATCAGTGTTTATACCCTAAAACCCTAGGTTTTTGGCCCATTCTGTACCCTAATTCCATCACTCGCCACCAAATACTCTCTATGGTTGATTATCATGAATTTTCTTTACTTATCTATGATTAAAGATGATTATGTCATGTTTTACCGCTGACGGTTTTTTTGAAGTACATTTATCACAGGGTTCCATCGCTGAAATCACTCACAAGCCAGTTAAGGATGAGATGCCTAATTTAGGGCTTTGGTACTGTCAGTGCGCTTCCGAGGAAAACCAAGGGAGGTTATGGTCCAAAATAATGTTTTAATACCTTCCCATGCATTTTATTGCACCCATATTGCACATGTGGGTCCCTAGGAGTTGATTAACAAATCTGCTCAAAATGTGAAAAGTTTCGAAACTGTCATGTTTGACCTCGATGTGTGTGCAGCTAGAGGTGAATCTGTAAAATCTAATCAAATGGGTTTGTTAAAAATATAACCAATTATGTATATCCAAAACGGTTTCTCCAGATTCAAATGTTTCTAAAATTTATACGTGGGTCTTGGAGGCAGGTTTGTAAAAAATCACTGTTTTTTCAGAGTTCTAGAACATTGCAAAAAAATCCAAACAACCAACTTTGGGCATGATTTTCGAGGATTTGGATTAGAATGAGACAAATCCAAGAGAGATTTTTGTTGGAAACATAACAAATTAGTCTCCCTCTGAACAGTTTTCCAAAATTCCTCATGTTTAGGAAGATATACTAATGTCTTTTAGGTCAGTTTGTTAAAATTGTTCAATTTTCCAAAATTGAGGAAAATGAATAGTTCGCCTTGTGAATCTTATAAATGGCTCAACCATGGTTTGTGTTGGAAGCTTGGGAATTTTTTGAAGGAGGAGGATGAAAAGGTGTGAACATGAGCCAAAAGATTGAAGGAATGTATGTAAGTGAACTTATGATTTGAATCTTAATACAATTTGACTTTGCCATGAATTCTTTGTCAATGTTATGTTTTTTTTTTTTTAATATTTAGACATTGATTTAGTTTAGAATTTCTCCAGGAGTGGCAATGATCCACCATCGCCTGGAAGCAAGTTTTGTAAACATCATAGGATAGAGGTATTGTGTTTGATTTAGGTCTATGTGCATGGATTTTATTTGAAAGCAATTGTTGATTAGATCTCATAATTTTGATTATGTACTTAAGACTGTAATTCATTTTTTTTATGAAAATTAAATAGACATATAATTTTCAACTCGTTGCAAGCTAATGAATGGCGTTGATCAATGATTTTATTTCATGAATAGCTCCTTTGTTAGAGGTTTATGATTGAAATATTTAAAGGTGCTTCTTAATTGGATAAACAAGAGATCGATAACTCCATTTGTTTTAGATATGAATTGAAATCTATTATGTACCTTATTGATTTTCTTGTAACATTGTGTTTTGGAAACCAATTATTTGAAAGAAATGCAATGAGGCCGTTAAATCATTGTTTGAAGTTGTAGTTTAGTTTTGAAATTCATTATGATTGTAGTTAGTTATTGGTAGAACTAGTAGCCAGTGTGCTTATGTTTGAATGATTTCTTGAGTTTGATTAAAGAATTTTAAGGATATGATAGTTTCTTATTTTGTAGTCTCTTAGATCTGAAGCATGTCAATTAAAATATTGGTTTACTTAGTTTCTTTTGAAGCAATTGCAAAGTGGTGACAGAGGTTAGTTTGCATGCTTATTTGATTTGTTTATGCATCCTAAGAATTAGATTAGTTGAAGTCTTGTTTGTTAATTTCCTTAGTTTAAGATCATTTAAATGAGAGTGAATTTTATTGGGATTAATATTTAGCATAAGTTTGGTATGCTTTTAAATTAATCTTGATTGAATTAAGATTCTTGTATTTAGATTAAATAGATATTAGTATTTAGATTGAGATTTTCATTTAGATTAAAATCATTTGAATGGTAATTTGTATTTCTTAGTTTATGATTAATTAGAGTTAGTTTCGTTTGCACTGTTATTATAATTTATTATTTGTTTAAGCATGTTTTCCTCAATTGATTAGCTTCAATTAGAAATAACAATTTTGTACTTAAACAACAAGTTGATTCCTACTGTAATCTAGGTCCAGATGCTCTGATCCTGCATTCCTTGCACTTGTACCTCGAATCTTACGAGCCCTGGATTGATAATTTAATGTTGGAAATTATAGTAATATATTTCCCAAACAACATCCAAGGCCAACTCCAGGCCCTGAAAACCTCCCTGAGGAAATCCTGGAGCGAAAGAAAAGAAATAAATAAAATATCCTTGGGTGAAAAACTCATTGAGGCACCCAAGGCAGGCTTGTGGGTTGAAAACATCTTCTGAGGCAGCCCACCTGTATTCAAAAAAAAAAAACCAAATATCAAAAAAAGACGGAATAACACCAAAGAAACTAACTTGTTTATGTTTTATAGGATGATGAAAAGTGGCATATTATGGATAAAGTTGCAGCATTCCTTCATTTCCCTTATTCTTCTCTATCCATTCTCTCCATTTCCAACTCCATCACTCATCCCACCATCAAATTCCACCACCCTATGAGCTAAATAAACTCGAATTTCATCCTGTCTATGTATTGCTACATGATGTCATAGAAAGCTATAGGAAATCCTATAGTGCTACAAGAAGTCCTGAACACCTACAGGAAGAAAGTCCAAGGCCAGAATTAGTCATCCAGGACTCTCCGATCCTAAGAAAAATCATTAAAATGGTCACCCTACCTATGCCTACCACCCCTCATCACCATACTATCTCATGCATGGAGATTCCCTTCTCTAACCCTCTATCTTGCTACTTTGGTACAAATTGTTTTTTGCACAAACACATGGCCTTTCCTTTGATTTCTCTCCTAAACCACACCACTACCTTAGCTTCCAAATACCACCTCCAGATTTTCCACAAAATTCCCTCATCACCTTATGTCATTTTGGGCTCCAGAATCTACAAAAATGGGACTGCTACAGGATGATGATCTCTTCTTGTAGCACACATGTACAAACACCATAATAATTCAACTATGGATTGGCACATTTAGAGCAGTAGAGAAAATTTTAATATTTGATCCTGAAGGAAACCATAACACTCCATGGAGGATTCTACATCAATAGCATCAACTGGAAGCCTCCACAAGATACATGAAAAAACATAGTAAGCACCTCAAATAGGAAATGAAGACAGAACAAGGGTTAAATAATAAAGGCAGCTCCTGTGATGATTTCTCTAGTGCTCCATATATTCACATGCGGGACCCTACAACCATTTGGCAATGAGGTAAGGCTCAAGTATGCCTCTCTCACCCTCTCACTATGCATATTTGGCTAAATGAATTAATGTCGATGAGAGGAGGTTTAATAAGCTAAAAGGTGGCTAGTTAACTTGGAAACCTTCAATAGTAAAAATAAAAGAGCTTTGTAGGGTTGGCATTCAACATGGAGATATAACATCAGTGGAAATGAGATCACCAGGAGTGGGAGCTGATTACGTGGAAGGATGGAATGATCACTTCAAGTGGGGCCAACGATCCAAATGAGGAAATCACGTGTGAGGTACACCTCAGCACAATGCTCCAATCCCACTCGAAATGGCATATAAAGTACCTCAGCTCACTTCCCCTCACACCTATGCTCATTTTTAAAAAAGTTAAGAAAATGAAGAATTTGGTTAGCCACAGAGGAGGTTCGATCATTGGTCATTTTTGTCTATAGGAAGTGTTATAGGAAAACCCGCAATTTCCATAGGAAGCTTCAAAGAGTGCTACACGGTGCTGAGAAGAGGCATGAAAGCCACCAAAAGGGTCAATTACCAAAAAAACACAACTCTCCATTCCAGAACATATGTTTACAGAGGTAAGTGACCATCACCCCCATCAATTTCACGAAAATTCTCCATAACATTCTGCATGCAGTAGTGTCATAATTGAGGTAGTTGAGGAATTTGTGTGAAGAGGTAGGGGATAAGACATTCATTTTGAAGTGTTAAGAGTCTTATAACCCCCTATCACCATTAAAATTAACACCAAGGCCATAGAATAATACCTGTTGAACCCAAGTTAGACACAACAAAGAGAAATGGGGTGAGGGTTTAATAGAAAAGAGCCTACATATACAAAGAGAAATCAATTACACCCTCCTATAGCAGAAATTTTTAGGAAGCATCAATGGTTTGGTTTCTTTGATCTCCTAAGGGGATATGATGATGAGATAGCTCGAGAATTCGTAATGGCTCTACACTCTCAAGCATATGTCAGTGCCACTACTGTGGTGAGGGGAATAGCCATAACCATCACACCTAAATTGATTAGTAGAATAACAACACTACCCCTAGGAATCAAGTGGAATATAGAAGACAGGGTCACTAGTGCCACTGCCAAGAAAAAACTTATTTTTGGCTAAGGAGAAGCAAATAAAAGACAAAAATGCAGTGAGAAGGGAAATTTTACCTTATCCATGGGATGAGGTAGCCTACCACATCCTAAAATACATTTCTTTTGAAGGAAGATTGAGTGTAGTCTATGGCTACCATTTCATATTGTTACATGAGCTTAGATTTAAGGAGGATTTACCTTTGGAACAAATATTAAACATACCCTACTTCCTCCTCCACTCCATCAGATACATTAGCCAAAGGGTTAGAGAAGGAAAACATCAACACCTAGCTCATCATGGCTTGATTAAACTAACAGTAGAAGGTTCCCTCAAAAAGCTAAGAATTCTTATGTTATGGTCCAGTTTTATATACATGGATAGGGAGACACTAATAGGGATCCGAAATGTCACTCTTGGAGATACCCCTACCTCTAACCTTGGAGATAGGGATATTAGAACAGATGAGCAAGATTCTAAGAAAATATAGGAAGATGGGATGGAGATAGAGGAAGAAAGAGAAGATGCATTAGGGGAATTTTGAGGTCTAAAATGGGCCTCCTAAGGAAATTATAAAATAATAGTGGAAATAATAAAATATGATTAGATTACACCATGAAGTTTAGAGGGAAAAAAACAAATTTTTCAACGTGTATTTTAACCTTATATCCCTATGGGTTTAATCAAATTTCGAGCAGAAACACTCGTTGGATGTAGAATTTGATTCCTCATCCAAGGAGTACCCATGTTCCATACTTTTGATGGACCCTAGTACATGAAAAATGAAAAATACATGAAAAGTGTAATTTCATTCACGTTGTTTCATGTATTTCTAATTTTTCATGTAGCAAAGTCCATCGAAAGTATGCTACATGGGTAGTCCTTGGATGAGGAATCATATTTTTCATCCAACGAGCACTCCCACTCAAAATTTTAGTAAAACCTTAGGGAGATAAGTTGAAAATATGATTTGAAAAATATATTTTATTATTTTATTAATTTTAATATTTTTACCTTTTTACTCCAAAAATGGTGAATCATCCCCCATGGTTGAGATCATCATCTTGAATCCTATTGGTTATCATAAAGTTTATTCTTGTTGTACATATTTTTTGGGAGGATAATATTAGACCTCAAAATTCCCCTAATTTGAAACAAGGATAGAGGAAGGAAAAAAATAGAACACAGAGTCAGAGAGGAAAAGTATTGAGGAAGAAGGAGAGAAGGAAGTAGAACAAGAGGCTCTAAGCCCCAAAAAGACCACTGAAATATCCCCTCAACAAACTAGTCTGTCACCAGGAAACACTGAGGATGAGGTGGCTACCACCTTAGCCACTTTTATCACCCCTGTGAATCCCAAGAAGAAAATACCAAGACAGAATCCTATGTATTTTAAGACCAAAAAGAGAACTAGGGTGAAACAAGGAAGGCCTCAGACTCCAACATAGGTCCCCATTACCATTGAAGAGTCCCCTAGCAAGAAGGAAGAGATAGGGTTAGAGGAAGGCAAGATTTAAGAAATAACTTCCCAAAGGATGAAACCTAAGACACTCAAGACCTATGTAAGGAGGAACTCTACTAGAGAAACATCCTTAAAATAATCACAAGTACTGACAAACCTCCAAGGAGGAGAAAAGGAGGTGCTATCGGAAGAAAAGGAGATGCTACAGTAAAAACAAATGGTGATACACGATGAAAACAAAGTGTTATAGGAAGTAAAAAGTGCACAAGAAGAAGGAAAGGATGCATCAATAGAGTGGCAAAGTTCCCAAATTGAAAGACAAGAGATGCAAGAGGTGGCACAAGTTGCAAAACAACAACCACAAGAGGAAGCAGCCTCTCCAAGAACTTTCCAAAAATACATCACAAAATTCCAAGAAGCTACCCTATAGCCTAGTTTGAGCTCCTACTACAATTTCAATGAGGAAGGGAGACTAATCCCAGAGAAGCTCTCAATCCCTCTCTTTTATGATCTAGAGGAAGAAAGAGGGTGGACCCATAGGTGGATGCAAATTTCCAAATCCACGAATGTTGAGGATGTGGGGCTAATGGAGGAGAAACTTATTGAGATGGGAAATTACCTAGTTGATGTCAAACTCATAGAATCGGTATTGAGAGAGTATTTACAAGCAGAGTAAGCATAGAACATGAGGTTGAAGGGGTAGTTGCAACAGAAGGACAAACAACTTGCCACTATGGAAAATATTTTCATGGAGGCCATGCAATACAAAAACCCTTCTAACTCTTATGAAATTTACTTGAAAACGTAGTTGTTGAAATTTTAGATTAAGACCTTAGCACAACATGGCTCCTTACCCTTTCAAAATTATCGATAGTTCATCGATTTTTACAGACAATCTAGTGTGTAATAAAGGGCTAGGATGGCATAATTTTACATGCAAAACCTCATTTTGACTTACATGAATATTTGGGACCCCAATTTTAGGTTGGGTTATATGCAGTTAATGGCCCTAGCATCTTGGGTAACAGATGAAGAAACAAGGGTAGAAGATGTCAAGAGAGTGATGAAGAGGCAAGGAAGAGAACCCCTCCAAATTAGGGAAGAACTCATAGTTCCTAGAGGGATCATAAAAAATCACCAAATAATCTCCAATGATGTTGACCTTCCAGCTAGATACATTAACACCCAAGCACATGAAATATCATATTTTCATGGAACCTCCATATTACTAAGAGAAGAGAGTTTGGAGGCATGCCAAAGAATATGGCATGCACTACCACTTGGCTTGAAGAACAGGGAGTACCATACTCCAGATAGATTGAAATTTTCCTAAGAAAAAACACCCTTCTACAAGAGATAAATGCAGAGAATGAAAATCCAGTGGATAGGATTGAATCTAAGTCCACCTTTGTTGTTGGGGTTGCATGAAGCGAGAGATCAATAAAAGGACCAGAAGAAGTGGGAGGAACCAGAAAATAATGCAAGGTTATACCCCCATAAGGAACTCCTGTTGAGCTACCTTGGGATGTTAGGGAAGCTACCAGAGCTTTTAAGGAAATCAAGGGAGAGGATTGAGTTTCTTAGAGGATGAGAAACCATTTCAATAGGGGGTGATGATGAGGCTCATCATTAGGAATATCTTAAGGGGTTACAATGTCACCTTTTAGCTTATTAAATATCTCTCTCTCTCTCTCTCTCTCTCTCTCTCTCTCTCTCTCTCACACACACACACACACACACACATTTGATTACATTTTTTCATGTTTTTCTTAGTGAGAAAGGTGTAAGAGGTTTGTCATGACTTGAATCCTAACATGGTTTAATTGTAGGAAATAAAGGAAATAAAGCTATTTTTTAGTCATATTCTAGGTCAGGGCCCAGAGTAGACAACAATGAGCAATTATAGGAAAGTTGTACATCTTATTAGCTTCCACAATCACCCCAAGATCACCTAATATCCTCTTCCAACAATTCCAAGTAAAAGGCAACCAAGCAAGTGAATGTTAAGAGGGAGCCAAGATCCACACCTCTCGAAGATTAAGGAGACAAATTCCTAATTTTTAGGGAGTTTTTGGTAGCTGCCCATTAGTATAAATAAATAGGAGCAAGAGCTCATTAGGATTCGATTTCCATAGGAATCTAGAGAAATCTTGACTTTGTATTGAAGATATTTTGATTGTCATTTTGATGTAAGAGACTTGTTATGCAATGAGAATGAGAAGTTGGTTTACGTCTCACTGATTTGATTCTAGAGGACTAAAGATTTTGGGTTAGGGACCAATCCATGGGTTTTAGTCTCTCTTTTGTATATTTATGTTTCCTTTGCTTCAGTATTTTCGTTGATTTCATTGCATTTTAGTAGCATTTGAAAATCATTAACATTATGTCGAAAATCCCTCTCTCTCACCTCTTCCATTGGAGCTTGAGGAGAAAGGTCTCTAGCCACATACCAAAAATATTTATTTTATGATTTCTTGGAAAGGATAAAGTATTTTTCACTCTTCTTATCATGAATCTATTGTAGATTAGAGGTTAGATTTATGTTTTCGATGAATGTTAGCATAAGTTAAATTCAACTCATCTTTTCCACTATTTTACATGATAGTTTTTTAATGATCAATTCATGAGTGAATGTACTGGTTGCAGGACTGGAAACAACATCATAGAAGGACTCCCTTTCAACATTGTCACTATGGACTTCAACCCTCCTTCAGATTCCCTTCCATTCTACTACCCACAACACTGTTTTGAAGACCATCTTCACAACCACCGAGAGCACCCTTCTTGGTGCAAGACAGACCTTCTGAGGGTTCTGAGCTTATCCAAGGGATTTGTTAATACCCCATATACTTATATCCACCTTTCCCTCACTTTTCCTAACCTCCATTCCACCATTTCTAGCCTCAAAATCATCTCGACTTGTTTCATGTTGCATTATAGGACATCCTATAGCAAAATAGGGATCATATAGTAGCTTCCTGTATCTACGTTGAGAACCACCTCCTTCACTCCATAATCACTCCTCCACCTCACTTGAGCTTATTATAGGGCTTACTAGAACCCCAGCTCTTAATTCTTAGTTCAGGGACACCCCTAGGTCACCCAAACTCCTTTGTCTCTTGGTGCAAAACCGAGTAGTTTTAGTGTGTTAGTCCATTATATAATACATCATTAGCACAACATCTAGCATGCAGTAGAAAGAAGTTAATTCATCATTGATGCAGTGTGTGTATGTGAATACATATTAGTTCCCTTCTTGCAAGTTGATTGAGTAGTTAAGAGAATGAATGCAATCTAGTGTAATTTTCCTTCTTGTAATTAGAGGAAGTGCTAGTTTTTTTCATTGCAAAAGTGGAGGTTAAGTAGATGAATGTGTGCAATCTAGTATAGCTTCTTTTCTTGCAAACATAATAGTGTTCATGATTTTATTTCAGTATTAAGTTGCAATTACAAGTGTGATAGACTTTCTCCCTTAGAATAGCAATAATTCCCAACACCTCATAGTAGAACTAAGATGAGGATGACATAAGTAGAGCTCATCTATTATGCATATAGCAATGTCACCTCTAAGTTTGTATGAACCCTAGGTTGATAATTAAAGTTGAGTAGCCTTTGTTAATTACAACACTCTTGGTGCAATACAAGGACTCACCAAGTAGCACAGATGCAACATAGTTCAGCTACAGCCAGTAGCAAATGAATCATAGTTAGCACAGTAGTTGATGGACAATACAGGCAGCTACAGTTGTTAGATATCATCAACTTTGGAGGATTTTATGGATACATTTGGAGAACACCTTCCTCACTAAGAGGGATTGTTATTTTTTGTAGCATTGGATGGTGTTATAGTCACAAAATTTGTGGAAAGGATAAAACACACAAGATCTCCAAAACCCAGAAATTGTTTCTGGAAATTCCACCTAGAGATAGCTCAACTAAATTAATTGACCATTATTTAAAATTTTCCTAAGTATAATTTAGGAAAACTGGTTGATTAATAGTAATTAATTGAGAAAGGTGGGAATTATCTAGAAACTCAAACGAAACGATCTGTAGATGATCTCATCCATCGATTAAGTTTTAATCTGGGCCATTGAATACTCAACTGGAGATTATAAGAGGAGGTCGATGGGTAGATGGAGAAACACACTTGGAGAGTGAGTTTCCTCGGCAGTTTGATTCTCTAAAGAGCAACATTTTTTCGGAAGAGTATCTAGAGAGGAGACATAGAGACAAAAATGGGAAGAGACAGTGAGTCCAAATAAATGTTTTCAGTTCCAGAGAGGGGAAACAAGTGATATAGGTATTCCACACTAAGGCTGCGTAAAATATTTAGTAGACAAATTCGATTTAGCTAGAGAGGGAGTCTATTCAGCTTCTAGAGGAGAGGAAATTCTTCCAGAGGTCCAGAGAGTCATTTTCAGTAGTAGAGAAAGGCATGATGACTTTATCAGAGGCATAACAAAGCCACACGTGTGAGGGTCTACACAAAATTGGTGTATAAGGGTCTGCACAGGAGTTAGATGACCAGTTCTTGGAGAGGGCGCAATGTCAGGATTGCAAGTGGAGAGAGAAATTTTCTCTCTAAATATTTTTCTGAGGTTTTTCTAATTAGATAGCTAGTTGGGCATCCAAAGATTGTACTCATAATTTCTCGTTGTTACATAACAAAAAAAACCCTCAGTTTTTGCACCGGTTTTCCCACATTGGATTTTTCTGGGGACAATTGTCCAAAAATAGTTGTGTCATCCTTATATGTGTGTCCTAGCATTTCTCAGTTTCCAACACTTTAATTTTCCACAATATTTTATGGTGAAATTTAACAGTTTGATTTATTTGTTATTTTATGTATAAAATAAACTGCATAACTAATTTATAGTTAGAAGAATAAATTTCCAGTTGTTGCAATTAGAAGTTCAAATTTACACACATTACACCCCCTAATGGTGTCCAATCACACCATGACCTACCACCTAGCCTCCTCTCCTACCAACTCAGTTGCCACCTATCACTGTAACATGGAACTGCCACCTCAACATTGATGCCATAATATATTTATTTATTATTTTTATATCAATAATATTGATTTCTATGGAATATTCTACCTGTGTGAATTTTAGTGTTTTTGTTAACAAATTTTTCTTGTCACTCTACAAATTTTGAGCTTGCAATCACAATTTGATCCTTAAAATTTGTCATTATCATGGATCTCATCTAGAACTAATAATTCCATCCACCTCCACTCCCTGTGAGTTATGTCAAACAATTCGTCAACAACCTGTTACTTTTCTTGAAATGATTTTTCTCCCCAAAATGGCCTGAGTTTTGTAATGTATAGCTTTGATACCACCAATAAAGTCCCCAGGCCCACTGTCAGCTTTACCTATAGTACTTCCAACCCACTATTGGGTCATTTCTGCTGTTAGTTGGGTATATCCACACCTAGTAACCCTTCGTAATAGAAGTATGGATTCCCCCCCCCCTTATTTATCATCTCTATCTATGCCTCCAACCATCATGTTGATGGCATATTTATGTGCCTATTACCGTTGAACCATATCACTTAGGTATTTCCCTAATTTTCTCATTTCTATCATGGTGATATACACGTTTAAATTAATTTTAATGGAAATGCCTAGCTATTTAATTTTTATACACAACAATTACTATGCATGCACAACAATTAAATTAAATGCATAGCATAGAAAAGGGTGCATAAAAAACACAACATAAATTAAATTAAAGTTACAACAACACTTATCTATCAAGCTTCCAACTAGTTGTAGACCTTCGACATTCCTCCTAATCATAAACCACATTTTTCATGAATAATGGGTCAACCACAAGCTAGGGCTTCAACTCCATGGGGTAAAAACTTGGAAAAATTCGTCTACGCATCTAGTACCATCTATCAACCAAGGTACCAAACCCTAGCAGCCTCACCCTTATAGTCCCACACCCCCCATCATCTTTCACCCAAGTAGTGCACACCTTTCTCCACATTTGTAGTCCATTATACTATGCCAACACCTCCAGGGCATCTTACTAAACCAGATAAAGACTTTCTCAAAGTCCTATAGCTCTAAGAGTTCTTGCTACTATTCAAGATCTATAAGTATGCTCCAAGATGTCATATCAAACCATGGAATCCTCCAACCTCCAGGCTCACATACCCCATCAGCCTATACCCAAGCAGTGCACACCCTTGTCTCCACCTACAATCCCTCAAGCTATGTCACCACCTCCCAGGAGCCCAACTCAACTAGACAGGGATGTTCTTAGCACTAGGTGTCGAGGAGTTCCTACAACCATCCAGGGTATCGAACCTTGTTGGATGACTCCCTGAATATTTAGCTAACCATTCATGATTCCCACTTCTTTCTTTTATGGAAATGGATTTTTTCTGAGACTTGGAAACATCTTTCTTAATTAAATTTGGTTATATTCATATACTCCTTTTAATGACTATGAAATAATATCAACCCCTTTTATATTCCTATGGATTCTTGGCCACCCATACTCTTTTCGTCGAATACGGTATGTGTTGAGAAATATAGGGGAAACAACATAAGATTATTTCTCTTGCTTTTATAAATTTTTGTGGTGTATTATTACTTCACTTAATTAGCTTCTTCTTTCACTTTATTATTATTAGTTTTTTATTCATCAAACAACTACCAAACCATAAAGAAAATTCAGACAAAGGACACAAGATATTAGCGATCAACCAGGGCCAAAAACTCTCCAACTCTGGGAGGAAAAACCACAAGAATTCTTATTCTTATAGAATCGTCAACTGAAAAATTCCAAGACCTAGACCCTTGACCAAGAACCTCTCCAAGACCAAGTCAAAGCTTCTTCTTTAGAACTTCTCTTTCTTCAAGTCAACATTGGTCAAAATTGTTCCACAACTTTAGATTTAGGCCATAGTTCATAATTTTGACTTAATGTTGCAAACCTGAAATTTTGGCTTCTTATGCGGAAACCCTAGGTCACATGTGTGGCTTGAAAATGGGAAAATTTGCCTCCTTTTAGCTTCGCTTATCCTGACTTCCTTTACTTGAAAATTTAACTTTCTAGAGAGAGACCTTTCTTGACCCAGAATTTGGCCCTTAATGACGACTGCAATTTTTATACTTGTTGTTGCACAAGGATGCCCTAATACACTTCACACATGTGAGAAGAATACCCAAAAATAGTCATAAAACTCAATATTTTTGCTCTTTCTTTAATCCTCCTCTTATTGTTACTTCTCCTCTTCCTTGATCAAAATTCCATGAGTTGTATGTGAGATATTGAATGAGGTCAAGTTCCCTATATATAGGCTTCCTTTCACTTCAAATTAGGTCAACTTGTCACTGTCTCTAGGCCAACTTGTTTATTGTGTAGCATGAGTTGTTAATTGCACCTTGACAAGGTCTTGGAGGGTATTTTGATTCTAATTTTGACTCAAATCATTCTCTTTACAATATGTAACATGCCCAAAAAGGGTTTGTCATACATGAAAATGACTCTTTTGACTTGTAGACTTAATGACTAGCCCTAGAAGCTCTTATGGGATCTTGACCTAAAAATAAATTTCCTTGAGCATGAAACCCATGCCTCAAGATCAAAAATAACAAATTTATTTTTCTCATTACATGAAATGCATAAAATCATGATTGCATATGTCATTATGAAGACCGAACCTAGTTACATATTTCAACACTCCCTCTTAACTAGGGAGGTATTCATAATCCATAAAAGGCACTTGGACATTCTCAATATGAAGAAATCTCATAAGAAGAGTCAGATTGGTAACCCATTTTTATAGCATCAAATCAACCAACATTGTAACATAGCAAGGCCTTGACTAAAAACTCTATTTCTCCATAAGATCAGAGCACAATGCTGACGAGACTAATGACTTATATACACCTTCATCATTGTCTCTCAAGGTGCATACCCCACCTGGGTGTTCATAGAGTATGTCCTTCTAGGACTATTATTTAGGATTTCCAGTCCTCAAATAATATTAGTACTCTTCAACTACTCTTATCTTGGATTCCCTACCACATCCTCAAAGAGTATGAGATGACATATTCTTACCCAATCCTCCATTCTTTCTTCCAAAATAAAGAAAATAATGATGTGTTCATATCTCCCTCTCAACTAGGGAGGATATACCCATTCTTATTAAGGAATGTACCCACTCATATAAAAGGAATGTACCCAAGCTCCCTCCTAATCAATGACTTTTCCAAGATCCCCCTTAACCAGGGACTTGATTTCCAGTCGCATCTCTTTGTTGGAGATCATGGTAACTTCAACTGCTTTAAGAGGTCCTCCTTTTGATGTCATGAATTTCATCTTTTTCATTATGGATCCTTCATCGTTGGGACTTCTTAGTAAGGAATTGAACATCCATCACTTTCCTTCATGAACAATGTCAGCCATGTCATCCTTTTCTTCATTGGAAAGTGGTCATCTAATCCACATCTGGATTTTCTTCATAAAAATACGCCTTCAAAGTCATGTTTCCTTTAGGATATTTCATCCAACCACATGAGTGCTTAATTGTAGGTGACATCTACAACTCTCTATCGGTAGCCTTGCATTAACCCATCCAGATGTCTTTCAAAAATAAAAATGATTATTAAAAAAAAAATTACCTTTTGTGATGGCCCTTCGTCATGACATCTTCTTGTATCAACGTCAACATTATGCATACATATTGACACATATCCAAAGTATTCAATGTAAAATGTCTCCTTTATTTCTATAAATTATCAGAGTCTTCATATATTTTCCATGGAGATGTCATGGTTAATTATCCTTGTCATCGGATGTTGATTTCCTTGTGCTCGTAGTTGCATCTGTCACGATCTCTCCTTTATTTCTTCACATGTTTCTGGCCATGGACATTCTGTTCATAGTTCCTTCATATTTTTCAACCATGTCATATTTCATATGAGGACATATTATGTTGATTTCATCTAGTCAATATGTGAACCATGATTTCGTGCATCTTTCCAATGAAATAGATCATTTTTCTTTTATTATAATCACGCGGTAGATTATTCACCCATGTTATCTACAACTATATGACCTTGTATACCAATCATATCCATACATACCTCTTTTATCCTTTTGTTCATCTAGGCTTCCTTTAGCAACTTACTTTGAGAGTACTTCAACATTCTTCATTCCTTTGTCATCATACCATCATTCTTCCAAACAATGAATCCCATCAACGTGGAATTCTTAGCGAGACACTTTCTTCTTCCAAGAGGTGGACCTTCGAATGATGATTGCAATGGAGGATCTTGGTTATCCTCATCTTGTGAATTTTCCTTTCCAATGATGTATGATGATTTCTATATCATATAACTTACTTCTACCCACAAGTACTACTTAAGCTCTCAATGAGGTTTCCAAGAGCTACTTCCTTCTAGTCTTCTACTTCAACTATCTTTCAAGCTTCTTTTGATGATGTTATGAGCTCGAGATTCAATTGTATGCTATTATGATGATATCTCCTAAAATTATGCATCCTATCATTCTTCTAATGGTTTATACCATGATATTTGTACTTTACAAGAACTAAAAATAATTCAATGGAGAATATTATCTCAATCATAGTAGATATATTTTACTTCCTGCTTCTTTTATTTCTTCTTTTCATATTCCTCCACTTCTGCAGTGATATGGGCCTCTTCCCTTCCTCTTTTGTTGTTGTCCTTATTTAGTTTGGGACAATCTCTCTTGTAGTGCCCATATTCTTGAAAACCATAGAATTGAACCTTTTCCACATTATTCTTCCTTTTCTGAGGACCAAAATTCCCAAACATTCCCTTTCTTTTAGCCATGGCAACATATGTTTATTCTTGCTCATTTGATCCTATATCACTTTTCCTTCATCCTTGTTTCATCAAGTTTTCATAATGACAAAAGTTCATCGAATGGGGTTAGGTTCCTTATTCCCATATATTCTTGATGCAAATATACGCCATTTCTCTGGAAGTGCATTGAGCACTATGGTGGTCATTTTCTTATGAGACATTATTTCTCCCAATTCTTGTATTTGACCTCTTATTTCAGATACCCTCATAAAGTATGAGGCTATTCCATATTCCCTTGATATATTCATCTCGTAGAGTTCATTTCTTAATGATATCACTTCTCCAACAATAATTATGGAGAAAAATTCTACTAACTTCTCATATATCTATTTTGATGTCTCCAACTTTGATACATATGGAATGATGGGATATTTGATGGATTCTATCATAACCCTTTGAGTCCTTACTTCCCCTTTCATATTATTTGGATGAGCTTGAGTTTCTTCCTTTGGAGGTTTAGTCATTAAGCCCTTAACACGATTAAAAAATTCATTTTCTACGAGGATCAAATCAATCCTCTTCTTCCACGCAAGAAAGTTTGATGAACCAACCAATTTGTTGTTTTCCTTCCAAAATTAAGTCATTTTGATAGATTCAAATGTGGACATAAAGATACTTACTTGTGAAGATACTCCTTGATGATGATATCTTCAACTTGTTTCCTTCTTTATTTTGATGATGATGATAATGATAGAATATGTCTTCTTTGATGAAGATGTATTCCTTCAAAAATGATATTTTGAAGAGGGAGAGATCACTTTGGTTCCTTGATGATGAAAATGTATTTTCTTGCTTCCCTTGGATGTGTAAACTTCAATATGCTTCAAAGTCCTTCTTTTAGTGGAGGTAGGGTTTTTGAGGTCTTCTTCCATTGATACATTTTCCGACATTGATGAGGAAGTATATGAGGAGAAAAAAGAAGATCTCAGCACTGATACTCCGAGAGAAGAGCAACTACCACCACCACTAGCTGTAGTGGAGGTACTTGCATCAGTGGGAGGATAACTTGCATATTTGCAAGACGGTCCTAAGCATTCGACATTGAGAGCCATAGGCATGATTCAGGAGGTGCATGAGGAAGAGGAAGTAGATACCCCATCTAGTGCAGCAGTAGAGCAGCAACCATCGCCATCACCAGCAATTGGAGAAGCAATTGCACCGGTTGGAGGAACTCTTGTATATTTTCAAGATGTTCCCAAGCATAATCTAATCCAAGGTATGAAAAAATTTCCACCCCAGATTGTTTCAGCACATCATCTTGAGATTTGTGGGGTCATTCCATCAGGGAAATTGCATGACCAAGGGTTAGAGCACATTGCTAATTTGGAGGAGCAGACTATTACTGCATAGAGTACCCTTGACTGGTTCAAGGAGAAGATGTATAGCTATCCTAGTTTGACATTGTTGAGCTACACACAACACTTTTTGTTGGAGTGTGGAGTTTCTAAGGATGGTATTAGCATAGTCCTAATGTAGGGAAGCTATGAAATAGCTTTTGAGAATCGGAATTTACTGTCACATGAGCTATCGTATTATATTTACGACAAAGAGATATTGGCCATTATGCATGCATTAGTAAAATTCCAGAAGTTTTTGATTGACAATAGATTTCTGGGGAAGACTAACCACCATAGTCTCTGGCATCTTTCTGAGGAGGAGCCACAGTTGAAGAAGAGGCAACCATGGTGGATCAGTACAATGTAGGACTATGAGTTCAACATTGTGTATGGAGAGGGCCATGAGACAACATAAGGTTTATCATGGGGATCAACAGTGTTGTCACTAAGGAGAAATGATGATTTGAGGGCCCCGTTATTATTTGAGCATTCCAATGATCGCTTCACTTATGAAGCATTGGATGGACAGATGGTAGATGGTAGACATCATGTGATGGATAACATCTTCCATTATCAAGACATAGCCTTCTTGATGAGAACCTCACAGCTCAAAGAGAATTTTCTGCATGAAACATATTCAGAACCTCATAGGTTCTACCAGGCCATCAGTGAGAGGTTCTCATGGAGAGACCTCAAGGAGGATGCACTTCGAAATATCATGGAGTGCAAATATTTTCATCAAATTGTGGAGGATGGTATTGTAGACATTGATCCGTTGTCGAGGTATGCACATTGCTTCGACATTTTCACATAATACATCTCCTTACCTGTGACTGGATTATCTTTCTAGGATGTCTTTATGCTTCATGGTCTTCCCAAGGAAATATATAGTGATGCAGACAATTATTATATGAGCATTTTTTGGTAGGAGCTTCTCCATTGGCTGGATACTGAGCTGGTGCATGATATGAGTCAACACCCATAGTTGGATGGATGGGTGAGGATGATGAGCAAGTGGTTGGTGAGATACTTGCATATCTATGACAGAGGGTAGCAAGAAGCATGGTTGCGCTAGTTTATTTTGGGAAAATATGGTTACTACCCAACATCTCATATTTGTATGGTCCATGTTTTGTATATTACTAGTGAGATGCAGCAACAGGAGGCATGGTTGCGCTGGTTACTCTTGAGAGAGTTTGGCCATCACATGACTCTCACATGATGTGGCAGCAGGGAGCTTGGTTATGTTGGGCTGATGTAACATTCTACATGTCAATTAGTATGTTGTTGCTCCATGGCTTGCATGATGATGATGTGAGGTGGAAGCAAGAGTCATTGTTGCTTTGGTTACTCTTGGGAGAGTATAGGATGAATTTCTCCCATACCTTGCATGATGAGGAGGGGGGATGGCAACAGGAGGCCTTACTGTGTTGGCTTATGTTAGGAGAGTATGGCCACCATACTTGGTATGATGATGGTGTGGTATGGCAGCAAGAGGCATTGTTGCGGTGGATACTATTGAGCGAGTATGGTCTAACATTTCACATGTCAACCCATATGTATCTATTTCCTATTGTGCACAACGTTGATATGATGCTTGGAGAAAGTAGGGCCAATGATGGGAACATACAAAGATACATCATACTCCATGTAGCATGGGTTGGAGAGATATTTCAAGAGTTTGGAATTTCCACTTGGGAAAGAAACCACTCCACTTCATATGTCTCATGCATAGAGGAGGCTCTTGGATAGCAAATGGTTGCCACTTTGAGATTCATTTATGAGGAGAGGCATCTAACTATGCAGTTGGGGGCTATTCTAAACATTCTAGAGAGGCAACTATGGAGCTGGGTATTCATAGCACATTGTGGCAGATGGGGGTACCTTCCATATGAGGATTTCATTTGGAGGGAGATGGATTGTTGTAGCATTCACTTTTTCAGTTGCTTGTGGACAAGAAACATTTTGGTGGGGAGGACCGTAATATTCCAAACTTTCCATCAGTGAATTGGAATATTAGAGTTCTTACTTTTTTTTTCTTAGTAAGTAAATAAAAGGGTGGAGGGACCCATAAACCCCATAGATGAATAAAATCCACTTTTGTCGTGTGAATTTTGGTTAGTATATAGTAGATCAACATTATGGAGTAGTAAACTAGCTTATTAATGGAGGAAGGGTGGATATCATGGAGAATAATGAGGAATATGATGGAGATAGTGGACGAGTAAAATTAAAATCATAGAGCATTAATGATGCAGTGATGGAGGAAATGATGCATTAAATGTACACGTGATGGAGAGAGTGGAGATTAATTGTAGAGATCATGGAGACCATGGAGAGAGAGCGTGGTCTTCATGGAGAGTAGTGGCCACATGTGCAGCGTAGTTATGAGGTGGTCCAAGGCTAGGGAAGGCTTACAACCATATAAGGAAGATGAGGGCAACAAAGAAAATCAGTCTAGAATTTGATATTGTTTTGTCGTTTGAAATTTCTTTGCACGCTTCAGCTATTTAGCTAAGTCTGTTGTGTTGTTTATCACACAGGTGTTCCCGAGCAGGAATCCCAAACTTCCCCATGGGGGACTTCGAGTGCCTACTCTGGGAAGCTTATTTTGAGAATTTATTCATCATTTGGCATTGTTTCCACATTCATCCCCTCTCTTCTTCATATACAGCTTCAGGAATTACGCATTCTAATCTTAGGGTTTGAGAGGAGGAAGGTAGTTCTTGGCATTTCAGCTAAGAAACCGGTGGAGGGTTCACCCTCTCATCTTCTGCTTCCATTTCAGACTTCCAGGAGAAAAATTGTGATATCCAGCATCAGGCCATCAGTTTATACCTCCATGCAACAACAGCTCCTCCAGGAATTGCGCAGTCCAGCCAGGTAGATTTAGTGGAGGAAGGAGGTTCCAAGTATTTCATCTTGGAATCCTGTGAGGTATCATCCCCTCACTTTGGAGAGATTATTTCCATCAACTGTGAGCTATATTACATCACCTAGGAACATGCTACAGTTTTAGCCCTCTTGATAGCGCAATTCATTCCAACAGTTGTGCAGTGTGCAGTTGCAACCTGAGCAGAGGAAGGAGGAGCTAGATCTCAAGCTTCTAGCTTGGAGATCAAGAAGAGGGACCAACCCCTCATGTATTGAGTTGATTGGGTGATATTGTAGTAGTTATATCATCAATTCAGCCCCATCTCAACAGTTACCCAGGAGGATTTCATAAGTCAGCCAGCAGGGGTGCAGTTGGCAACCCAAAAAGGGCCAAAAATAAAAAGTTAAAATCTGGCCAAACCATTTCTGGGAGTTTCTGGGTTTTTTTAGTAGAATTCATGGTTAAAATCCCATATCATTCTGAGAACTCCAGCAACCTCCTGCACATGGTTCTTCTTCCCAGTAGCAGTAGTTTCCAATAGCAGCAATAGTAGCAACACAACATTTCTACTGCTAGTTTTCATTAGTGTATTTCAGCCATTTCTTGTTGGATTGAGTGCATCTTCTTTGGAGAACTATGTACTTTATATTTTTTGTTTTTTATAATGGTATGACTTAGTTGTTTCTACCCATGGTTATAATATCTTGATGTTGCAACATATTTTCGGCATTTTCCAGATTTTAGTGTTATATTCATGTTTTTCTTATTTGGAATGCTATAGATATTCTATATTCCTGTATTTTTCATTTTGGAATATTACAGAGGAAGGTTAAGGAATTTGGGGGGTCATTTTGGAGCATCAAAACCACAAAAAATGCTTTTTGGTTTTTTGGCAAGGAGTTCAGAATTAATTTCTCAAAGTTTGGACGGTTCAAATGAGGGTCCCAACACTGCCAACAATGCAGAAATCACAAGGCCAACACATATTTATACTGGGAATATTCTGGCAGCAGTTGGGCATTAACAAAGCATTCTCCTAAGGCTTGTAGATTGCCTTGTACAAGCCAAGGAATATTACAATGGTATTGGAACATGTTCTTGGCCAGTTGTGGGCTTGAGAGCAGGCTATGACATGGTCATTCACAAGGGCAGTATAGCATCATAGAGGCAAAGGAAGAGGAAAATCTAGGGGCCGAGGTAAAGAGGAGGAAATAGACCCATTTTCAGATACAGAGGTGGACCATATTATAGGCCGTATGGATAACCAAGGAGACAATGATCAACCAAGGATGGTGGGCCAAAACCATATTTTGGAAGAGTTGTTGAGGACCAACCAACAAATGTTGAGAATAGGGAAACTCATGATGTATATGATGCAGCAGGTGGTGGGGCGATAGATGAATGGGAGGCGATAAGTGGAGCTCCATGGTGATGGATGTTCTAGAGCAAGAGGGTGTAACCATAACTATATTGCCACACACACTCCCCAGCATGTGAAGGTTGTTCATCCCACTATGCCTCCCTTTGTGGATGATCCAGAACCATAGAGGGAGCTAGAACCAGTTGCAAACTTGGTCAATTCAGTTGTATCAAGAATTAATCAGTATGTGGGGTTGGATTCCCGGATTAAGAGGGTGATGTATTTTTTAGATTACCTACATCTCAAGGAGAGACGTACTACTAGAGCTCGAGCACACTACAAAGGGGGAATCTCTAACCAGGAGGCGCAAAAAATAGCATGGAAGGTCACACTCCCTAACTTTGATGGGTCATCCAAGAGAACAACTAGGGATTGGTTTCAGAAGCTAGATACCTACTTCCACCTCAACCCCATGCGGGAGACTGACATTTTCCAATTTCCTACTCTTCAGTTGGAGGGGGATTCCAAAGAGTGGTGGTACTGTCAGGTTCCTATATTTCATAGGATCTCAAGGTGACTAAGTTTATTCTATCTATAAAATTTATTTCATAAAATGATTTCCAATCTGCAAATAATTTAAAAAAAAAAATAACATACAAAAATCAAAATAGGGTATATGTAATAAATAAAAATATATAATATGTGAACCCCATAAAAAAGAAGAAAATCAATAAATTCTGAAAGTGTTGCACATCCAAATGCCACTACTCCTAGTTTAGCTTACTTTTGAAAATAAATTGTGTGCAGCTTGTTTAAAATGCCGCAATAGTTCAATAAAATTCAATCATATAGTTTAAGCATGATTGAATTAGGTTTAAATTTCTTATCAATAGGCAGTGAAAAATAAGTTGTCATAATGTTTAATCTTGACAGATTAATTAGTTAGGTAGAAAATAAAACTAGTTAAATAGTTTAATCTAAACCAAGGAAGATGTTGTAACATCATTTGTTTTTCATAAGTTAGCATAAGTAGTTGAATAATTTTCAAAATTATAAGGTAGGATATGGATGAAAAAGAATGAAAAAGTTGAAAATGTTAGGAACATTATTATTTTTATAGGCATCCACGTTAATAAAATGTTAGGTGGTAAATTCTCTAAATAATGAAGGCAAAATAAAATGTTAGGGAAGCAAGAAAGAAAAATAAAAGCTTCATTTTGTTTTAAAGGTTTTGATTGACTTCTAGTCTAAATGAACCTATGGAAAAGTTATTTGTATGGTTTAAATTATGATTATTAACTTATATCCTAAATTTTTAAAACATAGCAGATATCGCCCCATACTTTCATTTCATTCATTTCCCTTTATTTACATTTCCTTCCCTGTTCATATATTTCCATACATTTCATTATAATCCTTCACATTTTCCCATAGGAAAAATACCAAAAAAAAATTGATTGTCGTCTCCTACAAACCTTTTGAAGGACAATATACAATGAAGTGGGACCCATTTTACCTACCACACTTCCCTTCCATTTCATTTTCCTTAGAAAACATTCAAATTTACCTTTTCCACTTTTTTCTGCTTTATATTCCACTTTACCTTTCACCACTATATCATTGTTTACTCCCACTTCCTATTCCCAGATTGTGATTAAAGTGGGCCATCCCTCCACGTCACCTTTTCTTCCCCACCATCCATCGCAGATCGCATATTATAAAATTTTCCCATCGCATTGCATTTTTTTAACTTACCTTTGAAGTGCCCGCAATCTATTTTCTTTAACTTGTGATGCGACAATTGGCCCCACCATAGAAGCTCCGCCCCCCCACTTCACAGTCGTTTGAAATAATATCACATATCATATGAAACCACATAAAACATTCACTGATTTATAAAATTCGTCAATTGCAGTGGGTCCCTCTCCCCGCACTTCGCAAGTTTTAGGAATTAACCCCTGCACTTATAACTAAAACTTAAAGTTTGCAATTTGCGATGTATTATGGTCCCACCTTACCTCCCATGTCACTCTGCCCTCCCCACGCGTTGCACTTCTGATTAGGTGATCACGTCCTAAGTGAAAAAAATGCTCAAATTTGGAATTGCTCAGAACTAGTATTAAATTGATCGACCGGATAGTGTTTGTCATTATGATCCTAACGCCATGAACGACACTCAAATCTGATGTCGGATGTGGAAGATATTCAAGTTTTAATTTTTCCAAGTAACCTTCAAAACAACACTTTGGAAAGAAAAATTGGCATCTTCAGAATTTTTGTGGAAATGGAAAATTTATTATTTTATAAAAATTGGGATGGCCTATCAGTGGGTGCCATGTGGCCCCAGGCCTAAGAAGGTTCAATCTGATTTACAAAAAAAATTATGATGAAGTTTTTGGGTCATTCAAGCCGACCCGACCCGACCTGACCCTATTGGGCACGAGTCACCCGCGGGTGGTGTCGACCCGTGAACCTGAGCAAAATATGCACGTCGGTTGGTCATGAATGAGACCCGGGTCAGTAGTGCACGTGGGTCGGTTGTGAACTAACGCGGGTCAGACATGCACGAGCTTGGGTCAGCAAGTAACGGGTTGGAAAAGTCCTGGGCGGAAAGGTATGGCCCCCACGATGATATCCCCTCGTCATATGACCTCTAGCACAGAACCACTGGCTATTCTATGATGTTTAACAAACCCTGACCATAACGGATGGGAAGGCATTCACATGTAGTGGAGGTTAGGACAGTTTTAATGCCACGGTTTCATAACCGTTGGCTCCACGGTCCCGTCGGCGGTGGGGTAGTCGGTCCATGTGACCACTACCACCCCAAAATTTATTGCCATATATAACCATGTGGCCAAACTGGGTGGAGTCCACCTTTTTAGGTGTATTATGCCAAAATTGTTGGAGTTAGCTGTAGTCACTCCAGTTTTGGTGGAGTTTCCTTAGGCCAACCTGGACAAAACATCAATTGGACATAATTTCACTAGATAGAACCTTTTGGAGTGAAATGTTTTTTTATTTCAAGTATTCTCAGCATTCTTGAGCCATTGGAATAGGTTGCAGAGCCATTGGAGGTTTTCTTCATCCATTTACACTTCAGAGAAGCTTGGGAAGCCATCAGGGCCTTGAGGGAAATGGAGCTGCATTGGACTACACTTCACTGTTTTAGGTGAAATCAGAGTCATTATTAGCTTCTTTTTCTATTCTAAATCCATTTTCACATCTAGTTTGGTCTGTTTAGACCTTTTTCTCACTACATTGCCAATTTTAGCATCATGATATATCAAGGACATGCCCATTGGGAGCCTTGGACCCCATAGATGTAGCCCAGGAGGGGTGAACTCCCTCATCATGTTGCTGTGTGTTTATGATGAAGTTATTCTGCTATGTTATTCATATTTAAGTTGTTAAATAGTAAATTAAAACAAAACTCCCTCACACCAAAGTTCATAAACAATTAACAAAAACACTTTGTTTCACTTGCAAGACTATCTAAAAACTTTGCACACCTATTTGATGGAAATGAATGCTTTGAACAGAAAAAAAAAAATACTTTCATTTTCAGATCAGTTGGTATCAGAGCTATGGTTTAGAGCTAGAGTTTTTACTCAGCATTTTTTTGTGCAAAGATTAAGTCATTTGTTTGCAAGTTTTGATGCTGACTAGGTTAAAACTCAAGAGAGGTGAAGGAAACTTGGTTAGTGCACAAACTAATCCACAACCAAGAAGGGTCAGAGAACCACCTCCAAGAGCCCTAGAAGCAGCTATAAGCATGTCTTCAACAGAAGGAGAAGCTCCTGAAGAGATGGATCCCAAGGAAGAAGAAAGGGTATTTTGGAAAGATTTCTTGGATATGACTGAAATGGTAAGGATCCTATATCAAGAAAGAAATGATAGGATTGCTGGAGAAGGGTCTAAAAACCAAAAAGAAAGAGAGGATTCATCAGAAGGAAAGAAGGGTAATGATCAATCAAAGAAAGGGAATGGAGGAAATGGCGATCCACCATCTCCATCGTCATCCTCTTCCTCGTCATCATCTTCCTCGACTTCGATAAATCAGTCACAAAAGTCGAAAACCACTGGTAAAAATCCTTTTTTAAAGATTGATGTCAAATTTGAATTTCCAATGTTTAATGGTGAAGTGAAAGCAGAGAAATTAGATAATTGGATCAGACAATTGGAAGTATATTTAAGGATTCAAAATCTGCATGATGATGACACCAAAATACAACTAGCCTCGCTAAGGATGGATGGAGCAGCTTTGGTATGGTGGGAAGCCAAGACCAAGGAGGAAATCAAGAAACATGGTAAGATTACTCTATCATGGACTGAATTTATTACTGCAATCAAGAAACAATTTTATCCTCTTGCTCATCTTCAAAAGGCTATAATGAACTAGAAAAACTTTAAACAACTTAAGGGATAGAATGTGCAAGACTATACCCAGGAATTTAGGAGAAGAGCACTCTTATTAGGGGTAGACTTACAAAGTCAAGATACTTTGCTGAAGTATATAGGAGGATTGCACAGTTACCTTAAACACACTATCCTTATGTTTAATCCTACTAGTCTAGATGAAGTTTGTGTACAAGCTACGCATTTAGAGGCTAGAGCGAAAAACACTTTTGATGAGGGTAGAAACAAGCCTTTCAAAGGGAAGAACAAAGATAAAACCTTTAAGGGAAAAGGTAAAAATAATGCATCTATCAAAAAAGAGGGTGAAAAGGTCATTTGTAAACATTGTTCAAGAGAGGTCCATGAAGAGAAAAACTGTTGGAAATTATATCCTGAAAAAAGAAACCAGTTAACAAAAGCAAGGGAAAGAAGAAAATCGCAGTGGCTACAAATACACCTCAAGATTTAGGTGATGATTCAGGGGATAAAACCAAAATTGCAGCCATGGGTTTGAAAAGTATGAAGGGGAAAGAAACTGAAACTAAAGCAAGCACTAGTACTTCAAACTGTCATGTACAAGCTCCTAGTGAGGAAGAAAGAATTGAATTGTTCCATGTGAGGGTAGTCTCAAAACATACTAAAATTGACAAACTGTTTGACAGTGGTTCACAAGAAAATATCATATCAGAAGACTTGATAAAACAGCTAAAACTTGAGACCATTCCACATCCAAAGCCTTATCCACTTGGGTGGATATGCAAGGATGCAAACTTACAAGTCTCAAGAAAGTGCATATTGCGATTCGCCATAACTGCACACTTTATTAACACAGTTGAACTTGATGTGGTGCCGCTTGATATTTCATGAATTGTTTTGGGAAGTACTTACTTATTTGACAGGAAAGTGATCTTCCATCACCATGAAAAAAAATATCATCTCTTTAAACATGGCAAGGAGTTCATTGTCAGAGCACATCACAAGAAGACAAATATAGCGATGGTAAATGTGGGTAGGTAAAAAGGCTAGTCAATTATAGCAAGAGTTTTGTACTTCTTATGGTTAAGAGCAAGGTTGATATGAATCATGAGTCATTTGAAAATTGTGATTCCAAGCTTAAATCAGATTTATATGATGTAGTTGATGCACAACATGAGATGTTTCAAGAACCGATAAGTTTACCTCTTAAAAGGGAGATTTAGCATGAGATCCATTTACATCAAGATTGTCCTCTTCTTAACATCGGCATGTACCACTTGTCTATGATGGAGAATGCTGAAATCAAGAGGCAAATTAAAGACTTGTTGGACAAAGGATTCATAAGACCAAGCACTTCACCATGTGGGTCACCGATAGTGTTGATTCCTGGAGAAAGAAGGAACTTGGCGCATGGGTGTGGAATTCAGGGCATTGAACAAAATAACTGTAAATAATTGTTACCCACTTCCAAGGATAGATGATTTGTTGCATCAACTGAAAGATGCTAAATATTTCACTAAGTTAGACTTACGTAGTGGTTATCATCAAGTTAGAATTACATAAAGTGACATTTGGAAGACAACATTTAAAACCAAACAGGGACTCTTTGAGTGGCTTGTTATGCCATTTGGTTTATGCAATGCACCTGCAAATTTCATGCATGTAATAGATGATGTCTTATGTCCTTTTCTTGATGATTTTGTTATTGTCTACTTATATGACATCTTAATTTTCAGCAAGAATAGAGAAGAGCATGTCATGCATGTTAAGAAAGTACTTGATGTTTTGAAGAAAAATCAGTTATTTCTTAAAATGTCAAAGTGTGAATTTGGAAAGACTTTTTGGTTTATTTGGGACACATAGTAGGAGGAGGCGCTTTGAGAATTCATCCTTCCAAAGTAGAAGCCATTGTGAATTGGCATACTCCAAAATCCATTACAGAGGTAAGAAGTTTTTTGGGTGCAACTTAGTATTGGAGGAAGTTTATTTCTAACTTCTCTGCCATAACAGCGCCTATGCATGCAGTGACTAGAGTGAAGCGTGCTTTCCAATGGGGAGGCAAGCAACAGAAATATTTTGAGTCTTTAAAATATAAGATAAGTTCAGCTCCAGTTCTTGCATTACCGGACTTGAGACAACCATTTGAGATTTAGACAGATGCAAGTGATTACGCCATGGGTGTAGTTCTCTTACAGCATGGTAAGCCTGTTGCATTTCATTTAGAGACATTTAATGGTGTTGTTGTGAATTATCATACATATGATAAAGATTTGTATGCGTTGGTACAAAGTGTCAAAAAATGGAAACACTATTTGATGGGCAAAGAAACAATTGTTCATACTGACCATCAGCCTTTACAATACTTACAATCGCAAAGTAAATTGCAGCAGTCACGACATTTCAGATGGATGGGCTTCCTACAATAATTTCACTTGCTAACAAGGTACAAGAAAGGTATTTACAGCAAAGTTGCTGATATTCTTTCAAGGCCTATTATTAGTGCTAGTACTTTTATTAAGAATGATTCTATTGTGCATGAGAACTACATAGAATAGTATGCATCAGATGTTGATTTTAAGGATGTGTATGCTAACTTGAGTGAAGGGAATCATGTTGAGGAGAATGATTATCATTTGCATAATAATTTGTTGTTTCATATGGGCAAGTTATGTATACCACAGGGGGAGAGACTAAGCATCATGAGAGAGGCTCATTCTTCTCTCATAGCTGGACATTTTGGGGTAAGAAAAACAATGGCACATTTACAAAGGTATTGTTATTAGCCTCGCATGGTAGATAGTGTTTCACGTTTCATTAGAGTTTTTTCATTATGTGCTACAAGAAAGCCTAGCAATAGGAATATTGGTTTATATACGCCATTTCCTGTACCTTATAGACCATGGGAAAGTGTTTCTATGGATTTTTTTGGAGGGCTACCATTATCTAGAAAGTAGCATGATTATTTTTGTGTAGTAGTTGATCGTTTCATTAAGATGTGTATTCTTATTCCATGTAAGAAATCTGTAACTGCTGAAGAAACTGCTGATTTATATTTTCAACATGTATGGGTTCATTATGGCTTGCCTAATTCTATTGTTAGTGACAGGGATTCCAAATTTGTGGGGAATTTTCGATCCAATAGATGGAAGATGATGGACACCAAGTTGAAGAAGAGTACTGCTTTCCATCCGCAAACCGATGGCCAAATAGAGATATTGAACAGAACCATTATGCATCTTTTGAGAGGTTATTGCAGCAAACATCCCAAGCCTTGGGATGAGCATTTTCATTACATTCATCATGCTTACAACCGGGACAAGCACTCTTCTATAAATACTTCACCTTTTGAAGCTTGTTTTGGGTATTTTCCTAAGTCACCTTTAGATTTTATTCTTGAGAAATATGTGGCCATTGATGGTCATAGTGACATTGACAAAGCTCATAGTTCATTGAAATAATTCAGCTCATACATCAACAAGTTCAAGAACAGCTTGAAAAAAGTCAAGGCAAGTACAAGGAGAGGCATGATAAGCACATAATTTATCATAAGTTTCAGGAAGGGGATGAGGTATGGTTGCATATTAGTAAGGAAAGAATGCAAGGAGAATGTAAAAAGCTAAATCCTATTCGTTATTGTCCATTCAAGATCCTTAGAAAAGTTGGAAATAATGTTTTTCAATTAGATTTTCCTTCATACATGCAAATGTATTCCGTTGTGAATGTGGAAAATTTACATTTGTATGAACCTCCTTTAATTGCTAATATTGAAAGTAACATTCAGCTACCATCCATAGAGGATTTCTCGCCAGAATTTTTGGATGAAATGAAAGAGGATGCTATCCTTGACAGAAGGACACACACTTCAAGGAGGGGAAATGTTGATTATGTACGGGTTGGTCTTAAAGGCAGCAAACCGAGTAAGGAAAAGTGGATTGAGGTGGAAAAGGTGAGGGAATTGTACCCTAATCTTCTTAATAGGTAATTGAAGGCTTTTGGGGTCCAAAAGCTTCCCAATGGGGAGGTGTGATCAGGTGATCATGTCCTAAGTGAAAAAAATGCTCAAATTTGGAACTACTCAGAACTGGTAATAAATTTATCGACAGGATATTGTTCGTCATTACGATCCTAACTCCATGAACAACACTCAAATCCGATGTCGGATGTGGAAGATATTCAAGTTTTAATTTTTCCTAGTAACCTTCAAAACAACACTTTGGAAATCAAAATTGGCATCTTCAGAATTTTTGTGGAAATGGAAAATTTTATTATTTTATAAAAATTGGGATGGCCTATTAGTGGGTGCCATGTGGCCTGTCCAGAGGCTGCTACGTGGCCCCAGACCTAAGAAATTTCAATCTGATTTTAAAAAAATTATGTTGAAGCTTTTGGGGCATTTGGGTCGATCCAACCCGGTTGGGAACGGGTCACCCGCGAGTGGTGTCGATCCATGAACCTAGGCAAAATATGAACGGTGTTTGGTCATGAACAAGACCCAGGTCAATAGTGCATGCAGGTCGGTTGTGAACGAATGCGGGTCATACATGCACGAGCTTGGGTCAGCAAGTAACGGGTTGGAAAAGTTTTGGGCGGAAAGGTTTGGCCCCCACAATGATAGCCCCTCATCATAGGACCTCTAGCGCGGAACCACCGGCTATTCTGCGACGGTTAATAAACCCCGACCATAAAATATGGGAAGGAATTCACATGCGGCGGAGGTTACGACAGTTTTAATGCCACGGTTTCATAACCGTTGGCTCCACGGTCCCGCCGACGATGGGGTAGTGGGTCCATGTGACCACTACCCCCCCAAAATTTATTGCCATATATAACCACATGGCCAAACTGGGCGGAGTCCACCTTTTTAGGCGTATTATGCCAAATTTGTTGGAGTTAACTGTAGTCACTCCAGTTTTGGTGGAGTTTCCTTAGGCCAACTTGGACAAAACTTCAGTTGAACATAACTTTCACTAGACAGAACCTTTTGGAGCGAAATGTTTTTTGATTTTGAGTATTCTTAGCATTATGGAGCCATTTTAATAGGTTGCAGAGCCATTGGAGGTGTTCTTCATCCATTTACACTTCAGAGAAGCTTGGGAAGCCATCAGGGCCTTGAGGGAAATGGAGCTGCATTGGACTACACTTCACTATTTTAGGTGAAATAAAAGTCATTCTTAGCTTCTTTTTCTGTTTTGAATCCATTTTCATAGTTTTTTTGGTCTATTTAGACCTTTTTCTCATTGTATTACGAATTTGAGCATCATAATATATCAAGGACATGCCCATTGGGAGCCTTGGACCCGACATATGTAGCCCAGGAGGGGTGAGCTGCCTCATCATGCCGTTGTGTGTCTATGGTGAAATTATTTCGCTGTGTTATTCAGATTAAAGTTGTTAAACAGTAAATTAAAACAACACTCCCTCACACCAAAGTTCATAAAAAATTAACAAAAAACCTTTGTTTCACTTGCAAGACTATCTAAACACTTTGCACACCTATTTAATGGAAATGAATAATTTGAATAGCAAAACAAATAATTTCATTTTTAGATCAACTTTGTACGATTTAGAGTTTACCTCCCCACTTATAGCTAAAATTTAAAATGTGCAATTTGCGATGTGGTACAATCCCACCTACCCTCCACCTCAACTCCCACTTCGCATCGCATTGCCAATAACATTCTTCATAAAATCAAACCCTAAATATTGTGAAGTGCGTGGATGCGATGCGGCTTTAGAATTGAAATTTAAAATATTTCAAGTCTGGTATATTGGTTTTCCACAATGTTTTGTTTACAAAAAGGTTTTAACACGGCAAAAGGATTTTGGGTGACAAAAATATAGAAAGGTCGAGTCGAGAAGCAAAAGGCGTTCAACACTCTGTTCATACAACAGTTCATTTTCCAACACAAAATTTAGTCTGCCAGCACATTAGTAAATAGTGGTCCACATCCTAACTATCCCACTGCATCAACACCTGCTTTGCACAACACATTTCACCGAAGCTATAATTTTGTAATAGTTAGAAGTTTTTTAGTCCAAGTTTGTCAGAGAAAGTATGATTGTAATTTTTTTTATAAATACTTCAGTTTTGGAAGTATCAAAGGTTGATTGACTGAGATCATAATTTTTACTGCCTTTTGGAGTACTGTAAGCTTTTTCAAAGCACTAGAGTATCAATAATAATCAAACCATTCACAGGATTCTCGTGGCTTAAATACTGGTGATGTTTTTCTTCTGTTCTTATTTTTCATTGTCATATTTCATTGTAATCATATGAATTTTAATTTTAAAGGAGAAAGCATGATGAATAGGATTTACTTTTGAGTACCTTATTCTGGCTAAATTTATAATCATAATGTTTTCCATTGAAAGCCAAACTAAAGAATTCTTAATTTCTCTTTAGTTCTGCTGAATCTATTCATATTTATGTCATAATCCATTTATAATTCAAAAAGATCTATTAAATATTCCTAGCTTGCCCTGTGTTTACTCTATGAAAAGTTGATGCAACCATCCAGTTATATTTTGAATCCATTGCCCAGTAGATATTAATAAATTGAATACAATCAATCCTCCAAAATCCAAAATAAACTCAAAACCCCAAGTACTATCATAACTAGCCTAAAAAATTATCCAAACAAAGATAAATCTTATAGAGAGAGCCCTCTCTGAAGTTGGCATGGCTAGATCCCAATTTCCAAAGTTGGTTTGATGTTGGCCTATGTGATTAGTTCTCACAATCTCTAGCAAATTATAGAACGCTAACATAGTGGCGACCATACTGGGGAGGAATTGAAATCAATCATAATTTCTTTCAAATTCAATCTGTGGTTAAATAATCACTATATTAATATTTCATAGAGATTGCTATATTTTTTTTTTTTTGTAAATATAGTGTGAAATTTCAAATTCAAAAGATTTGTGTGAGTTACATTTTATAGTGTGTGTTTTGATTTTTAAAATTGGCTTCCAAGAGACCTTATACAAGATCTCATCTTGATCCCAAACCTCCTGAAATAGTGGATGATCCTCAAAGGATTGGAAAAAGAGTTAAGGATACTTCACAAAAATCAGTCAAATAGATCAGTTCATCAGAAATCCAGGGAAGTAATAATCCTCTTCCTAGATCATAATCCCTCCCTAATAAGCTTGAAACCTTACAAGATATCGAATTTGACTTAAAGTTTGAGCAAAGCCTGTTTAGAAAAAAATCCCTAAACTGGGAAGATACATTAGTCATTGACCAATCGATTCTTCATCCAGATTCACCTAAAAGTATGCCTTCTTTAACACAAATCTGATCAAGAAATTGTCCAGGATTTTAAGATCCTCAAATATTTGGTATTAGACTTCACTTCAGTAGTTACAGATGCCTATCTACAAAAATCAGTAGAATTTTATGCATTAAATATTGCTTCTTCATCCACTACATCCCAAACAATTCAACAAATATCTGTGAGTCCAACCTCTTCTGAAAATTTTACTACTTATCCTCTCATAAACACTCAAAGGCCTTCATCTCCATCACTTCATCCATCCTCTCCTTCACATATAGTTCTTCTTTACCTTCTCCTTCACCACCTATCAACCCTCCACCTCCAATCACAGCTACACGTTATGATCCCTTGGTTCTTCCTCAAAATCTAGGGGCTATGCCCCAAGATTATCAATCCAAAATACCCCAATTTGATGACACCCAACTCATTACTACTCAGCAACATGCAGACATAATGAATGATTTCTTTGATTGCTATGAGATTGATGTTGATGATGTTATGATGAGGTTATTCGTTCAAACCCTTGGAGGTGAGGTTAGTAAATGGTTTAAATATTTACCAGTTGCTTCCATCAATGATCTAGTAGTCATACAGCTTCAGTTTCTAGATAGATGGAAAGTAAAAAATAACCCCCTCCAAATTCTCTCAGAATATGAAAATATCAAAAGAGATAATGGAGAGAATGTGCATGATTATTTTGCTAGATTCAACTCTATTTATAATGCTATTCCTATTCGCATAAAACCACCTTAAGGATTAGTGATGATTAAGTTTATATATGGTTTTGAAATAGACATATATTATCAGTTAAGAGAGAGAAATTCCGATGCCTTAGAGGAAATGCAGACCATAGCAGTTAGTGTAGAAGCAAATTTGTTGGCCAAAAGAGCTAGAATGAGAGTTGAGAAGAGAGTTACCATAAAAGAAGAAGCATCAACCTCTAGCACTGATTTCAAGATAGATTATTTAGTTAGGTAAATGAAAATAATGGTGATTGGTAGAAACATCCCTAGGGAAAATCAAAACCCTCCCCAAAATCGCAATCAAAACAATAGAAGAAATCAATCACAGATCAAACAAAGGGGACCTGACCAACAAATTAGACCCCCTTTTCAGGACAATTATGTTGATGAAAATGAAGGTATCCCTCAAGAGGAAGAAGAAAACCAAATAAATTTGTTTGGTTTACAAAATAATGATACTATTTTTCTCACAGAAGAATACCAACAGCTATTTGCATTAGCCCAAATAGAACTTGAGTTAGAAGAATCTGAAGAATATAAATAGGGATTTGAAAACGCTATTATGGAGGTTCACAAACAATATAATCTTAGGAGTAGAAAAACTTCTGACAATAATCCTATGAAGAACACTGATCAACCTGCCAAAATTGCCTCTGATTCAGATCCTAAGAAAATAGTAGAAAAGTATTCTAAGAGATGTGGTGAAATTCCTAGAAAGAAGCCTTTAGAGGTTTCTACTAAAAATACAGTTGATTTTGTTTCAAAACCAACTCAGACTGATGTTCCAACTACCAGTCAGCAAACCCTACTTAAATCTAAATAAATTGTCAATATAACTTACATTCCCAATATTGTAAAGGTTCCATCATCATTTAATCTTGAAAACAAATTGGATAAAGTCAAAATTCCCATCCCTTTGACAGAGATATGAAAAAACAAACATACAAAACTCAGGTAATGGAAGCATTGAAGATTGGGGAAACCGCAAACACTCTCAAACTTAATGATGATCAACTTGAATTACTTTTTGGTCTAGAAGTAGATCGTAAGTTACAAGGAGTAGTTACTCCATTCTATGTCAGCTTAAAAATACATGATAAAATCCTACACAATGCTATGTTGGATTCAGGAGCTTCACATAACTTAATACCCAAAGTTGTAATGGAAAAGTTAGGTATTGACATCACTAGGCCTTACAAATATCTATATTCATTCGATTCAAGTAAAGTGAAGTGTTTATGTCTCATCAAGGACCTGTGTGTAACTTTGTCTCAAATCCCAACCAAAATCCTAGTTATGGACATTGTCGTAGCAGACATTCCTCCTAAATATGGCATGCTTTTATCATTGTCGTAGATATGACCTATGCTACAATACCAGTTTTTGGTTAGTAGAGAAGTTTGTACAAGGAAAATTTCATGAAATATATGGTAATCAGTAAAGAAAAACATCATAATTACCCTCTATGTTATGTTCACACTTATTTGGATTCATTCATATTATTCAATGATATTGAATTTGAAGCAAAATTTGGAAATTGTATTGATGAAAACCCATTTCAACTCGACCAATTATGTCCTCCTCCAGAACTATTCTGGAATATGAGCTTTGATGGAGCCTGTAGTAAATAAGGCTCTAGAGAAGGAATATGGTTATCTAATCCATCTAATAATCATTGTGAAGGGAATTCCTATAAACTTAATTTTCAATGCACCAACAATATTGATGAATATGAAGCTCTGATGTTAGGTCTGCAGTTACTTAAGAAATTAGGTGCTAAAAGGATTGTTATGTAGGGAGATTCAGAATTAATTATCAAACAAGTAAAAGGAGAATATGTTGCTAAACACCCTAGATTAAGAGCCTACAAAAATGTAGTGCACCATTTCTTAGATACTTTTGTGGAATATGATCTAGCAGTAATTCCAAGAACTCAAAATTTCATAGTTGATAGTCTTGTTGTCTCTGCAAGCACTTGTAAAATCCCTCACCCAAAAAAACCACACACAATTGAAATTAAACATCGCCCTATAGTACCATACAACATGCGATACTGGCAGGTGTTCGGAAATTACAAACAAATTGAAATTTATTACTGTCAAAATATGAAATTGACGAAACACGGTTATATTTCTATAATCAGGAACAAAATCAAATGAAACCAGAAGATCATGTATAAAATCAAATAGTTGTATATAATCATGTGGTAAACCAGTGTGATAGATTAGATCTAAATAATCCTTTAGATGAAAGTGTGCCTAAATTAGAAACTCATGAAATATATCCTGAAAAAGAAGAATTTGAAATGCTTCAACTAAAAGATAACGTTTTACCCCGAGGATTGGCTCCATTAGAAGACCTTTTTTACTTCAATGATGTAGCAAAGAAGCCTAAAATTGAGCCCATAGGAGCAAAAGTTGAGGAATGTAACATAGGTACTGAAAAAACCCGAAAATGATCAAACTGTCAAAAACATTACCTCTTATGACCAAACAAAGATATATAGCCCTTTTCAAAGAATAAATTTTTGTCTTAGCTTGGAATTATGAGGACCTAAAAGTTTATGATTCAAGCATCATTTAGCACAAAATTCCAATTAATGAAGAAAAAAATCCTTTCAAACAAAAAATTCAGAGGATAAATCCAGTTTTGTTACCTTTAGTTGAGAAAGAATTTAAACAAATTTATAATGCTAAAATAATAATCCCCCTCAGATATTCTAAATAGGTGTCAATAATAGTACCAACCAGAAAGAAAACTGGAGAAATCAAGTTGTGCATTGATTTCAGAAATCTAAATAAGGTTTCTCTGAAAGATAATTATCCCTTACCCAAAATGTACCATATCTTACAAAATTTGATAGGATCAACTAGGATATCATTACTAGATTCTTTCTCTAGCTATAACCAAGTCTTGTTTGATCTAGAAGATCAGGATAAGACAACTTTTACCACTCCATGAGGCACTTTCATGTATGGGAAAATGCCTTTTGGACTGATGAATGCAAGGGCCACGTTCCAAAGAGAAATGGACATTTCTTTTTCAAAAGATATTGGCCTCTTTATTGTAATATATCTGGATGATATAACTGTGTATTCAAAATATGGCGAAGAACACTTGATACATTTGAGACGAGTATTTGAGAAATGCATAAAATTTGGCATATCATTAAACCCTAAGAAAAAACTATTTGGCCTGGAAGAAGGCAAGCTGTTAGGACATATCATATCAAAATATAGAGTTATAATTTACCCTAAGTGAATTGAAGGAATCCTAAAGATCAGTCCCCCAAGAAATATTAAGTAACTTCAATCCTTCATAGGTAAAATAAATTTCCTGAGAAGATTTATCCTTGATCTTGCTGAACTTCTTAGAAACATAACCAATATGCTCAAGAAAGATTCTGAGATCAAATGGAGCATATAGGCTAGGAAATATTTTGACATGGTAAAATAGGCATTAACTAAAGCACCAGTATTAATCAATCCAAATTTTACTAAAGATTTTATAATCTTTTCTTTTGCTTCTGAGCACATTGTTGTAGTTTTTTTACTACAGAAAAACAATGAAGGATTTGAGCAGCCAATAGCCTTCTTTAGAAAATCTTTAAGAGATTTTTCTCTCAAGTAAAACATCATGGAAAAATAGGCCTTTTCACTAGTCAAAGAAATTAAATATTTTAGAGTTTATGTTGATGATGATGATGATGATGATGATGATGATTAACATCCATTGAGACTAATCTTTGGTCTATCAAACCTAAAGAAAAGAGTTATTTAATTTTATTTAAGATTGTATTCCTATGCTCAAAAAGCTGGAGAGAAGCCTCCCGAACTCACTATAATTTTGACATCTTAAAAGGCTAGGAAGGTCAGTATTGCAACAAATATTATGAAATTGAGATCTAATGTGGTTGTACGCGGGGCACTCTAAGAGGAAGTGATTTTCATCCTCGATGTTCATATTCTCACAGAGATGGAAGATCCTTTCCATCCATGGTGTTTTAGGAACTATCCAACCACCTGTTTCACTATGGAGCTCATGAGAGTTCATTCTAATCTTGGCTATATTAATTTTCTTCTTTGAGCTAGTTAAAATAGAGAGATAATTTTGATCTTCTAAGGTGGGGTTGATGACCTCCTTATAATACCTTAATTTTCTTTTGGCTGCTAGATCTTTCTCACACCACATTTTTTCTTTGAACTTAGAAGTAACAATTTTTTTAATGTTATTGATTTTTTGCAATGCAACATTCTCGTCTATCTCCCAATGGTTTAACCAAGCCCTGGTGTCTTTATACCAACCTCCTTTAACCCTTAGGCAGTTTTGGCTGGAATTTAAAGCTAGCTTAGGAAGTCTATGGTCTCCTATGCTATTGAGCTTGTGCTTGTACAACAAAAGCCTAGTCATAGCTAGGCTCTCGATAGGGGAAAGATCCACTTCTATAAGGAGAATAGGATAGGGTATATATTCTGCATTCACATATAATTTCTTATGTACCTAATGTTGTGGTAAAGGATATTTTAACGGAAATGTACCAGATGGAAAAAGAGGTAAATGGATTGCAGTAATTTTAGAGTATGATCTAGAAATAAAACCTACCAAACTAATTAAAGGGAAAGGACTTGCCCAGCTTATGTCTAAGTCCAATTTTGAAGCCCTAGACATAAAATTGGTGGAAACTTTGGATGATCAAGAGGAGTAGGTGACTCCATAAATAAAAGAAGAATTTTTAAATTCTCCCTGGTATGCTGACCTGCTTTATGTATTGTTTAATTTAAATGCAGGCACCTGGTCATACAAAAACTAAAGCTTGATTTTTGAAATTAAAGGCAGTAAAATTTTGCATCATTGATAATTTCCTTTATTGGAAAGATTCTGGTGGCTTATTACTTAAATGTTTGTTGAAGAATGATGCAAACAAGATTATGCATGATTTTAATGAAGGAGATTGTGGTGGCCACCTATATTGGAGAACTACTGCTAATAAAATTCTCAGGGCTGGTTTTTACTGGCCCACCCTTTTTTCTGATCTTCATAAGAAAATGACAACCTTCCACAAGTGTCAAATTTTTTAAGGTAAAAAGAAACTCCTACCCTTGCCTCTCAAACCCATTTCTTTTGAAAGCCCATTCCAACAATGGGGTTTGGATTTCATAGGTGAAATCCATCCTCCTTCCTCTGCCCAACACAAGTGGATTTTAATAGCCACAGATTACTTCACTAAGTGGATAGAGGCCATCCCTTCCAGAAATTCCACTGATGTTATTATTATCAAGTTCCTTAAGACTAATATCTTGTCCAGATTTGGCTGCCCAAGGAAAATCATCACTGACAATGTAGCAGCCTTTAATGGTTAAATTCTGTGATAAATATCATATTTCTTTAGGACATTCAATGGCCTATAACCCACAAGGTAATGGACTGGTTGAATCATCCAATAAGAGTCTTGTAAACATCATCAAGAAGTTATTAGAATGAAATAAAAATTCTTGGCATAATGAGTTAACCAGTGGACTTTGGGCTGAGAGGCTTACTACAAATAATTCCATTGGTATGTCACCATACCAACTTGTCTATGGGATGGATGTTTTTTTTCCATCTACTCTAGCACAGCCGGTGATGAAGATAATGCAAGAATTACAAGTGGAACCAAACGATGCGCTCAGAAGGATCCATCATACCATTCAGTTGCATCAAACAAGAGAAGAGGTGTATAACATAACACACCTCATCCAGGAAAATATCAAAAAAATATTTCACAAAAGGAACAAGGTAGTTGATTTTGCTATTGGTGACAAAGTTTTTAAATGGGATGCAAGAAGAGAAGACAAAGGGAAGCATAACAAGTTTGATAATCTATGTATGGGACCATATATTATAAATGCTTTTAGAGGTGATAATGCATTTTTTTCTCATACGTATATATGGAACAGAGTTACCTGGTGGTCCTGTAAATGGAAGGATGTTGAAGAATTATTTCTCTTAGTATAAAGATTATTTTACATCATTGTAAATATCATAGTAAAAATAGATTGGATTGGATGTTTTGTTGATTAAGGTTGAATCCCGCACAAGACCCTAAGCTATGGTCAAGATATCATCATAATATTTGAAGCAGACAGGAATCAGATTGTAGATTGCTCAGATGTGCAGATGGATAAGGCTACTGATCGTAGGTTCTTGACACTTCAATGCATGGAAGTGCCATCCCGAATTGGAGCCATTGTTAGGGTCCTATATTTCACAGGATCTCAAGGTGACTAAGTTTATTCTATCTGTAATATTTATTTCATAAAACGATTTCCAATCTGAAAATAATTTTCAAAAAAGAAGAAGGAAATTACATAAAAAATCAGAATAGGGTATATGTTATAAATAAAAAAATATAAGATGTGAACCCCATCAAAAAGAAGAAAAATAATAAATTCTGAAAGTATTGCACCTCCAAATGCCACTACTCCTAGTTTAGCTTATTTCTAAAAATAAATTATGTGTAGCTTGTTTAAGGTTCCACAATAGTTCAATAAAATTCAATCATACAGTTTAAACATGATTGAATTAGGTTTAAATTGCTTGTCAATAGGTAATGAAAAATAATTTGTCAAACTGTTTAATCTTGACAGATTAATTAGTTAGGTAGAAAATAAAACGGGTTCATAGTTTAATCTAAACGAAGGGAGATGTTGTAACATCATTTTTTTCTAATAAGTTAGCATAAGTAGTTGAATAATTTTCAAAATGATAAGGTAGGATATGGATGCAAAAGAATGAAAAAGTTGAAAATGTTAGGAAGACTATTATTTTTATAGGCATCCACATCAATAAAATGTTAGGTGGTAAATGCTCTAAATGATGAATGCAAAATAAAATGTTAGGGAAGCAAGAAAGAAAAATAAAAGCTTCATTCTGTTTTAAAGGTTTTGATTGGTTGCTAGTCTAAATGCGCCTATGGAAAATTTATTTGTATGGTTTAAATTTTGATTACTAACTTATAACGTAAATTTTTAAACCATAGCATATATCCCCCCATACTTTCATTTCATTCACTTCCCTTTATTTACATTTCCTTCCCCGTTCATATATTTCCATACATTTCATTATAATCCCACACATTCAAAATCACTTTTCCCATAGGACAAATACCAAAAACCTTTGATTTCCGTCTCCTACAAACCTTTCGAAGGACAATATACGATGAAGTGGGACCCATTTTACCCGCCACACTTCCCTTCCATTCAATTTTCCTTTGAAAACATTCAACTTTACCTTTTCCGCTTTTTTCCGCTTTATATTCTACTTTACCTTTCACCGCTATATCATTGTTTACTTCCGCTTCCAATTCCCCGACTACGATTAAATTGGGCCATCCCTCCATGTCACCTTTTCTTCCCCACCATCCATCCCAGATCGCATATTATAAACCTTTTCCCATCGCAGCTAAATTTTAAATCTTGCGATTTCCGATTTTCAATTTATTGCATCGCACTTTCTTTAACTTACCTTTGAAGTGCCCGTAATCTATTTTTTTAACTTGCCATGTGACGGTTGGCCCCACCATAGCAAATTCGCCCCCCACTTCACAGTTGTTTGCAAAAATATCACATATCATATGAAATCGCATAAAACATTCACCGATTTATAAAATTCACCAATTACAGTGGGTCCCTCTCCCCGCACTTCACAAGTTTTAGGATTTAACCCCCGTACTTTTAACTAAAACTTAAAGTGTGTGATTTACGATGCAGTCTGGTCCCACCTTTCCTACCATGTCACTTCGCCCTCCCCACACGTCGCACTTCGTAGGATTTAGATTTTACCTCCCCTCTTACAACTAAACTTTAAAATATGTGATTTGCGATGTGGTCCGGTCCCATCTGCCCTCCACCTCAACTCCCATTTCACATTGCATCATCGATAACATTCTTCATAAACTTAAACTCTAAATATTGCGAAGTGTGTGGATGCGATGCAGCTTCATAATTGAAATTTAAAATATTTCAAGTCTGGTATATTGGTTTTTCACGTTGTTTTGTTTACAAAAATGTTTTAACACGACAAAAGGATTTCAGCTAACAAAAATACAGAAAGGTCGAGTCGGACAGCAAAATGCTTTCAGCACTCCGTTCATACAACAGTTCATTCACCAGCACAACACTTAGTGTGCCAGCACATCAGTAAATAGTGATCCACGTCCTAACTATCCCACTACATCAGCACCTTCTTTGCACAACACATTCCACCGAAGCTATAATTTTTTAATAGTTAGAGTTTTTTAGTCCAATTCTGTTAGAGACAATATGATTATAATATTTTTTTTATTATATATATATATTTATTTTTATTTTTTTTATTTTATTTTTTAAATTAAGAACTAGTCAGCTTTTTCAGCTCTTTCTTTCCACTATTTATTTACCCTGATCTATTCTCTTCTAAGCAGGTTGTCTTGATGATGAGTCTTGATTTAGACTAAAAATGAAGATTTTGGATATTCTGAGTTCTGCATCTGAAAATATACACCACAGAAACCTCCAATCTATCAGTATGATTGTAATTTTTTGTATAAATATTTCAGTTTTGGAAGTATCAAAGGTCAATTGATTGAGATCAGAATCATTACTGTATTTTGGAGTAATGTCAGCTTTTCCAAAGCACTGGAGCATCAATAATAATCAGACCATTCATAGGATTCTTGTGGCTTAAATACTGGTGATGTTTTTCTTTTGTTCTTATGTTTCATTTTAATATTTCATTGTAATCATCTGAATTCTAATTGTAAAGCAGAAAGCGTGATGAATATGATTTACTTTTGAGTACCTTATTCTGGCTGCATTTACAATCATAATGTTTTCCACTGAAAGCCAAATTAAATAATTCTTAATTGCTCTTTAGTTATGTTGAATCTATTCATATTTCTGTCATAATCCATTTATAATTTGAAAATATCCAGTAAATATTCCCAGCTTTCCCTGTGTTTACTCTATGAAAGGTTGATGCAACCATCCAGTTATATTCTGACTCCATTGCCCAATAGATATTAATAAATTGAATACAATCAATCCTCCAAAATCTAAAAGAAACTCAAAACCCCAGTACTATCATAACTAGCCTAAAAGCTTATCCAAACAAAGATCAATCTTATAGAGAGAGCCCTCTCTGAAGCTAGCATGGCTAGATCCTAGTTTCCAAATTTGGCTTGATGTTGGCCTATGTGATTAGTTCTCACAATCTCTAGAAAATTATAGAATTCTAATAGGTACCATGGGTTAATCACGTTGGGACATATCCACATCACTTCTTACACATAGTTCACCTGGAGGATGTTGGAGAGGTTTGAGAGGAAGGACCCAGAGTTTCATTTCAAGAGTTAGCCCATCTAAGGAAAACTGACAACACAGAAGCTTATATTATGGAGTTTCAAATACTGGCAGTGATGGTAACTGATATCTCAAAGGCTCGATTGATAATGATATTTTTGGAGTGGATAAAAAATCCATTGTGTGGTTAGGTGAGGGCCTATAAGCCCACATCTTTGAGGAATGCTATCTCCCAGACCCTAGATATGAGTGACGCAATGCCCAAGACCTGGGCCTTTTTCCTCACTATACCCACTGCCCGTTAGGGAAAATGAAACACCAAACTGCCTCTCAGAGATGGAGGATGTGGTCTTTTGGACAAAGAGACCTGGAGAGACTTTGGGAGGAGGAATTTGTGCTTCATGTGCCAAGAGCCTTGGGCACAAGTGCAACAAGGGCAAGGCCCACTACATTGAGGCTTATTCAAACAATGAGATAGATGAGGAGTTAGATATTGGAGCATATCAGGGAGATGAGGGATGACCATCACGAGGGGGAGCACAACCACCAACACCGCCACCTAGGGGAGGACCATTTGCCCCATCAGGGGGAGTCCTTGCTTCACTTCAGTGAGTCTCGAAGTATTTGACAATCAGGATCAGGTGGACAATGCAGGGGAAGCGAGTTTTAGTCATGATAGATAGTGGGTCCACCCATAAATTTATTGATGCCCAGATGGTGGAGTGTAGGGGCATCCACACAGAGACATTTTAGGAGTTCTTTGTGCATGTTCCAGGGTGCTGCAGTATCCCTGGCTCTAGCATATTTATGTGCACAATTCCACTCCTGCTCTGAGGTTGGCCTTGACCTGGCTAGGTTTCCAAGTGGGCAACTCCACACATTTCACACCCTCATTTCAGAATATCTTCAGGATAAGGAGGTGCGCACCTAGCAGTAGGTCGTCGAGGCTGAGCATGTCGCAGTTTCCAAGACACAGGAGTCAGAGTAGGCTCAGATAGCACAACAAGAAGTCTTAGCTCAATGGGTGGAATTAGAAAGTGCCATCGACTGGCTATGCGGAGACATCCCCAAAATTTCTATCTAGGCCTCGGCCACACCGCAAGCTAAAGTCGAAGGCCTGGTTATAGCTCTCAACACCTCATGGTTGGAAGTTCAATCGGTAAAGGCAAATTTTGAACAATGGATTGTTTTTTTGTAGGCGTAGCTGAAGCCTGAGACTCCCCCCGAAATGCGTGCGCAACGAACAACTACAATATAGAATGTGGTGGCTAGCATATCAACATCTGTCACGTATGGTTCCCCCCTGCTCGACAAAACCATGGGGTTATGGAATTTAGTGCAGAAAAATCCTTAGTCAAGTAGCTCAATCAGGAGTTGCGCATGAAAGAGAAGGATTTCAATGACTTACAAGAAGTTCTCCCTACCCTTATCCCTGCTCAGCGAATGGCACGCCTCAAACCAGACAGGTGCTGCAAGGTGAGGTAGAGGCACTCTGCTGTCGGAAGAAAATTTTCATGATAACATAAAGCCTTAGGCGGAGGAGGCCATGTAGCTCTCTGAGGACCTCGATGATGTCATCTACAGTCTGAACCACACGATGAAACAGGTCACTTTGGTCGTTGTAGGGCCTCCATTAGAGGAGTTGGTTGAGACCATGCAGAACATCATAGACCAAAGTGCAGGTATATTGATCCCATTTGTTGCAGCTATCGAGGCGCTCAAGCTCAAAATGAAGACCCCACTACTAGTGTGACTCGGGATGAGTCACAATATTATGTTGGGGGCTTGTTGGAGCGGGGCCCCCTGAATGAAATTTTGATATAATTTTGTAATACTTTGTAAAATTGTATTATTCCACAGTGGCTTTTGGGCAGGTCAAAGTCCCTAATGAATTGTAATGGTTCAAAGGGTATACTAAGGGGCCGCAAACCACGGTTTGTGGACCATATAATAGCACAGGCTAAAATAGTATAAATAGATGAATAGATCGAGTCAAGAAGTAAGTTTTGGTTTAAGTCTGAATGAGGATATCATATCTATGATACTTTTGTGTGGACTTGTCTGGATAAGGGCTCATGCTGGCTATGTGCGCGGAGACCCTAGTCCTGTTGTGTGTGGACCCCACTGGCTGTGTGCGCGGGTATGTAGAAGAGTCTATAAGTGGAATATGAAGTATTAATGAATGAGAAGACATTTTTTTGATATTGGAATATCTCTGTGTTATGTTATGAGTTGCGCTACATGTTGGTTTCCTGTTAATTCTCTGGTATCTCTGCAATAGTAACTGTTGATTATAGATTAAATGTGTACTTGTAATAGATGATTAGAAGAACAATGAATGCATAGATCTGGGTTATATTGTCCCTGTTAAGTGATTATCGTATGATTTACGGGTAGCGCAAGTGATTCTGTTACGCATATTGTTAAGGGTTTCTGGTTAGGACTTCCTCAGAATAGGCCTATCTAGATCTGAAGGTGCCCACTTCATTAAATCTCTCTCTCTCGGGGTGTGGAAACCTAGTTCCAACACCCTCCCATACTACTTTGGGTGAGATCTTGACCTGCACCAGAAAGTCATTGCCGAAAGGGTCAGTAGTACAAGGGTTTTTTGGTTAACCTTAAGTCTGAACCTGGGTCAAGACCCCTCAAACCAATAGTATTGTTGAGGGGGATGCACTCTTACCCACCTCAGACAATTTTAGCACACAATATGGAGGAAGATCTACAACATGGGGACATAGAGTGGGCAGTTGAGGTGAGGATTTCAAAGACAAGGGCCCAGCCATGGCCAGTGCACCTAGATGTATAAGCCCTATTGGAGAGGCATCAAGGGTTTTTTGGGGAGATCCCTCCAGGAAAGCCACCAAACCGAGGATTTGAACACTATCGAGTTGGAGGATGGAGTGGATGCAATTATCACGACCCCATATAGGCATCCCAAGGCCTATTGGGATGAGATTGAGATGGCCATTCAGGAGCTATAGAGATCAGAGCATGTCAGGCCCAGTTTGAGTCCTTTCACTTCTTCTGTGGTGTTGGTGAAGGAGAAGGATGGTACACTCCAAATGTGCATTGAATATAGGGACCTCAATAAGAAAAAATTAAATAATAGGTACCCAATTCCACATAGTGATGAGTTTATGGATGAGCTTAGAGGAGCGAAATACTTCTCTAAGATAGATCTATGCTCGGGATACTATCGGATCCGGGTGAGGGAGCAGGACATCCCTAAGATTTCCTTTCATTTCCACTAAAGACACTTTGATTTCTTGGTGATGCCCTTCGAGATAACCAACACTCTGGATACATTTCAGTCTTGTATGAACCACGTATTTCGTGGTCAGTTGCAACACTTTGTCCTTGTCTTCTTTGATGAAATACTCATCTATAGCCAGACATGGGAGGAGCACCTTCAATACTTTGAGGTAGTACTTTGCATACTAGAGCAGCAACACATGTATGCAAGTATGTTCCAATGTGAGTTTGGACTGACAAAGATGTTGTACCTTGGGCATGTGTTTGGGGAGGATAGAGTGAAGGTACACCATGAGAATATTAGGGCCATTTTGGATTGTCCCACACCTAGGAACGTGACTGAACTGAGGGGGTTCCTGGGAATTTGTAATTACTAAAGGATATTTGTGATAGGATTATCATAACTTGCAACACCTCTCATGGACTTGACGAAGAAGGGGGCCTTTTAGTGGATGTACGTAGAACAGGAGGCATTTGAGCACCTCAAGAAGTTCATGAGCAGTTTTCATGTTTTGGTTTTTCTTGATTTCACTCGATCGTTTTTATTGGAGTTTGATGCTTCAGGTGAGGGGGTTTGGGTTGTGTTGATGTAGGTATGCCACCCCATATCCTTTGAGAGTAGGAAGTTTATACCCATGAGTTACTCTACTCCATTTATTACAATAAGATGTTGGTTGTGATGTGTGCCTTGGAAAAATTCAGATAGTACTTGGTGGGGAATCAGTTCAAGGTGAAGATTGATCACAATAATCTTTGATTATTCTTGGAGAAACGAACTTTGTCGTAGAGGCAGCAGAAGTGGGTGAGGAAGCTCTAGCATTACAACTTTGAGATTGAGTGTGTGAGGGGGAAGCACAACGTAGTGGTAGATGCACTTTCTCGGAGGCCCGTTGTACTCTCTGATGGATGTTACACATAATTGGAAGGCTCAACTCTTGGTTGAGTATTCCAATGATAAACAAGATTGTGAGATACTAGATGAAACACATGGGGATCATAGGTTCTGGGTGATGGATGACTTGATATACTACAAAGACCAAATATACCTATTTCCAGGATCCTAGCTTAGAGAGAAGATTATTCAAGCATCTCATGACTCTTCTCTAGTAGGACATCCAAATTTTCTCAAGACTTATCATACCATCCATGAGTGTTTCTCTTGGAGTGGGCTCAAGGGGGACATGATGAGGCACGTACATGAGTGCATAACCCGTCAAAGGAACAAAGTGGAGTTTTCACACCTGTACAGTGTATTACAACCTCTTCCCATTCCGGATTGGAAGTGGGAGAGTATGTCCATGGACTTCATCATAGGGATTCTGAAAGTACAGGGGAGAGATTGCATCTACATGGTGGTAGATCGCTTGACTAAATTTTCCCATTTATTTGTGATCCCATCGAGATATTCAGCCTCACAGGTGGCTAAGTTATTCTTTTGGGAGGTATTTCGATTTCATGGGATCCCAAAAAACATAGTCAGTGACAGGGACAATAGATTCATGGGGGCTTTATGGCACGAGTTGTTTTGGCTAGTGGGAACCAAGCTTACACCCAATACTATCTATCACTCACAAATGGATGGGAAGACTAAGATCATGAACAAATTATTAGAGGGGTACTTTACCAATTATTTCATGGGTCAGCATAGGGCGTGGGTGAAGTGGCTACACCTGGGAGAGTTCAGCTACAACACTACTTACCACATGTTGATTTGTATGTCACCCTTTCAAGAAATTTATGGTTATGATGCCCTTTATTTTTCTGACATGATATTTGGAGATAACAGGGCCCTAGGGGCAAATAATTGGGTCCAAAAGAGATAGGAGATCCCCGAGGATCTTAAGGAAAACTTTCAGGTAGTACAAGATCAACAAAAGTTGTGTGCCGATAAGAATAGGGTGGAGAGAAAATTTGAGGTAGGGAGCATGGTCTACCTATGTTTGCAGCCTTACCATAAATCTTCACTCAAGCAGAAAGGGGCAGAGAAGCTCAAGCCACGCTTCTATGGGTCATACAGGGTGACCAGGAGGGTTGGAGAGGTATCTTACGATCTAGAGTTACCCCCCAGAGAGTAGAATTCACAACATATTTCATGTCTCTTTCCTACAAAAGGCATTGTGGCAGCATGTTAGGGAATCCAATGAGTTTCCCTCATTAGATGATGAGGCACACTTGATATTGACACCCGAGACCATATTGGAGACCAGGGAGAGGAGGCTAAGGAACATGGTCATCCAGAAGCACTTGGTAAAATGGAAAGACTTGCTAGTTGAGGATACCACATGGGAAAATGAGCAGATTTTGCAGCACCCAGTTTTACAGTTGCTTGGGGACAAGAAAAATTTGGGAGGGGAGGATTGTAATGTCCCTTCCTAAATAATTTTGACAATAGTACCACAATTTTGCAATTTTTCTAATTTTGTGGGCCTAAGATAATATTGGAGAGGAAACATAGGACAAAGGGGTTGAAATGTATGCCTTAGTAATGTGGGAAGCAAAATTTGGGAGAGGAGGATTGTAATGTCCCTCCTAAATAATTCTGACAATAGTACCACAATTTTGAAATTTTTATAATTTTGTGGGCCTACGATAATCTTGGAGAGGAAACATAGGGCAAAGGGGTCGAAATGTATGCCTTAGTGGAATGTGGGGCCACCTCCCCAAATAATACACACTCCTTGAGAGAAATCTTATGTCCAAGGGAAGAGGTTCGAATTTCCTAGTGAGGGGCCCACATGGAGGAAATGAACATAAATTATAAATAGGGGAAAGGGAGCATCATTTGGGACTTTTTGCTGATTTGACAAATTGAAGTGTTGCTCTAGTTGTTTGGCATAGTTACATAGTGTTGTTCAACACAAGAGTTTCCCAAGGAGGAAGCTTAACCTTTCTTCATGGGACTCCAAGTGCCACCCTAAGAAGGATTATTCACATTTTTAGGAGTTGGAGAGGGCCACACAAGTGGTACGATTTCTGGGCCAACTGGGACGAGTTCAGGGGCCCATGAAGAGGATTGAGGAGGAAGAGCTGGAGTTGGGAGCTGTAACATTTCTGGAATGAATTTTGTTCAATTATATGATAGAGGAGGAATTTGCAAGGGTAGAATTCAGCATACAGTAGAAAACTGATTTTTCGAAGGAGATACTGCGTCATCCTACCTAGAAATTGTGCAGTCATTATGGAGGCTCGATTTTTGGGGTGGCTTGTGACGTGGTTTTGAGATTTGGGTTTGCTGGGTTGGTTTGGGGTGCCATTAAGAAGAATTTTCCAACCATTTTTTGGCAATCATCCCAGAATCATTCACAGTTCTGGTTTTCTACACTTAGAGGAAGGTCAAGGAATTTGGGGGCCATTTTGGAGCGTCAAAACCAATGAAAACCCTTTCTGTTTTTTTCTTGGTTTTTGGCAAGGAGTTCAGAATTTATTTATCAGAATTTTCTGGGAATTTTGTAGGGGTAAAATCACGGTATCAACATAGCCAATAGTGCAGAAATCACAAGGCTAGCACAAATTTCTAGTGGGAAAATTCTGGCAGTAGTTGGACATTGACAAAGAATTCACCTGAGGCTTGTAGCTTACCTTGTTCAAGCCCAAGAATATTACAAAGGCCGATTTCCCTATATATAGGCTTCCTCTCACTTCAAATTAGGCCGACTTGTCACTATCTCAAGGCTAAATTGTCGCTTGTGTAGGTCGACGTATTCATTTCACTTTGAAAAGGTCTTGGAGGACCTTTTGACTTTAATTTTGACTCAAATAATTCTCCTTACAATATGTAACATGCCCAAGAAGGATCTGTTATACAAGACAATGACTCTTTTGACTTGTAGACTTAATGACAAGCCCTAGAAGATCACAATGGGAGTTTGACCTAAAACCAAATTTCCTTGAGCATGAAACCCATGCCTCAAGAACAACAATAACAAAATTATTTTTCACATTACATCAATTACATAAAATCATGATTATATATGTGATTATTAAGACCGAACCTAGTTACATATTTCAATATTCTTGAGTCGTTATGTGTTTATTAATATGCACAAGTTAAACACATTTACAACCTCGATAATTCTAGCCTCATAACATCTAAAAGCATATACACATGGGAAAACTAGCCCTAAAACATATAAACATATATAAACTGGCGCACCACCCCAAAAACTAAGTCTCGACTCACCACCCAATTAATATGCTCCAGCTCACCAGCCGAAGTTTCACATGTACATGATATTTAAAATACGATGTTCTAGTAGGGGTGTTACATTTTATAATTGTGTAGTTTCAAAGGTGGACGGAGCTGGGAATTTTCATAACAAAAAACTAAAGAATACTTTATGTGCTAGGGTTTTATGTCCTTGGTTGAGGAGTTAGGATTTGTGGAAAAAAATTATTATCGAATACTCTGAGCACTATACTTGTAGATCTTGTTTGGTGTAATCTTAGAAAATATCTCCTATGATGTAAGTAGGAAATCAAGGGTGGAGTTTTTATCCATGCTAGGTTGTTGTTCACCCTTTGAAGTTTTAACAAGTTGCTTGGTTCGATGCCTTGCTAATATATATTTGCAGGTTATTCTTTGTTGTTGATGGTGGATGCCCTAAATAGGGTTTGGTGGAAGCATTTGGATACCTTATGTTGTTTTCATAAGTATATAATCCAATTTACTATCATTAGCATCCATCGCCTTACTCTATATAAATTGAAGAAGATGCATTTTTATGTAAGGTGCAAAACTTATACTGTCTTTTTAGTTGTCTTGGAAAGGCCTTATTTCTTATGAGTGAAAAACAGAGATACACAAGATTTTTTAGATGCAATATCTAGGATGATAAAAGCCCTGGAAGGCTAGCTCTATGATTTTTCATATTTTGTCTACTATCCTTCTTTCCATATGTAGACCACTTGTCAAAATGAAAATTTTCAAGTTTTTTACTAGGAAGATTTTTACTAGGAAGACCAGTGAGCACCATCATTTATAAGCCTCATCTTCTAGATCAGACACTATGCTGAGTGGCCAAAAATATGTGGATATATACTTATGATATTGTATAAATTATTTAATATTAGGGCCATCACCTTTTCCTGTAAACTTCTTTCTAGAACCCATAAAAAGAGAGTGAGGGTTTTTAGAAATTACTTACGGTTGGGGGGGAATTTAAAATGACCACAATCCTGTCAATAAGACTTGGAATCCTTAGCATAGCATGTTTTTGGAAATGGAAAAACCACTCTTCATCTTCACATGTGACTGAAATCTCGATCTGGGCACTTTGGAAACTCATATCTACGCTACAACTATCCCACCGTCACGAAATTTCTGAAAAATGGTTTATTTTAAATCAGCAATAACTCCCTCATCCAAACTCCGATTCGACTGATTTTGTTTTTGAAATCAGGTGATGTTTCAAGGGGATCTCATATCTATAATTATTGTTCTGAAATTTTGCACCAAAAACTGCAAAAAATTTCAGGAGAGCCACTATCCACGAATTATCGTTAGAAAAATATCTGCAACACTATTGATTTTAAATCAACAATATCTCCCTCATCCGGACTCCGAATCGACTAATTCTTTTTTTTTGAAATTGACTATGTTTTCGCAAGAAATCCATAATTTTTATTTTTTTCCAAAATGTTTCCACCAAAATTTTCATATATGCTCTGCAACTCGCCGCCCAAAACAATTCCTACAAAAATGGAAAAAAAGAAAAATCCCCAACTTTTCCCAAGAAAGTGCTATGATACCACTTATAATAGTTCTGACGTGAAATTATAATAGAAAGGAAATATTCCAAATAAATTCAAGAAAAAAGTTTAAAAGCTTTAGGTATTTATTATTAATATGCCCAATAATTTCCAATAATCTCAATACAAATGCAAGAAAAAAATATAGAATCTTCAAATCTTTATTAATCAAAACCCTTGCGGTAGGGTAACACCATACAACCACTCCTTAAGGAAGGAGATCACTCCACAAGTGATATTTTTGTCAATACAATAATCCTTGACATCCTCAATGGAGAGTCTCTAGCTTCTATATATCCTTCAAACATACAATACCATGGGTAGTTACCATTATTGCGAACATCTTGATAACATCCCAATTTTATCTCGAAATCATGATTTTTTGGCCTAGCCAATATTTGCCGATTTTTAAAAATATTTTTATGGTATCTTAATTTTGTCGATGTTTACCAATTTTTAATGATATTTTCCTGATTTTTACGATTTTCTGGTTTTCCGGACCCTTGCTGATGTCATCCCGATGCTGATGTTCGCAACATTGGTAATTACCATGGGTCATATATTCAATACCATGGTCTTGTTACGTTATTTCCTAACTACTTGTGGTCCCTTGCATAATGTGGGTTAACCACTTTATTTATTAATTATGGCTCATGTGTTTATTATCCTTATAGTACATTATTTCCTTGGGTACCTTCCTTTGTACCCCATATGATCCCCCCCAAGTATACCCCATATTATCCCCCTTAGGTATACTACAAACTAACACATTATAGTATTCACAAATATAAAAATGTTGCGAAAACAATATGCAACGTAGGAAAAAAATAACTGCACACATTCGACACCATTATTTTTGGACAATGTCCCTGGAAAAGCCCAATGCAGGAAAACTGGTGCAGAAGCTGAGGCTTTATATTTTTATGCAGTAGTTTATGAATACAATCTTGGATGCCTTACTGGAAATCCGATACAGAAAATATAACTGGCAGAAAGTTAGTGAGAAATAACCTCACACTATCATTTGCGATCTGACACTAATCCAACCTCTGAATGGCTAGCCCCAAGTTACCTCTATGCAGTCACTGCACCGCCTCTGCGTCACAACTAATAGGGACTGTGTCACTCCCTTGGTTGATCGATCTGTTGGCTGGAAACTCTGATCTCTAACCCTCCAGTCTCACACTCCAGATCCCGGCACTAGAACGACACTGATCCTCAACGGAACTTTGGATCTCCTATCAGGCTCTGTGATGCCTCAATGTGGCTATGCGCTACCTATCTGGATCTCTCTGTGCCTCTTCTGTGTTGTATTCACCAGATCAGGAAAACTTCCACCGGTCACTATCCCTGCCCCTCACTGCAAAAAATCTCTCGATCACTTCTCTGGTAAATATAGTGTATTAATTACATGCTATTATACAATTTAAATAATACAAATTTTATTTAATAACATATAATATAATTAAGAATTTATGAATTTATATTTATATTTTATTTTATGTTATTTAAGTACAAAGGACAAATGCATTAGTTGTTCAATGATAATGACTTATTCTTGAAAATCTTATTCTTATTTATAGTCACATATTTACAATTTTTTTATTAATTTTATTTTGGTACAATTTTTTAATTGAATTTAAATATGATTACATGGATCGTGGTGCAAAGAGTGAATTGCGAATTCATAAATATTATTTTATTGTTTTAGATTTTATTTTATTATTTCCTTAGGAGACCCATTTTAGACCTCAAAATTCCCCTAATGCCACTTTCTACTTCTTGTTGGCTTCCATTTCACAAGTTACTTTGAGGAATATTTCTCAAAACAGTTAGGGGAAAGACTCTACTTAGAGTAGGCATATAATTCAAATTAACCAAGATCATTACATCACACATAGATCCTAGGACTTCCACATAATAAAGGCTAGTCTGTCATTTAAGTAGCAGGTGTCCAACCTGTTACTTTGTGTCAATTTATAATAAGCAATAATTGTGACTCCATAAGGAAATAGTCTCATACTTGAAAATCTAATCTAATAATAAATCTTGCTAAAATTCAACCAAGTAAATAGGCCACTCATTTGTGTCTCCCAAGAAATTTGGTTCCCAACATGTTTTCCTTCACCTCATTTATGATAGGGACTACCATGTTGATTTGGGGTAGCATCAGATGTGATCTAAGTCTCAAAATCCGAGGAGAGGCTTAGACACATGTATTCCAAATGACCTAGAAATCATTTGGAGAAATTCCAACCAGATACGGTTTAAAATAATTAATGGGTATTAATCTAAAATGTGGGTGTAACTTCTAGAAAAAGAAGATCAAGTCAAAATGTAATATTAGTCATTGATTGGAGATCTAATTTCAGTTGTTGTATTCTCAACGAGAAGACTATAAAGAAGACTTGAGGGTCATTTGGAAAAACACACTGAGATATCAAGAGATCAAATTTTCTGAAGTGAGCAGTGCTCAGAGGAAAACTTTGATCGAGAGATTCTTACGTGGAGAGGGGCAGAAGCGGTTTTGGTCAAAGAATCTTCTCTAGGACCAAGAATACTAAACAGAGAGGCAAATAAATATGCATAGGAGGAATCGCAGTGCCCAGACGCATCACCTAGATAGGGTGATGGAGGGCCACGAAGACCACATGCAGAGGCAACGCAACATTTCGAGTAAAAGTCCGAGATTTTGATGGGAGATCGGGATTATGATCTGGGAAGGCTGGAATCGAGTTTCCTGAGAGCATATTGATATATCAGAGGAGGTGAAATAGTAATTCATAGATCCCCATGTAGGCCTACGCAATCACTGCGCAGAGGCAACATAGACAGTGTTGGGTTTTGTCAGTTCAGCTACCGAATTAGCCGAGACTTGCAGAGTGAGGTAATTTCAGTATTTTTCTTCTGTTGAGTGATATTCTATGTACTGGATTGCCAGCAAGGCATCCAAATATTTTATTTAGAAATAACTATTGCTTACTAATAAAACCCTGAGATCTGTTGCATCGGTTTTCTGGCATTGGGTTTTTCAGGGGATGTTTCTCTAAACAAAATTGTGTCCTGTGTGATGTGTTTCTTTCTACTCAGTTTCTTGTTTTTCCATATTTAATTTAATTAAGTGAAGGTTGCTTCAGTAATTGCTTCAGTATTTATAAAAAAAATCCGTAAAAAACTTGTTAATGTAATTTACAAGTAGGTGAAGTAATTCAGTTGGTTGCAGTAGGATTATGGACTTGGAATTTTCACATGGTATCAGAGCATTCCAGGTGAAACAAGAAGAGCATAGCCAGCACCAAGGAGGATTCTGAATAGCTGCAAAAATCAACAATTCAAATCCCCATAGGGATTGCACATTCCAATCCAGGAGGGCTGAAGTTTCAAGGAAAGTCTCCCTCTGAGTGAGTCGACATATAAGAAGGGATTCTAGATCGAAATTTTGTTGTGGAAGAGGGAGCAGCACAAGGCCTCAGCATAGAGTTGGTGGGACACAATTTTCTGCAGGCAAGATTTTGTTTTGTTGGGAAAAAATATGTTAGAAGGAAGAAAAGAATCATAGTGAGGGAATTTTCTTCCTCGAGGAGTTCCTAGCTAGGGAATTCTATTTTTTGAGATCTGAGCAGCAGATCTCGATGTATTATTTACCATCTCCAACAAGGATTGCATAATATAGTCCAGTGCCACGCAGAGGAGAAAGAGAGGGAGAAAATTCAAATTTTTCTTGATGGCCAAGGCAACTCATGGGCTTCGAGATCCGGATCAGTTGGAGGGAGCCTCCAACTATATAATCTGAAAGGTGTGAATCACATGCCTTCTAGATGAATACAATCTCGAGATTTTCGTGACGAGTATCTTTGTTGTCCCTGCAGATCCAGATCCGATGAAGAAGTACATGGTTGATATGGCGAAGGTGAAGAGGTTTCTCATTGATGGAGTCAAAGATCACATAGTGTCCCACATAGCCAGTAAGGACATAGCTAGGAAAATGTGGGAAGCCTTAGAAGAGTTATATGAAGGATCTTCTGAACAAAAGAATATGTCCTTAGAGAAAAACTAAGGATGATGCAGATGCAAAAATGGGAGAGTATAGATTTGTTTCTCTCGAAGCTTCAGGAAATCCATGATCAAATTTCAGTTGTGGGTCCACACGTCATCCTACCACGATGGTAAGGTTGGCCCTCAACACATTCATAGAAGAATGACAAGTTTTCGTCCAGAGCATCCTAGGTAGAGCAACCTTGCCGAGCTCAGAAGAGATGTGGGTTGTTTTTTAGAAAGAAGAGCTAAGGAGGGATGTAGTCAAGTTTAAATTTGACAGAATCAGTAGCAGTGGGTTGAAGTTGAAGGAGGACGAGTAAAATGTAGCCCTTGCTTCCAAGGGGTAGCAGGAGCAGCGAATACGAAATAAGGACGTATCGAAGATAAATTTCTTCAGTTGTGGTGAAATCGATCACTAAGCAACGTAGTGTCCTATGAAGAAAAAGGACAAGGACGAGAAGCATGATCCGAAGGCTGCGTCCACAAAATTCAAAGAAGTTGATTATGCCATGAGTTCCCATGCAGCTCTAGGAGAGAGATGGGGCGATATTGAACTGTAAGTTTGCAAGAACTTCAGTTGGCCAGGATCCTTGAGGAGTCCACCATGTGGACCATGAACTTGCTACGGGTGCCCAATATCAGTAGTAGCAGGCTGGAGGAGTTTCAGTTGGTGCATAGTATTGTTGGAACGACATATGCAGTAGTTAGAAACGTAGTGTAGAGTTGCAATAGTGCAAAAAGACATAGTGCAGAGCAGCAACAACGTAGTGCTTCAGAGGGAGAGCATGGGACTAGCAGAAATCAAATTTTCAGCATAGAAATGCATCCTTAACATGTGTTCATATTTTTTTGGATGTTTTTCAATTTCTTCTCTCAGCAACTGAGTTGTATTGTAGCGTTATCAGTGGCAATACTAGTAAAAAATGCAACATTTGAGAGGGAGTTTCAGTATAGATGCAGTGTTGATCGTGGCAGGGTCAACAAAAGTACAGTTGTAGCAGTAGCATAGTGATTGGTGGGCAACATGTCAGACATCAGCACCGCAGAGGGATATGCTTCAGAGTCAAAGCAGTTTGCAGCAGAGCATATTTACTAGAGCACATTCCTCGCTAAGAGGGAGTGTTGATTTGGGGTAGCATCAAATGTGGTCTAAGTCTCAAACTTTGTGGAGAGGCTTAGACACATGCATTCCAGATAACCCATAAATCGTTTGTGGAATTTACACTGAGAGATAGTTTTATTTAATAAATTAATTATTTTTAATGATACCCTCAGTCTGAACTTAGGAAATTAAAATAATTAATGGGTATTAATCTAAATTGTGGGTGTAACTTCTAGAAAAAATAGATCAAGTCAAAATGTAATCTTAGCCATTGATTGGAGATCTGATATCGGTCATTGAAGTCTCAATGAGAAGACCATAAAGAATACTTTAGGGTCATTTAGAAAAACACATTGAGAGATCGAATTTTCTGAAGTGAGAAGTGCTCAAAGGAAAATTTTGATCGAGATATTATCAAGAAGAGTGGGGCAGAAGTAGTTTTTGTTGGAGGATCTTCTCTGAGGCCAAGAATACTCAGCAGAGAGGTAGAGAAAGATGTGGAGGAGGAAGTGTAGTTCTTAGAGAGGGTGACACAACACCCATAGAGGGTGACACAGTGCCACGAAGGCCACACATAGAGGCAGTGCAACAATCCAGGCAGAAGTCTGAGGTTTTTCTGGGAGATCGAGATTTTGAGTCGGGAAGGTTGGAATCGAGTTTCCTGAGAGAATATCGATCCAGCAGAGGAGGTGATGAAGTCCTTCATAGGTCCACATGTAGGCCTACACAATTACTGCACAGAGGTAGCGCAGAGGGTGCTAGGGTTTCATCAGTTCAACTATCAGATCAGTCGGGACTTGCAAGTGAGGTAATCTCACAATTTTTCTTCTGTCGAGTAATATTCTCTGTACTGGATTTCCAACAAGGCATCGAGAGATTGTATTTAGAAATAATTGTTTATTAACAATAAAACGCATAGATCTGATGCACCAATTTTCCCGCATTGGGTTTTTCTGAGGAAGTTTTTCCAAAAATAATAGTGTCATGTGTGATATTTTTTCTTTCTACTCAGTTTCTTGTTTCGCAATATTTAATCTAGTTAAGTGAAGGTTGCTTCAATAATTGCTTCAGTATTTACAGAAGAAATCCGTAAAAACTTGTTAATTTAATTTACAAGTACATGAAGTGAATTTAGTTGGTTGCAGTAGGATTCCAGACTTGGAATTTTCACATACCCCCCATAGCCTGATGTTGGGATCCAATTAGAATGGAGTGGGTAGGGTTGTAATGTCCCTAATGGAAATTTTGAATAACAGATACTATAAATAAACTCGAACAACAAAATAAACATAAATATACACACAACCAACAAATAATACACAAATGGATGTCGATAAAATCACTGAGCCATTTTATTAATCCACTGAAAAGAGTATATCAACATGAAGGAATAGTGGAACTTGAGCTTGCCAAGGAAGCGGAGCAAAACCCAGAAAAAGATATTTGACCCCATTGATGAATGGCTTTGGAAATGATGTACATGGCTCAGTGAGAAGAATTTTGTAAACTATCTACAACAGTGTGATATTTCTATGTGAAATATCCTCAAGAGTAATGGATTTTTGTCCAACACCCACTAGCACACCTGAGGGTTTCCATCCTGTGGCTACCAATGGAGTAGAAAACCAGGTTCTCAACCTGTCATATAAGAAGTAATATCAAATCCAAGATTTCCTCCAATGGCCTCTTCATCCTCTTTATAGACCTAATGGACCCCTCTAGAACCTCTATTTGATTATTATTTTAATCATGGAGCAATTTTCCCTCTTTTATTTCAATTAAAATATTCATTTTAATTCGAGAAAAGGGTAAATTGGCCACCATGTCTCCTCAAGTAACTAAAACTCACATCTAACCATCCCATCCTTTATATATTCTCTTTCTAGTTCCAACAATCTATTACACTAAGGTGTTTTGTCAAGTTTCCTCCCAAAATTTCACCTTAAGCATAATTAATTGAGTCATACCCAATAATAAATCTATCTTTAGAAAATTGTCAGAATGCACCAAAATTAATGGAAAAATGTGTAGATGATGGAATATACCAAGAGAATTCCATCATACCTCATAGAAACTCCTCAAAACCCCTCCAAACTCTCGTGGGCTCTCTGATGACATCATCTAAAATTTTTGACCTGCCTGCCCCCAACTCTGAAATTCCATCCTAAGAATCTCATTAGGAACACTAGAAAAAAGAAACATTACAAATCCTCCCACCCCGAGATTTCTTTCCCTCAAGAAATCCAAACCTGTGGACCAATATGGTGGCCCAATGCAACTAAGACCCAATTCCCGAATCCCATATGAACCACTAGGTGATGCTCTGCCTCGGTGTCAACCCATCATGAACGAACCCTTTAATGCCTGGATCCCAAACTGATCTCTAACTATACGCATCACCAACCAATCATCCTGGATCCCAATTCTACCATGACCAATCATCATCCAAGTCCCATGGCTCAGACTGTGTTATGTCTCCAGCTATAGCTACTTCTGCATAAATTGAATACCAACTCATCCGCTCTCTACAATCCCACATCTGGCATAGGCCGAGGTCAACCACACTCTGCTGATGTTGGGCTAATGCTAATGAAATACTGATGAACTATCAGTCCACATCCCACTTCCCACTAAAACATGTATTAACCCTCTCATCTAACTGCCCCTACTATATTGTGCCCCAGAATAAGGTTGATACTCCATCAAAATGATATTGACTCATGATCCATCACCAATCCATATTGTGGGAAGGATCAGATGCATAGGAACCTATATATGTGATAAGTCCCCTGTGTTGCACCATACCCCACTCATGAAACCCCTCATTGTTATTCAACAATATCCATCGACAAAACCCTACCTCTCTCCCTGTAATGGGTAGAAGTGGCCAAACTGTGCAGCAAGCCCTATCTATGTACTCTTGGAGAGGGCTACTCCCTAAAAGTACTGCAACTTTCCTAGAAACATGTGCATCTACTCGCACCTCATTAGTGGGTCAACCCAAAGATGGATGGACCACCATCTCCAAAAACTACTCCCTCCTATTATTGGAAACTTCATTCTTCTGTCATCAACTAGCATCCTACAAAACTACCCTGTAAACCTCCAACACCTCTTGAGGACAAGTGTTTACAAATATTTCCACCCTGCTAGTTGTATGTACATATATTTTCTCCTCATCAATGGCTGACCCCAAGGGTGGTTGCCCATACTCCTCCATCACAGGCCCAATAAGAACCTCCAACTAGCTCTCCCCAAAAGGCTCATCATGCATACTGTGTGCATCCTCCTCCCCATTTGACTCATGCTTCACCATATGCTGCTCATGTTGACTCATCACTGGTGACACACTATCCTAAATGTCTCTCATAGGGTCGATTGACTACTCATCATATAAATATGGCCTATTATCCACAACTCTACATGACTCATGCTCCTAAGAGGCATCCTCATATGAACCCATGGACTCATCCAAAGAATAATCCTCACCATAAAATTCAAAAGGAATCTCCTCTTGATCTACCTATGTCATCTCCTCATTATCACTAAAACATGAGTGGTCATGTCCACAAGACCCCCTGTAGATGAAGAAAATTCCCTTCCTCCTTGACTCATTCTTGTTGCATGATCCACCAAACCTGAGCAACTCCTCCTTGGTCAATTGTCTTCTAAATAGCCCCATGTTCTTGTCAACCAACCTTTCAGATAGCTCATAAGTAGCGGGTGAGACCATTTGATCATCTCTCCAAATAGCCAAAAACTTAGATTGTAACTCTTTTAATATGGCATCATGCTCACCCATAACTAAATTCAAGATGGACTACATGTGTGCTTTGACCATGTCTAGTTGATGTTCCTTAATGATGAAAAAGGATTTGAAGATTTGAAGAATCAAGTCATCACACTATATAAAAAATTATGTCATAGGTTCGAATCTTGGCCATATGCTCCAAAATTTGGAACTTTTTCCCAAAAGTAAGACCCAGAGTGTTATGCAAGTCCTGAAAGGTCTCTACCATCAACCTGAAAATTCTCCTCATAACATCATCATTATAAGGAGGTATGGGTGTGATCAACCTCATAATGTTACTCAGACATGATGCAACTGGATTCCTAAGCCCTTCACAAGGTTCCTCCGAGAACTTGGGTTGTATTAAATCTAGCATGGCTGGTTTCAAAGCTCACATCAACTTATTCCCCTCTAACTGGTTCACTTCAGAAAGGAGTGCATCCAGTTCATCTAGTTTGAAAAAAAAATTCATTGTGATCCTCATGTGTTTCAATTATGTCCCAAGTGCAAATAGATTGTGTCCTAATTCCTGCCCCTTTTTTAAATATTTTGGTGGTTCTTGTTGGAGAATGGTATGGATCCCTTTTGAGAATGGTTTTTTGTTTTGTGTGGGTAATGTTGCATTATGGTTCCAAGGGTCATTGTTTAATTTCCCCAATTCATTTAGGATATTTCTGAGTTTCTCCATGGTTTTATCCCAAATGAGGACAAGAACATTTGTGATGATGATGTTGTTGTTTTCTGAGTTTAATGCATGTGTGGTATTTTGTCAAACATTTCATGTATACACTTTTAAAGGTGATTTTTTATGTTTTTTGTAGCATCGGAAAGTGATCTAAGTCTCAAATTTGGTGAGGAGGCTTAGACACTAGTATTCCAAAGAACCAAAAAACTATTTGTGGAAATTTCACTCGGTTCATGTTTATTTAAAATAATTAATTATTTTAATGCAAAGCCTAAGTCTAAACTTAGGGGAATTAAATAATTAACGGGTATTAATAAAACATAGTTTGAATCTTCTAGAGAACAAAGATCAAGTCAAGTTTTAATCTTATCTATTGATTGAACTTCTGATCTGGGTCGTTGATTCTTCAATGAGAATATTAGAAAATAAGGCTTGAGGTTCATTTGAAAAGTAAGTCAGGAAAGCATTTTGTAACCTAAGGGAAGTCGATTATGAAGGAATAGAATTCGATTTCAGAGGGAGATTTGCAAGGGTAGAAGAAGAAGAGGGCATCAGCAGTGGCAGGGAAGGAGGGAAGGAGAAAGTAGGGAGGTAGAGAGGCAGCACTCAAGAGCAGCGCAAATACCTCACGCAGTAATGACACGGGCTTATGAAGGCTCTGTAGAGAGAGCTACGTAGGAGGCACATAGAGTGACGCAGGGAGGGCCAGGAAACCCCTCATATGTCGAAAATTATTTGGAGGACTGAAGAATAATTATCTCAAGTGTATCTTGAGAAAGTTTCTGATTTATTTATGCAAGACTTTCCTTGTAAATATTTCACTATTGAAGATTAATATATAAACCCTCATTTGTTGCATCGGTTTTCCCACACTGTGTTTTTCAGAGGACAATTGTCCAAAAATAATTGTGTCTATGTGATTAATTCTTATGCTTTTATTCTTTATTGTTCTGTTCTATGAAATTACTTGAGTGATTACTGTAGTAGTGTTTATTTCAAAATTTTCTAGAAGAATTTTGTAAATAACTTATTGGAAGAATAAGTAGGATAAATAAATCTATCACTATAGTAATATTTTAGGATTGAAATTTTCACATGGTATCAGAGCTTGAAATGAGTAACAAGAGTGGATAACTTTCAAAGGAACAAAGACCAGACGTTGTTGCTATAGCAACTCAGAAGAGTTCATGCATCTCTCCAGAGAGAAGGGAAAGCATGAAAGAACAGATGGATCACGACATATTTGTATTGGCATCTAGACTGGAAGAATAATTTTCTTGTGTGTCAAGCTCTGCTTCTCCAAATACCTGGTATATTGAAAGTGGAGCTTATGCACACATGACAGGGGTACGAGAATTTTTCTCCAGCTACCGAGAATAGCAGATGAACTTTAAAATCACCATGGGAAATAAGATAAAATGAACCCCTGTGGGAAGAGGAACCGTAGTGTTTCAAATAGAAGCTGGTAATAAGCTTCGAGCCACTAATGTGATGCAAGTGCCTAGTTTGGGGATGAACTTACTCTCTGTGTCTCAGATTCAAAACAAAGGCTGTGATGTTTACTTCGTTGGGAAAATAGTATACGTCAAACACCTGAGTTGGAAGAAGAAGGCACACATCGGAGTCAAGAACAATAAACTCTATAAGCTGTAGCTTGAATCTCCAATGGCGTTGATAAGAAGAAAATATGAGAAGGATTTGAATGAACTATGGCATGGGAGAATGGTTCACTTACACAATTGGGCTTTTAGAATTCTCAAGAAGACCATCACAGAAGTTCCAAAACTAAGCACCAAGCGAGATAATGTCTGCAGAGGGTGTGTATTAGGGAAATATGCCAAGGTAGCATACCCCAAAAGAATAAATAGGGCTAAGAGTGTGTTGGGATTAATACACTTGGACATATGCAGACCAATGTCCACTAGAGCTCTCAGTGTTGCCGAATATTTCATCACCTTTATTGATGACCACTCCAGGAAGACTTGGATCTACTTTCTAAAGACCAAGGACAAAGTCTTTGATTGATTCAAGGATTTTAAAGCTATGGTTGAGAATATGACACTCTGATTAGACAATGGTGGAGAACACATAGACAAATAATTCATAAAGGTATGCACAAGGGAAGGCATCAAAAGAGAGTGGATTGCTCCATATAATATGAAGCAGAATGGAGTCATGGAAAGGAAGAATAGAACTATTTTTAAGGCTACAAGGGTTATGTTGTATGATCAAGACATGCCTAAATTCCTATGGGTTGAAGCTTGTAATACAGTTGTATATGCTCAGGATAGAGTTATTCATAATGCATTGGGTAAGATCACTCTAGAAAGTGTCTTTACTAGCAGGAAGTCAAAGGTAAGCAACTTCAGGATATTTGGTAGTGTGGCATACTTCCATATACCCAAAGAAAAGAGGAAGAAGTTGGATAGGACTGCTAAAAAGGGGTATCTAGTGGGATAGAGTGAAAATTCTAAGGCTTACAGAATCTACATTCGTGGGAGAAAGAAGGTTGTAGTGCGGTGGGATGTAAATTTCATGGAGGAAAGAGCTTCTAGAAAATCCCGAGAGATGTCTTCAGCAACACAGTCTGAAGAGGACCCATTGGTCCAGCCTCTACAACCAGCTAAGGTTAGCCCGAGTGCTTCTCTAAGGTATTAATATCCAAGGGATTCATCTCTAGAATATTTGCAAGAGGGGAGCAGGTAGAGCCACCCACTACCAGTGGTAGGACGAGCAGGGAATTACGACAAATTCCAAAGGATGCAAAGGAGTTTCTTGGGGCCCCCAGAAATGAGAAGAGGGAGCGTAAGAAACTAGACAGGTACCAAGCCTTGGTAGTCCAGGTTGGGGAACCCTCTAATTTTCAAGAGACAACTCAACATCAGGTATGGTCGATGCGATGGTGGAATAGTACAGTTCCAACATTAAAAATGATGTATGGGAGGTAGTTCTTAGGCCTCAGAACATATCAATTGTGGGTTCACGATGGATCTACAAGATAAAATATGCTGCAGATGGCAGCGTATAAAAATTCAAAGCTAGGTTTGTGGAAAAGGGTATGCTCAGAAGGAAGGATAGACTATGAAGAAACCTTCACCCTAGTCACCAAATATAATTCTATTAGATCTGTGATATCCATTATTTCACAGATGGGATTGGAGATCACCATATGGATGTCAAGACTACATTCTTAAATGGGGTGATAGAAGAAGAAGTTTATATCAAAAAACAATAGGGCTTTGAGACACATGCGCAAAAGACTCATGTGTGTAGGCTTAAGAAAGCCTTGTATGTACTTAAGCAAGCCCCTAGAGCTTGGTATGGTTCAATTGATAAATACTTGTAGAAGATGGGATTCGTCAAGAGTGACACATATCCCAATCTCTACTATCGGAGAGTAGGGGATGAGCCTTTGATACTGGTGTTGTGTGTAGATGATCTATTCCTCACAGGATCATCTAGGATCATCAACGACTGCAAGGATAATTTAGCTCCAGAATTCGACATGAAGGATCTGGGGCTGATGCATTATTTTCTGGGGTTGGAAGTTTGGTAGCAGAAGGGTGAGATATTCCTTGGTCAAGGGAGATATGATACATAAACCTTGAAGAGATTCAAGATGAAGGACTTTAGACCCATGGCTACACCAATGATTACCAACTGGAAGAAAATTGATACTTCTAAAGATGATGAGGCTGATCCTACCTTGTATAGGAAAATCATAAGGTCCCTGATGTATCTGGTCAACACTAGGCTAGACATTTGTTACGTTGTCAACACCCTCAGCCAGTTCATGGTGGAAACAAGGAGGGCACATTGGGCAGTAGTCAAGCATGCTATTAGATATTTGCAGAGAATAATTGAGCTTGGATTGAGATACACCTAAAGCAATGACATTAGATTGGGTGGGTTCACTAACGCAGATTGGGCTGGGAGCCCAGTAGATCAAAAAAGTACCAGTAGGTATTGTTTTAATGTTGGACTAGAAATGACCTCCTATTGCAGCATGAAATAGAAGTATGTGGCTTTGAGCTCAACTGAGGTGGAATATATGGCTGCAACCATTGCTTCATGTGAGACCATATGGCTTAGGAAGCTTCTTGTGAATCTACTCAAGAAAAATATGGAAGTGGCCAACATTCTATGTGATAATCCGAGTTGCATCAAGCTCTCTAAAAATCATCTGTTTCATGATTGGTCAAAGCACATTGAGATTAGGTGTCATTTCATCAAACACTGTGTCTAGCGGGGAGTTGTACAATTACAGTGTACTCCGACAGGAGAATAGGTGGTAGACTTCCTCACTAAGGCTCTGGGAAAGACAAAGTTTGTCTATTTCAGAGAGAAGATGGGGATGATCAAGAATCCATTTCAATAGCAGAAATGGATTGGTGCATAATTGAGAGGGAGTTGCAGTATAGATGAGGCAATGGAAGTAGTAGTGTCATGGGGAGAAATATAGAATGCAACAATGTAGCAGATGAGGGGCAGTAGCAGCCAAGCATCAGCAATGCAGAGGATGCTTCAAGGTCAGAGCAGTATGCAGCAGGCACATTTCTAGAACACTTTCCTTGCTAAGAGGGAGTGTTGATTTGTATAGCATATGAAAGTGATCTAAGTCTCAAATTTGGTGAGGAGGCTTAGACACTAGTATTCCAAAGAACCCAGAAACTGTTTGTGGAAATATTACTCGGTTCATGTTTTATTGGAGACCCTAAGTCTAAACTTAGGGAAATTAAATAATTAATGGGTATTAATAAAACAGAGTGTGAATCTTATATAAAACGAAGATCAAGTCAAGTTTTAATCTTAGCCATTGATTAAACTTCTAATCTGGGTCATTAATTCTTCAATAAGAAGATTATAAAAGAAGGTTGAAGGGTGATTTGTAAAGTAATTCGTGCAAGTGTTCTATAACCCAAGGAAATCGATTATGAAGGAATAAAATTCAATTTCAGAGGGAGATTTGCAATGGCGGAGGAAGCAGAGGGCATCAATAGTTTCAGGGCACGAGGGAAGGAGGAATCAGGGAGGTAGAGAGGAAACACTCAGGAGAAGCGCATATGCCTCGTGCAGTAGTGACACAGGCTTACGCTGGCTCTACGTAGACAGCTACGCAAGAGACATGTAGAGTGATGCAGGAAGGGATAGGGAAACCCTCAGGTGTCATAAATTCTTCAGAGGATTAAAGAAGAATTATCTCAGGTGTATCTCTAGAAAATTTCTCAGTTATTTCTGCCAAAATTTCCTTGTAAATATTTCACTGCTGAAAAATTAATATATAAACCCTCATCTGCTGCACTAGTTTTCCCACATTGCTTTTTCCTGGGGACAATTGTCCAAAAATAACTATCTATTTGATTGATTCTTATTCTTGTATTATTTAATATTATGTTATATGCATTTAATTGGGTGATCACTGCATTAGTGTTTATTTTAAAATTTACTGGAATAATTCTATAAATAAGTTATTGGAAGAATAAGTAGGAGAAATAAATCTATCACTGCATTAGTATGTCAGGATTGAAATTTTCACATTTTTCTCATAGGTCCAACACACAGTGAGTAGTATGCACCCAAAGTAACGCCTTCAAATCATGTACCTGATATATTGAATTACTCAAAAATTTATCATAACTAAATCAAACTAGAATAGTCTCCTTACATTTACTATTCAAATGGATTGGAGTTTAAATAGATCAGAAGAACCTGATTATTTCTCTCTAGAAATATGACCTTCATTTTGTCTACTTTCCTCAAGGAAACCAACCATCTATATATATATATATATATATATATATATATATATATATATATATATATATATCAGTTTTATAATCAGATGTATCCAACCGTACTTTCCCCATCATCAATATGATCCAAGCATGAAGGAAATGTACCAACAACTCCTGTATAGGACCAGCAAGGAGGGATGCATTGATTTCCCACTCAAACCAACCTGTAAAATTGATTTTAATTTTTATTTTTATTTTTTTTACCAGCAAGGGTGCTCAACTCTCATGCCCAATACTTTGATTGGCTCAATACACAACGCAATTAACACACAAATGTTGGAAATACTGAGAGGGGGGGTGAATCAATATTCCTTTCAATTAAAGCATTGGTTAATCTTCAATTATTATCAGTGTTTGTACAATGATAGTAGTAAACAAAAGGAACACAAATGCACACAGTTTTTAAGGTGGAAACCCACTTCGGGACAAAAACCACCTAATGCTTTTCTAATAATTCTTTAATATTCAACTCCAATTGAAAATAAAGCTCCAACTTCCTAGAATCTAGAAAAGAATTCTTCTCCGGCTCCCACTGAATGGATGCTCCAAAGCCCGAGATTCTTCAGTATTCAACTGAATGGATGCCCCAACACCCAATGAGCTACAACTCACCCTAGCACCACCCTACCACCCCATAGAAGAATAAAAGAAGAATGGACTCTCGTACCAGGGAATATGGTCCACTTTACAATGATATAGAATGATGTAGAAGAAGAAGAATACACTAGACCATAGCCCAAACTTTGGCCTAACCACCTAATGATCCTAGACCACCGTCTTGCCTCTTGCTTGGCAGCGAGATAGACACTAGTACAATTTGTACAATAATGTATTTACAATGACTTAGTACAATGATACCTTTACAATGATTGTATGCAGTGCTGCCCACTTGAAGACTTCATGTGATGAACTTCTTGTTGCTGTTATGCACCTTGGTTGCTACTCTTGTCATGCTACCATCTGCTACACCTTGCTTTTCTTTGCTTCCCTAGAAATTCTGGTCCTTTGCAACCCTTGACAACACATGACCTAGCTTTTTCTTTCCTTCTAGGAGCTCGATATTGAATCTAGTGTATCTCTATTATTTCAGATCCCAATATGTGATTTTTGGTACTGTAGTATTCCTCTAAGTTGTATTTCCAATGCCACAGGTCTGACCCAATTTGGATTCTTCAAGAGAGAGTTATACCCAATCTCTCACAATGCCATAATTATGGATTGTTTCAGCAAAGTGAACTTGTATGCCACGTGTCACTGTTTCTTCATTTGGCTCTAAAATTGATAGAGCGTAAACTATAGACTATGCACTATCTAATTCTTTTTACGGAATTCCAATCCGATACTCAGCAAGAGATTTATGATGATTTTCCCAAGGTCAATTCTTTGAGATGAATTTCAGGAGCCTGCAAAAACACTGACTTCCACATATCATATCTCTAAAAATATTACACACCTTGATTTGAAATTTTCACAAAAGCTTCCTCAAGATTTCGGCTTCACCTATTAAAAATTTCAGCTTCTGAAACTTCGTAGAAACAAAGTTAGAGAAAAAATTCCATGATGATCTGTTTCAGATGGCGAAACCCCTTGCATGAGGAGGATATGAGGATCACAATTTATATAAATGCTTAGGTTGAGAGGGGCTTCAACAAGTGAACATGGGAGGAATTTTAGGAGCTTAAAAAAATATTAATTATTAATTTTCAATAACCCATGCCACAACCCCATTGGGTTTTAGCCCACTAACTGGGGGTACAAACTTCAAACATGAATATCTCTCAAACCATGAAGAATTACATAGCGTGCCATATATCAATGGAAACATCTCGTAAAATAGAAACCATCAAAAGCATTATTGACCCAGAATATATTAATTTGGTAGGTCAAAATTTCCATGCAATATTGGGTTAGCCCCTGGTTCGGCATGGGATGACATCAATGACAACCATTGATCAAAAATCTCCCCCTTTGGCATTGATGGCAACACAAGTACTCCCCCTGCGATCATGACACCTCTTCCTACAACATTCTCTCTCCCTTTGACATCAATGGCAAAGGGTAACTCCCCCTGACACACAACCATCCTGTGGACCTGTACACACTTCCACTCCCCCTTTATATTCTGAATAAGGAAAATCTAATGAGAACTTGGGAGAATCCCAAGCTTCTGGCGAAGATATTCCAATGATTCACGAGTACTCTCACGATTATCAACACTTCCTGCCCAATCTGCATCTGTAAAGGAATGAATAATGAGATTGTTACCCTTGGGATACCACAAGCCATATTCTGTTGTTCCCTTTAGATATCGAAGAATTATTTTGATGGTAATAATATGTAATTCTTTTGGTGCTGCTTGGAATCTTGCTACTTTTCCAACTGCTTGCATAAAATCTAGCCAGGAGGCTGTTACATATAGAAGACTACCAATCATAGATCTATACATCCTTTGATCCACATCCTTAGATGAGTAGTCTATGCTCAATTTGCAACCTGTTACCATTGGAGTAAGGATGGGTTTGGAATCTTCCATTTTAAATTTCTTGAGCATTTCATTGATGTACTTGGTTTGACATATAAATATTCCTTTCTCTTGCTAAGATATTTGAAGCCCTAAGAAGTATGTCAGCTCACCAAGTAAAGACATCTCGAAATCACTTTGTACCTTTCTATCAAACTTCTTACTTAGTCAATCATAATTGCTACCAATTATTATATCATCCTCTTTAGCTATTAGACATGCTTTAGTTGCCTCATCCAGAACATATATTTCGTTTGGAGCTTGACTTGCTGTAGCCACAATTTCACCATACACGCCTTTCCTGATTTCACATTTCGTGGAGTTGAATAGTATTGTGTGTCCTTGATCACACATTTGTCCAACATTGAGCAGATTGTGATCCATGTTTTCAACCAATAAACATTCTTGGCTAGAGCATATTTTCTTCCGAGGGTGATGGTACCTGATACTATAACATTTGAAGATCTAAAATTTCCAAAGGACACGATTCCATCCTTCTTCTCTTCCAGAGATACAAATTTATTTCTATCTCCAGTCATATGCATTGAGCAACCACTATCAACATACCACATATATTTGTTGTTTTGAGGCTTAAGGGTGAGAGCACAATTATCAATCTTCTTCTTCTTCCATGTTCTGCTCGTTCAGGCTTCGAACATTCTTCCTGGAGGATTTTCAAGTCTGCAGTCTCTGGCTATGTGTCCAAAGTTTCGACATTTGTAACATTCCATATTATTTCTTAAATGTTCAAATCTATTAATGTTTCTTTGAGCCCTATGAGGTTCATATTTTAAAGATCTCCTGGAATTATATTGGTTCCAAAGGTACGCGCGACATTCTATAGCTTTATGACCAAATTTTCCACATGAATAAAAATAGTGATGAAAAATATGTTGGTACCTGGATGGAAATATTCATCGAGGAATTATCTTCCAAGGTTTTTCTTGTGAACCTTGTCCAATGAAGTCTACATGCATGTCAGATCTCATAGGTTCATTGTATTTTGTTGTAGAAGGTCTTGCTTCTTCTTCTTTGTTACCAATGCCAGCTTTTTCATCAGAAGATCGTTGATTGTTGATTAGTTCTTCCAATGACCTTGAGCTGTTGGCATATTTTTGGATAGTTTTTCCTTTCTTCACTTCCTCACGCAACAAGACTACTTCGGCTTCTAATTCTTCCTTTCTTGGTTGCTTTCTTCCAACTTCTTTTGAAGTGACTCTTCAATGCATTTTTGTTCTTCGACTTCAATTTTGAGACCTTGAACTTGTTATTCAAGAGTATTGGAATGGATCTTCTTTGCCTTGAGATATTTTATAAGCTTGATTGCTTCCTTATAAAATTCTTCTATGGTCAATCCTTCTTCTTTGTTGTTTGATACCTCTTGTTTATTGTGATTGGGTTTATTGTGCTTGGCCATAAACAATACTCTCTCTATCGGGTTTCTTCTTTGTCGTCACTTTCTTCCCCCTCTACATATACATCTCTTTAGAGAGAAAGTTCCTTTTGGATCCTTTCTTTTTGCCTTGCTTGTTGAATTTCTTAAATCCTTTCTTTCCTTTTGAGTTGTCATCACTTTTGTTCGGACATTTTTCTACGAAATTCCCAACCTCACCACAACTGAAACATATCAATGGAAGTTTACCTTTGAATTTTCCCTTACTAGGTTTTAGTTTTCTCATAAAGTAAGCATATTCTTCATCTGAAAGACCTTCTCCATCATCTCCCTTTTCTTCACACTTGCAGGTGCATGTCATTTCAATTGAAGGTTGTTTGTCCTTATTGGTTTTCTTAGATGCAACGAACACAGTTTCTAGATTTGAAGTACCTATTCTTCATCAAGTCTCATTTCATATGTTATGAGAACTCCATGTAATTCCTCTTTGTTGAGTTTGTCCAGATTTTCACTGTATTCTAAGACCGATACCTTTGGGTTGAATCTCCCTGGTAATGTTCTAGGAATCTTCCGTATAATAGTCTTCTCGTCAACTGGCTCTCCCAATCCTTCCAGAGTATTGGTTATTTCATCAACGTATTGGAAGTATGCAGCAATGTTGCAATCTTCTTTCATTCTGAGTTGCTCAAATTTTGCTCTATAGATTTGAAGCTTTGCTTCTTTGACATTGGAGTCACCTGCATATATATTCTCAAGCTTGTCCCATGCATTTTTGGCAGTTTTACAACCCAACACCTTATGATAAGTAGATTAAATAAGTCCATTGATAATAATATTCTTTGCTTTTGCATCATTTACCAAATTCTTCTTACCTTGTTCATCAGTGGTTGATGTAAATCCATTTTGAATAGTGTCCCATACTTCGTAACCTTGCGCCAAGAGATATACCTCCATTCTTCCTTTCCAGAGTGCATAATTATTTTCATTGAACAGAGGTACACCATTCCTGGTATGCTCCATTACCTCCTTCCAACTATTAAACTTCTATTGAAGGAACCAAGCTCTGATACCAATTGTTGGAAATACTGAGAGGTGGGGTGAATCAGTATTCCTTTCAATTAGAGCATTAGTTAATATTTAATTATTATCAGTTTTTTTATAATTATAGCATCAAACAAGAGGAACACAAATGCACATAGTTTTTAAGGTGGAAACCCACTTCGGGACAAAAACCACCTAATTCTTTTCTAATAATTCTTTAATATTCAACTCCAATTGAAAATAAAGCTCCAACTTCCTAGAATCTAGAAAATCATTCTTCTCCAGCTCCCACTAGATAGATGCTCCAACACCCGAGATTCTTCAGTAGTCAACTGAACGGATGCCCCAACACCCAACGAGCTACAACTCACCCTAGCACCACCCTACCACCCTATAGAAGAATAAAATAAGAATGGACTCCCGTACCAGGGAAAATGGTCCACTTTACAATGATATAGAATGATGTATAAGAAGAAGATACACTAGACCATAACCCAAACTTTGACACAACCACCTAATGATAATCCTAGACCACCCGACACTTCCTCTTACACTCTTGGAAGATAGACACTAGTACAATTTGTACAATAATGTATTTACAATGACTTAGTACAATGATACATTTACAATGATTGTATGTAGTGCTGCCCACTTGAAGACTTCATGTGATGAACTTCTTGCTGCTGTTATGCACCTTGGTTGCTACTCTTGTCATGCTACCCTCTACTGCACCTTGCTTTTCTTTTCTTCCCTATAAACTCTAGTCCTTTGCAGCCCTTGACAACACATGATCTAGCTTTTTCTTGCATTCTAGGAGCTCGATATTGAATATGGTGTATCTCTGTTATTTCAGATCCCCAATATGTGATTTTGGTACTGTAGTATTCCTCTGAGTCGTATTTCCAATGCCATAGGTCTGACCCAATTTGTATTCTTCAAGAGAGATTTATACCCAATCTCTCAAAATGCCCTAATTATGGACTATTTCAGCAGAGAAAATTTGTATGGCATGCCAAGTGTCACTGTTTCTTCATTTGGCTCTAAAATTGATAGAGAGAAAACTAAAGACTGTGCACTATCTTCTGATTTTTATGGAATTCCAATCCGATACTCAGAGAGATAATTATGACGATTTTCCCAAGGTCACTTCTTTGAGATGAATTTTAGGAGCCTCCAAAAACATTGACTTCCATAGATCATATCTCCGAAAATATTGCGCACCTTGATCTTAAATTTTTACAGAAGCTTCCTCAGGGTTTCAGATTCACCTTGTAAAAATTTCAGCTTCTGAAACTTCGTAGAAAAAAATTTAGAGCGAAAATTCCACGATGACTTGTTTCAGATGGCGAAATCCCTTGCATGAGGAGGATATGAGGATCACAATTTATATAAATGCTTAGGTTGAGAGGGGCTTCAACAAGTGGACGTGGGAGGGATTTTAGGAGCTTAAAAAATATTAATTGTGACTTTTCAATGACCCATGCCACAACCCCATGGGGTTTTATCCCACTAACTGGGGGTACAAACTTCAAACATGAATATCTCTCAACCTGTGAAGAATTACATGGCATGCCATATATCAACGGAAACATATCGACAAGTAGAAACCATCAAAATAATTATTTACCTAGAATATATTAATTTTGTAGGCCAAAATTCCTATGAAATATTGGGTTAGCCCCTGGTGCTTCTTGGGTTGACATCAATGACAACCGCTGATCAACAACAAAAATGTTGCTCGGAAATGGAGGAGAAATTGTGACAGCACAAACTTCAGAGCTTGTCCTGGTTTCCTCCTTTATGCACAACCTTTTTCGAGAAGATCCAAAAACAAAAAAAATATGAGGGGACCTTGTTATTCTCCGGCTATGGGAATGGATTCAAATTTTGGCTTGAGTCAACCCCGAAAATAAATTGATTACTTCTCTCTATAGATATGCATACACAAGGATGGATGAATCTAGGAGTATGTTCAACGTAAATGGCATACATGGCCAGCTCTGAACTGTCACCATCCATGTGACATGTTTTACAACTAGTGAATGACCCAAAAAAATAATGGCTCCTCTAGTAACCAACACAAGGCGCTTCGTTCTTCCTTCAACCTCATGAAAGCTCGACCCAACTGAGGAAATCGTGCAACCACAACAATATAAAACTTAGACTCTGCATATGCTTTAACAATTTCATACCTTTGTAGAGAATGTCCTACTGGAGGCTTATAAAATGCTGGAAATAATTAGACCCTGCCTTGGGAATAATGCACGGCTTTGCATTGTCAATTATCGGCTTGATTTGAACATTCAATTCTCGACTTGATAAGAGAGAAATCACGCTCAAATTGACAAGTTTCTTCTAGCACCGAGTCATAAGATGCAACATGGACCATTACAAAATAATCAATTTGATGGTTAAAGTATTTATGACCTCTGATTTCAAATCCACAAGGAATACAAAACTTTGTTTCGTGCAAGCAATGAGAGGACTATGCATGTTATAATGAACACGTGGCTTAAAACTTTAATTTTATGTGGCCCCTTTCAAGATTTAAACAAATCTGCAACCTTTGAAAAAAATGTGGCCTTGTAACCATTACGTCCACCTTCCAATCAGATGGTATTCAAGAAACTCCATGTAGCCACAAATTTAATAGAATCGGTCAAATGATTGATTCGGTCCATGATTTAACCCTATGCGACAATAATAATTTAAATTTGACTTGGTCTTTGCTTAAAGAAGGGACACGACCTCTCTAAGGATGGGATTTGACCCTCTTCCAACTGCTCATGGGTTCATCAATGGCTTCTTTCCTTGTTATTTTTTGAAGCATCGGATGTGTTCTAGCCATGAAAATTTGTGAATAGGCTAGAATACATGAGATCTCCAAAACCCAAAAATCGTTTTTGGAAATTCCGCTTGGAAGTGTCTTAATTAGATTATTAACCGATTTTTTAATATTTCCTAAGTCTAAACTTAGGGAATATGGCTAATTAATCAATATTAATTGAGATAAGGTGAGAATAGTTTAGAAACTCACACGGTTCAATCCATAAATTATCCTAGCCATTGATTAAGTTTTAATGTTGTTCATTGGTACTCTAGTAGAGGATTATAATAGGAGATCAATGTGGTAATGGAGAAATCACTTGGAGAGTTTGATTTTTTGACAAATCAATTTCCTGAGTAGCAGTAGTCATTTGTCGAAGAGAGAGTCAGAGATAGAAGTAGTGAGAGAGGGGCAAAGGTAGTGAGGCTAGAGGAGGAATTAAAGATCCAATGAGTGCATTTTCAAAGAAGAGAGGTTGGCATTGGGCCAGCGTAGTAGTCTCTAGAGGAAAATTTGATTTGTTGAGAAGGAGAGATGTTTTCAGTTCCAGAGATCGAGAAGGATTCCCAGAGTTTCGGACAAGCATATTTCCAGTCATCAAAAGGCATAACGACTTCATCAGAGATCATTCAACGAATAAACTTCCAACTTTATACACAGAGTAGCATAGAGGCTAACACAGATGGTTAGAGGGTCGTATTTCTGAATGTAAGTCGTGTGGGGAGATTGCCTATGGGTTGAGGAAAACTCCTCACTAGATTTATGCGAGTATTTTTCTTTGTAGGATTTCTAGTATTTCGACATCAATTTGTACTCGTATTTTTTGAGTGTTGTATAATAATAAAAACCTGAGTTGCCGCACTGATTTTCCCAAGTTGGGTTTTTCCGAGGACTTTCATCCAAAATAATTGTGTTAATTTTATGTGTGTGTGCTATAATTTCTTCCAGCGTTTATTCTTCCACATTTTTATTTGTGTAGATTGCAGTGTGATTTATTAATTATTTTTCGTAGCAAACAACAAATAAATTGTTAAATAAAATTAAAAAATAGGAGAATAATTTCCAGTTATTGCAATAGGATTATAGTTTGGAATTTTCACATGGAATCAGACCACAATTGATCAGTTATAGAGATCAAAAATGAAGAAAAGGAATTTCACTGCTCAACAAGGGCATTAGGCCAAAATTCCTAGGATTTGCGCAGTGTTTTTTCCAGGAGGCTGATTTTCTTGAGGAAGTTCAATTTTTCTTAGAGAGGGGCAGAAAAATTCGATCCTTCCAGATGGAGTGATTTCAGAGGCAGAAGGGGAAACCCAAGTTATTTATTTGAGCATATCTCTATATGGACGCAAAGGGTTTTGCTGCATGTTGCAGAGGAAGAATTCACGTTAGGTGGAAGAGAAAAGAACACACAACAAAAGAAAAATTATCTTAGGGAATTTTGAATCTCAGAAGTTCGAATTTCCAGTTGTAGATTTGCAGTAGCATCAAGCATATACACACCTTCTATAAGGGAGTGTGAGTAGAAGAGAAAATACCAAGATGAGGGAAAGAGGGAGTTTTCAACTTGATCATAGATGGCCATAGATGGGTAGGATCCATGGAAGACTAGCAGATTACATCCAGTTGCTCCAGATCTCTCACATGGATCAATATCCTTATTACGAGAGCACAACATAATTAGTATCAGAAGGGTCATAGTGTCAGTAGGTGCAGTCATTCATTTTGATGACAACTACATAGATAGTTGTAGTTAGTACTCGGGAGACAGTTGCAAAACTAGTTTCAGTGACACAAGCAGTGTGAATTGCCGAGTTGCTGGATGCAGGAGCAATTCCATCCAGAACATTCCTAGTGGAGAGCTACACAGTCCACTTCCATTACAGGGGGATAGTGTAAGTTTCCAAGAGGGAACATAGATCTTTCCCATAGGAAGATCGAGACTAAGAGGGAGACTAGTTTCAGAGGGAGAAACCCTATGGAAGTTAATACTTCAGGATATGAGGAGATTAGACTCATTGTAGTAGTTGCACCAGCAGTGCATAAGTATCAACAGAGCAGTATAAACAACAATATGGGTAGATCAGACTTCACTATATTCTCTAACATACCTCCAAAAGGGAGGTGGGGTCACTTGGTTTTGTATCCCTAGAGCGTTCTAGATGGGAAGGATCCTTGAGGAGTCCAGCTCGTGGATCAGTACCTTGCTACGGGGGCCCACAATATTCAGTATCAAGATGGAACAGTGGCAGTTGGAGTAGTTAGATGTCAGAGTGATAGTATCAGACTAGTTGTAGTCAGATGTTTGGAAGCACAGTGCAGTGTTGGGAACACTACAGATGGCACAATGAAAAGTCTTTAGTGGAAAGTGTAGAGGCTAGTAGCAGTAATTGGATGTTTTTCAGTTGCAAATGTGGCAATAGCAGCAACAACAAAGTTGCAGTGTTGGTGCAATCAACAGGGTCAGCAACAACACAGATGCAACGCATATCATATTTTCACAGTGGTTGGTGGGCAGCAGCAACCAGACATTAGCAGTGTGACAAGAGATGATACAGAGAGAGGGTGTTGATACAAGGTGTGCAAAAACACTAGAACACATTCCTTGCTAAGAGGGAGTGTTTTTTTTAGTAGCATCGGATGTGTTCAAGCCACAAAAAATTGTGGAGAGGCTAGAATACATGAGATCTCCAAAACCCATAAATCGTTTCTAGAAATTTCACCTAGAAGTGTATTAATTAGATTATTATCAAATTTTAAAATATTTCTTAAGTCTAAAGTTAGGGGATATGGTTAATTATCCAATATTAATTGAGATGAGACAATAATAGTCTAGAAACTCACACAGACCGATCCATAAATGATCATATTCACTAATTAAGTTGTAATCTTGCTCGTTGGTGATCCACTAGAGGAATATAAGAGGAGATTGATGTAGTTATGGAGAAATCACTTAGAGAGTTTTATTTTTTGACAGATCAATTTATTGAGTAGCAGCAGTCAGTTTTCGAAGAGAGATTCAAAGATAAAATAAGTGAGAGAGGGGCACAGACAGTGAGGCTAGAGGAGGCATTGTAGATCCAGCGAGTGCATTTGTAGAGAGGTAGAAGAGCCACATAGAGGTTGGCATTGGGGCAACGCAGTAGTCTCTAGAGGAAAAATCGATTTGTTGAGAAGGAGAGGCCTTTTCAGTGCCAGAGGCCAAGAAGGAGTCAGTTTGGCCTCAAATATACCCAATTTTCCACTATATATTATCGTCATTCATAACATAAATTCCGACACTTTTATACTCATTTCACACCATAATTCCATTACTTGTCACCAATTCATGACTTATGCCTCGTGGTTGATTATCATTAGTTTTCTTAGCTTTTCTATGATTAGAGATGATTTAGTCATGATTTTATAACAATGGTTTTTCTAAGTTAATTTTTTGCAGGGTTCCATCACCGAAGTTCTTCAAAATTTAGTTTAACTAGTTACTACAAGTTGAGTACGGAATAAAATCGTTATAGGTGAAAATATAATTTTTTTTATCAAATGGTGATTAATATCAATATTCCAATAATTGGATCGTGTTCAAAATGCCCTCTTTCAGGTAACCCAGAAAACGTTCGGAAAAAACTCATCACCAAAAGGAAGCTAAGTTCAAAACACTTCTTAAGTACCGAATGACTTCTTAAGTACAAAACTGTGAATGGTCTGAATGTGTCGGGTCAAGTCGGATTCGGTCTGAATGGGTCAAGCCAGGTTCGGTCTGAATGGGTCAAGTCAGGTTGGTTCTAAAAGCTTTTTTCTTAATGCCTTTGTGCTAAGCATATAAGTGGTTCCTCCATTCATGCATTGATCATAACGAACCCAACCAAGGGCTATTCGAAGGCTCTCTAGAAGAATTGGACACGGCATGTTTTATTTTGTTGTTATGTTAAATAGTATGCATTGTTTTTCATCAACAACTATGTAAAAAATTTAAAGCTCTACATCTACGCAGAGGGAAAAAAAGACAGATAAGAATAGATATGGATTTAGAGAATCATTGAAGCGTTGGAGGAATGCATGCCTGTGAAATCTTGTTTTTAATCATAATACGGTTTGATGCCATTATAATACCTATGTAAGTGTCATGGTTTGTTTTATTTATGAGCATTGATTTAGTTTAACTTGCTCCAGGAGTGGAAATGGCCCACCACCACCTAGACGCAAGTTATTTCCTTTATTTAAGCTATATAATTTATAATTTGCAGTGTTGATTTGTTTCTGAATCATAAATCAAGATTTAAGTGTGAACTATGTTATATGTATGTGATTATGTGTTGAGATTCTGAGCTAATAGTGTTTTCCCTTGAAGCAACAGAGATGTTGAGAACTTGATTTAAGATTTTCATTCTTGAAATTGAGAGATCCCTCTGTGAACTATTTTAAATAATCTGTCATGAATGCTTGAGGGTTAATTATCGTACATTGGGGAATGATAAAATGATACTTTGTTTCGAATTAGATACATTAGAAGGCAATCGACGAAGTGATTTAGCTACATAATAGGATTTATTTTAATGTCTTCTGAAGATTTGTTGGCCACGGTTAAGAACATAATTTGTGATTTAATTTATAAAAGTCAGTGCATGAGCATGAATAGTGTAAGGTGTGTTTAGTGGATCTAAATAAGTTTTGGTTTGAAAGTTCAATTCATCAAATAGAATTTTTTTTAATTAGAAGTTATTTTGTTTTCTCATAGCATCATTGTCTTTCTGTAGAAGCATGTGTGAAGATAATTTTCTTGTCAAAATTCTAGTTTAGGGTCAATAAAATAGATTTCCTTTTATTATCATTGATTTTTATTATGATTTTATTAAGTACAGAAAGAAAAAAAATTTCTAAGTATTTCATTTCGAACAGTCATTTCGATTAGAAATAGGAATTATTTGTTTTGTTTCATAGAAGAATGGGATCCTGTAGGTGAATATGGGTTTATGTAATTAGGAGTTATTGCTTAGAAGTTGATTTATGTAACCTAAAGTTATTTTATATAAGTTGATTAAAATTTCTCTTTCCAAAATATTAGTTAAATATAGTTGGAAGTGAATGTTCATAAGTGAATTATGTGCATTGTGAAGTTGTCTTTATAATGAATGAATGGTGTGATCATGTGTGAAATGAGTAGTGAATGGTTTATTAATAAAAGTTAACAAAGGGTTTTCCTTACAATATGTACTTAGTATGTTCTTTTATAGAGGTAAGTGTGCATTGAGTTATGGAATCATAAGTAGGAGAACAATTTCTTTAGTTAATTGATCATTCAGTTGTGATTGCAGATATGTATTTTTGAGTCAAGTTAATTTATTTAGGATTTAGCATTACATACTTAAACAAAAAGTTGATTTCTTATTCTATTTTAGGTTAGATGCTTTCATCCTGTGTTACATGTGCTTGTGCCTCTAAGTCTTATGACCCTGGATTGATAATTTAATGTTGGAATTATAACACATATAATTCCCCCAACATTTTTGGCGTCATTGTCGGGTAGGTGCTAAAGGGATTAGAGCAAAGTTTCTTTCACAAGGTTTTTTTGTGTGATCTTAGTTGCAGGACAATCAAAGGGAGAAAAGTGTACGGTAAGACGTAAGTGAAGAGCCACACATCCACTATGGTGGGGTTGCTCCAAAGTTTGGTTGTCCAAGTAAGCAATTTTGGTGAGTTTTATTGAAATTATTTTTAATTCATTTAGATTAAAATTTAAAGCTCTATCAAGATAAAAATTTGGGGTGTTGTAAGAACCCTTAGGTACTAATCCATGTTGTGAGATAGGTATCATCAACCCACAGGATAAATTCAAGAATGATTGGGAGCTTGAAGAATGTCCCTCGAAATACTTTCTCAAATCCTAGTAGTAGCTATGATATCTGCCTCTGAGAAAGAGTTCAACCTAACCAAATATCTCTCCATAGCTAGAAAAGGATTTGGAAGTATCCCTTGATTCCTCTTGCATATCTACCGAGGAGATCAAGCAATCATGTAGAAAATATGATGGGGATCATTTAGCTAAACCTGATATCGAAGAAATTTCACCATGCCCAGCAGCAAGCCTTGTATGCATTCCATAGACCAATTATCCAAGTATGTATGGCATCACTGAGGAGGGATTTCAGAGTGGGACAAAGGAAGAAATGGGACAATACCACCAACATTACATTAAGCATTGGTTCCAAATCACAATCCATTCAAAGTACCACTCTCATCTTCAAATAATGTTTGTATCACATCTTTCAAAGCTGTTGATTTTTCATGCTCATGTACATTCTAAAATTTATATGTTAAATCTAAGCACGAATATATATATATATTTGTACCTGATCCGCACATTTCTTCATTAGAAGTTCTCATTCACTTGAAGGAGGATGTATTTTATTCAGTGTAGTAGGAAATTTAGTATTGTAATAAAAAAATAAATGAAAATAGTAAAGGGAAAAATAATTCCTTTTGTAAAAACCAGCTTGTCTGGCGCAAATGGATAGGGAATTTGCTTGAAAACTAGGTAACGGGTGGGAAGGGTTCCCAATAAAGTCTGTAAATTTGTATGAATTCTTCAAAGCATGTATTTATGTTTGTACTCAAGTTGGTTGATGTGGGATTCCTTAAGGCCCACCTACCAACAAGCATTTTCCCATCAACATCAGCACATTATCTGGGATCAAGGTTAGCATTATATAAGGTACCTAGGATCCTTCATGCCTTAATGGCATTTATCCTTGTCATATACTAATGAAATACATCAATTTTTCTTGGTGGATGAATTTTGAAGTCCATTCGACTTCGAAAAATCCACTCATGGCTAGTAGAATGTACCTAGTTCCTTGATTCCCATTGACATCAAAGGTAGCATATCTTGCATTGGTTAACAACATCCTCAATGGTCGGTAATCCAATTATTCTTTCTTATGTTCAACATCGACAAAATTTATTCACATATGCAAGATTTCACATGGGTGTGTAGTAGTTGAAGACTATATGGTTTTTTTATCTCAACACAGATTTGCATCAGTTTGGATTTTTTTTATCAGCATTTCCATTATCATTTGCAGCAGCAGTGACCTTTCCTAGGATGTTTTGGGACATACAAATCCTCAAGAATGGGCGAGAAGGGGACCTTCAGTTCATTCTTCATACTTTTAGTGCATCCTTCAACCTTCTTCAGTAGATCATATCAACATCCATATCAACTCCAGCCATTCCATCCTCCACTTCATCTTCCAGCACCGAGCACATAAAAAAAAGAGGTAAAACTTGAGGTAAATTTGGTTTATGATTCTCTAATTCAATATAAGGTTAAAGAATCTTAATGATTCACCACTTCTCATTCCATGCATTTCATCTTTCACAGACCATTATCCTTCTATTTCCTTCCATTCATTTCACATATACTCTTATTACAAGACAATGTTAAAATAAAAAGCCTTATGGTGCATTAATAAAAGTAGTTTATGTAGTGTCTTCACCAAGAATTCTATTCATCGGATGAAGTCATTACTACCATGAAATGATAAAGGAAACCACCTAGACATTGGTCTTACGAAGATAGAGTATGCAAGCACCCATTCACCATCTCCATCACCACCTCATTTCATCCATTATCTCTCCCTCATTCATTCATTTATTGTCCTCAATTCGCATTTCTCAGTAAATTAGTGTGATATATTAAATGTGAAGAGTGTTTCTCCACAAGAACAAGCACCTCCAAATATCCAAGCAATGGTGTCCCACAAGAACCAACATCTACAAAGCAATGTTAAGAATATTTCAATGAGCAAGATATTTGTTTGCATGAGTACATGCAAACCCTCAGTCATGGGGGGGATGTTGGGCCTCAAATATGCCCAATTTTGCACTGTATATTACTGCCATTCATAACACAAATTTCGACACTTTTATACTCATTTCACGCCATAATTCCATCACTTGTCGCCAATTCATGACTTATGCCTATGGTTGATTATCATTATTTTTCTTAGATTTTATATGACTAGATATGATTTAGTCATTATTTTCTAATGAAGGTTTTCCCAAGCTCATTTTTTCGTAGGGTTCCATCGCCAAAGTTCTTCACAAGTCATTTAAACTAGTTACTACAGGTTTAGTACGGAATAAAATTGTTGTAGGTGAAAATATGAAATTTATGATCAAATAGTGAATAATCTCGACATTCCAAGACTTGGATCATTTTCAAAATACCCTCTTTCAGGTAACCCCAAAATTGTTTGAAAAAATTCATCACCAAAAGGAAGCTAAGGCCAAAACACTTATTAAGTACATAATGACTTCTTAAGTACATAATCACGAACGTTTTGAACGTGTCGAGTCAAGTCGGGTTCGGTTTGAACAGATAAAGTCAGGTTGGTTCTAAATTATTTTTGTTGAATTCCTTTTTTCTAAGCATATAAGTGGTTCCTCCATTCATGCATCAATTAGAATGAACACAACCAAGGGTTATTCGAAGGCTCTCTAGAAGAATTGGATACGACATATTTTAGTTTTTTGTTATGCTAAATAGTATGCATTGTTTTTCATCAACAACTATGTAAAAAATATGAAGCTCTGCATGTACGTAGAGGGAAAAAAAAGATAGAGAAGAATAGATAGGTATTTAAAGTGGTGAACAATAGACCAACGACTAATTTAATTATGCTTTGAAGCACTGGAGGAATGTATGTCTGTGAACTCTTGTTTTGAATCATAATATAGTTTGATGACATTATAAGACCTCTATAAGTGTCCTGGTTTTTTCTATTTTTGAGCATTGATTTAGTCTAACTTGCTACAGGACTAGAAAGGGCCCACCACCACCTAGACACAAGTTCTTTCCTTTATTTAAGCTATAGAATTTATAATTTCCAACGTTGATTTGTTTCCAAATTATAAATCTAGATTTAAGTGAAAACTATTTTATATGTATGTTATTATGTGTTGAGATTCTGAGTTAATTGTGTTTTCCCTTGAAGCAATAGATTTGTTGAGAACTTGATTTAAGATTTTCATTCTTGAAATCAAGAGATCCTTGTGTGAACTATTTTAAATAACCTTTCATGAATTCTTGAGGGTTAATTACTGTACAATGGGAAACGATAAATTGATACTCAGTTTTGAATTAGATAAATTATAAGGCAATCAACGAAGTGATTTAGTTTCATAATAGGACTTAGTTGCATGTTTTCTAAATATTTTTTGGCCACGGTTAAGAACATAATTTGTGATTTCTTTTATACAAGTTAGTGGATGAGCGTGAATAGTGTAAGGTGTGTGTTTAGTGGATCGAAATAAGTTCTCGTTTGAAAGTTCAGTGCATCAAATATAATTTGTTTTAATTAGAATTTCTTTTGTTTTATCATAGCAACATTGTCTTTCTGTAGAAGCATGCCTGAAGATAATTTTCTTGTCAAAATTCTAGTTTAATGTCAATCAAATAGATTTCCTTTTATTATCATTGATTTTGATTATGAGCTTCTTAAGTACAGAAAGAGAATTTTCGTCTAATTAGTTCATTTCGAACAATACATTAGGGGAATTTTGAGGTCTAAAATGGGCCTCCTAAGACAATTATAAAATAATAGTGAAAATAATAAAATAAGATTAGATTACATCATCAAATTTTAGAGGCAAAAAAGGAAAAACTATTTTTTCAACTCATATTTTCAACTTATTACCCTATGGGTTTACTCAAATTTCGAGTGGGAACACTCATTGGATGAATAATTTGATTCCTAATCCAAGGATTACCCATGTTGCATAATTTTTATGGACCCTGCTACACGAAAAATGAGAAATACAAGAAAAACGTGGTTGCAATCACGTTTTTTTCATGTATTTCTCATTTCTTGTGTATGAGGTTCCACCAAAAGTATGCAACATGGTTACTCCTTGGATGAGGAATTAAATTTTTCATCCAACGCGTATTCCCACTTGAAATATAAGTAAAACCTTAGGGAGATAAGTTGAAAATACAAGTTGAAAAAGTTGTTTTATTAATTTATTATTTTTAATATTTTAACTTTTTTACCCAAAAAAGGGTGAATCATCCCCCATGGTTGACATCAACATATTGAATCCTATTGGTTCTTATAAAGTTTATTTTGGTTGTACATTTTTCTTAGGAGACCCATTTTAGACCTCAAAAGTTCTCTAATGATTTCGATTAGAAATAGGAATTTTGAGGTTTGTTTCATAGAAGAATGTGATCCTGTAGGTGAAGGTTGGTTTATGTAATTAGGAGATATTTCTTAGAAGTTGATTTATGTAACCTGAAGTTATTTTCTAGAAGTTCATTAAAAAATTTCTTTTCGAAAGATTAGTTAAGTATAGTTGGAAGTGATTGTTCATAACTGAATAATTCATTGTGAGGTTTTCTTTATAATGAATGGATGGTGTGATCATGTGTGAAATGAGTAGTGTGTGATTTATTAATAAAATTTAACAAAGGATTTTCCTTATAGTCAGTAGATATTTTGTTCATTTATAGAGGTAAATTTGGATAGAGTTATAGAATCATAAGTAGGGGAAAATTTTCTTTGGTTAATCGATCATTCATTTATGATTGCATATATGCATTTTTTAGTCAAATTAATTTATTTGTGATTTAGAATTACGTAATTAAACATAAATTTGACTTCTTTTCTAGTTTAGGTTAGATGTATTGATCCTGCGTTACTTGTGCCAATGCCTCTAAGTCCTACAACCCCAGATTGATAATTTAATGTTGGAATTATAACACATATAATTCCCCCAACAGAGTCCCAGAGTGTCGTAGAAGCATCTTTTCAGTCAACATAAGGCATAACGACTTCATTAGAGATCAATATGAGGCTATACGTGAAACAGGTTGTGCAGAGTAGCATAGAGGCTGACGTAGAGGGTTAGAGGGTCGCATTTCTGAAGGCAAGTTGTGTCGGGAGATTTCCTGTGGAGTGAGGAAAATTCCTCACTAGATTTCTACTAGTATTTTTCTATGCATGATTGCCAGTATTTCAACATGCAGTTGTACTCAAATTTTCTCATTGCTGTGTAATAATAAAACCCTTCTCCATTACACTGGCTTTCCCAAGTTGGGTTTTTATGGGTAATTTCATCCAAAATAATTGTGTTAATTTGATGTGTGTGTGCTAGCATGTCTTCTAGTGTTTATTCTTCCACAATTTTATTTCTTTAGATTGCAGTGTGATTTATTCAGTATTTGTTGTAGAAAACAACAAATAAATTGTTAAATAAAATTAACAATTAGGAGAATAATTTTCAGTTGCTGCAATAAGATTCTGGTTTGGAATTTTCACATTCCTGACTATCTTCCATGCACTGGAATTGCAAATGCAATCTTTCGTGGGATCACAGTCGGCCCTACATAATATTTTGTCCAAAATAATATATACAACCCACACCATCGATGTGTAAAAAAAATCTCACAGATTTACAATCATAATAAATTTGGCCTTTGAAGTTTAATTTTCAAAATGACCTCTAACATTATAAAAGTCGGTTCTTCTCGGCCCCACAAAATATTGTGGCTCAAATAAAAAAAATTCCCCTTTTCTTTATCAATGTTTGGCCCTTTGAAAAAAAATATCCCCCCCCTTATAAAATTAATAATAATGATGAACTTAAGCTAAAAACATATTTTGCCAAAATGAGAGTTGCAACCCTTACAAACAATGTTCTTTTGGAGAAAAATAAGTAACACAATGGATTTGGCCTCTGGCTAAACCATCGCACTTGGATATATCTATATATTTCCCAAATGAACCCATGGTTGAGCAAAGATCATGCTCTGATACCATTGTAATGTACCTAATGGAAATTTTGAACAGCAGATACAAGAAATAAACTTGAACGGAAAAATAAATGTAAATAGACACACAACCATAAAATAATGCACAAATAGATGAAGATAAAATCATTGATATATTTTATTAATCCACTGAAAATAGTACATCAACATGAAGGAATAGTGGAGCCTGAGCTTGCAAAGTAAGAAGAGAAAAAACTAGAAAAAAATCTCTGACCCCACTAATGAATGGCTCTGAAAATTATGTAGATGGATCGGTGAGAAGACTGTTGCAAACCAGCTACGACAAAACTGCTCTCTCCAAACTCCACTGAAAAAATGTGATATTTTCGAGTGAAATCTCCTCAAGAGTATTTGGTTTTCATCCAACACCCAGTAGCACACCTAAGGGTTTTTGTCTTGGGGATACCAATGAAGTAGAGAACCAGGTTCTCAAACTCTCATACAAGAAGTAATATCAAATACAAGATGTATTCCAATGGCATACTCCTCTTTTATAGATCTGTTTGACCCCTCTAGAACCTCCTATCTTATTATTATTATAATCATGGAGCACTTTTACCTCTTTTATTTCAATTAAAATCTTCTTTTTTAATGCAGAAAAAGGGTAAATTGGCCACCATGTCTCCTTAGGTTACTGAAACTTGCATCTAACCATCCCATCATGTATATATTATTGTTTTGATTCCAACAAGATATTACAGTAAGGTGTTTTGTTAAGTATTCCTCTCAGAATTCCACCTTAAGCGTTATTAATTGAGTCAGGGCCAATAATAACTCTGTTTTTTTTAAGTTGCTGAAATGCACCTGAACGAATGGAAAATTATGCAGATGATGGAATATACCAAGTGAATTACATCAAACCTAATATAAACTCCTTAAAACCCCTCCAAAATCCCCCAGTTCCATTGATGACACCAATCTGTACCTATGACCTGCCTTCCCCCAACTCTGAAAGTCCATCCTAACCATCTCATAAGGAACGTCAGAAAAAGGAACATTACAGGGGATCATAGTGACATCCCCCACCCTAAGCAGTTGTCATGGTGCCTATATAATCCATTCGACAACATTTCCTTGGGTGAGAAGGAGATAGGATTTGTGGCAAAAAATCCCTATTGAATACCTAGAGTGCTAAACTTGTATAGCTTGTTTGGTTTAAGCTTATAAAATATCCTAAATGACTCATATGATGTAAGTAGGAAATAAATGGTGGACTTATTATTCATGCTAGTTTGTTGTTCACTGTTTGAAGTGGCTACAAGTTCCTTCGTATGATTCCTTATTAGGCCATGTTTGCTATTTATGCTTTATTTTTACTATGGATGCTTAGCTAGGGTTTGCAAGAATTTGGATTTTCCTAAAATTTGGATACCTTATCTTGTATATTAGTTTAGTTTTCATAAGGACATACTCTACTTTGTTATTGTTGGCCTCCATCTCCTTACTCTTTATAAATTGACGACATTGCATTTTTATGTAAGGTGTATATTTTATTATATTTTTCTTATTATCTTTGACATGCCTTAGTTCTTATGAATGCAAAACAAGGAGACCCAAGCTTTGTTAGATGCAATCCCTAGGATGGAAAAGAGCCCTAGAAGGCTATTTCTTTTATTATTCTTGGAGCCCTTGTACACGCGTGATGCAAAAGGATTAGGTTTTGTGAAATGTACAACTTAAAGTAATACACAAGTGTTGGAGGAGTGAAGAATGACTAGAGCTTGGTGCAATTATTTGATTGGATACCTTGTAAATTGAAAATAGTAGGCATTACATCATTGTATTTGTTGATGAACATATCCTAGTGTCTTCATACTCGTGTTAAAGCAAGGATGAAAGGTTCTAGGGTTTGTGATAGGAAAAGAATAGATAAGACATCATGTGCTAGGGATTGATGCCTAGATTTTGTATTGATGAGCTCTATAGAGAGACATGTGTGCTAGAGGAGTGAAGAATTCCTAGAGTTTGGTTTGGTGCTTTGCTCACAAACCTAGTAGATTGAAAATATTAGGCATTAGATCACCATATTTTTTTATGAACCTATCTCATGGTCTTCATACTTGTATTGATGCAAGTGTAGATTGGGCTAGTGTTTCTGATATCCAAAACCTAAGGAGGGCATGATTCTCTAGGGTTTGATTTCCTTTCCTGAGAAGGAACTAGCATCTAGGGTACTTTTTTTTAGATATTTTGAGGCTTGGAATTTTATAATTGGAAAGGACATATATTGTGCAAGTGTGAAATCAAGAGTGGACTTGTTTGTGTTTGTGTTAGTTTGTTTCTCACCTTTTGAGGAAGCTAGGAGTATCTTGTTGTGAAGCCTTTATATCCCATGCTTTCTACTTATGGTTTGTTTTTTTATGGCGGATTCCCTAGCTAAGGTTTGAAAATATTTACAGCATCGTATTATGTGACAATATTGAACAACATATTGTAAAATCTTGTGATAAATTTATTGGTATGTACTTGTAACTTCATTTTTTCAATAAATAAAATACACTGTTTTCCACAATTTATGTTCTTGTAGATATTATTTTTAGTGTATATTCCCATTGAAATTTTGTAGTTTCTAGTGATTTTTATGTTATCGCTCAATTTAGTAGGGGTCATAGGAGGGGTTCCCAAGCGACTACTACTAGATCAAGTGGCAACAATGGGATAATGACCCATTGTCACCTAAGTCAATGTCCCCTGTTCTTTATGGATTTTCACCGAAGGGAGGAGTTTCTGTATGAGGGAAATCACCAAGAATGATATTTCAATGATGGAGAGGTAGTGATTTCAAAATCCCATTCATAGGATAGGCTTAGATGATAGAGATTTCTTGTTCAAGAAGCAAGGTGTAATTCTCTCCAAGAAAAGCTTAAAAGGAAGTCTAGACCTAGGGATGAAGGATGTTCCTTGATAAGGAATTCCCTAGACTTATATTCCTAGTAGAAAAGGGTTTCTATGACTATTTTTTTGAAACTATATTGATAAAGGACTTGGGACCACAAAGAAGCCCAAGTGTACCCAAACAAGGCAAAGGGTTTCGGGTGAAACTTCAAAAAAGAGGTCTTGACCAAGTAAGGGAGTAGAAGAGCGTCAATGGAATTGAATTTAACTTGAGTTTTTAGAGCAATGACCCTTGAGGAAGCCACTAACCAAGGAAACCTAGGGTTTTGAACTAAATTGGATCTAGGGATTTAGGTAATTCCAAATCTAGACACGGTAAATGTTTCAAACTTTGAGAGGGCATAGAGGAAACCCCAATGCTATTGTAGGTCAAGTTTCACTCAAAATGGATGCCTATAAAGGATTTTTCTTGATACCCTAGGAGACCACTATGGTTAAGGATTAGAAAGAGGGAAGAGAGATGAAGAAAAATATTCATTGAGGTGATCACCAAGGATAAGATCAATGCCTTAGCCTATTGGGAGAATGTAGTTAATGTGATTTACATTTTTGGAGTTCTTGTACCCAATCAAGGAGTCCTTTAGCAATTTTGGATGGCCTAGAGGAAACTACTAAATTAATAAAGGAATTTATACTTCTAGTTGAAAAAATTTATGGCTTATCAAGGTAATTATGGAGATAATTTACCCCTAGGAACATTCATTCACCATACAATAAACATGTAACATATGCAATCTCTCACAAATGAAATTTTTTCATGATTTCACATTTCAATTATGGCAGCACCTCAGATTTGTTGAGGGTAAATTTTCATACATTAATCATGTACATAAAAGATAAAGATAAGCATGCAAATAACACTTACAAGTATAGCAAGTATATCCAACCATCAAATAGAGACAAAATCAAAGCTCTAAAACCAAGAAAATATTTCCAAACAATAAAATTCATCAATGATTCTCCAATTCATCCTTCAAAAGGTATAATGAAATTCTCAAGAGAGAGAGATACAAATCCAACTGATGATGAGGAATAGAATGATACTATCATCAATATATATCATCTACTAAGGGTTTTATTTTCCTATTTAAGCCTAATGATACCCCTAATAATAAAATAATGTGCAAAATAAAATTACTTGGTGACAAACCCACCTAGAAAGCTCCATAACATGAAAAATAAGCCTCTAAGGAGAGCAAAAATGATAGATAAGTAGCTAGGAGAGAATGGAATGTGTGAGTCCAATATGTTACAAGAGGAGTGAATGGGCTCCAAACATAGTGATAAATGGGGTGGCCCCTTAATCTCCAAGAAAATGACCTGTGGTGCTCCCAAGTGGTTGCGGTGGCACAAAACAATCATCATGAGTCTCCAAATGGATCAAGCAATCCTATATCCCCTATATAAGGGATTGAGAAATTATGCAAGCCCTCCTTTTGTCTCCCATGGTGAGACATAACCCCATATGGGCTCTAGAACAACTGGCAATTGTGGTGCAAGTGTGTATCTAGCTGGGAAAGGTGGTCCAAGTGTATAATTATTGTCAAATAAATGGAACATGAGCAAGCAATGAGTGTAGATGAAGGATCTCATGATGTGGCTATCTGCTCTTTGCTATGGTGGAGGCCCATGGTTATCAACACTCACCCTAAAAATGCCAATATGCACCTCTGGAGGGGTTGGGCCCTGTATAGGTAAAGTAAACACCAAAATGAAGACCCACCTACAATATTGTATAAGATCCACTGCATATCCTCACCTTCTAGTACAAAAAATCATCAATGTAATTGACTAAAAGAGATAACAAATCATGGAACCAAGTGGATACTTAATAGTGGGATTCCCTCTCATAATGGGCTTTAAAACATACAAGTATCTCCAAGTTAAAGAAGGAGGTTAATCAAGGACCCTATTAGATGGTTTCAACCTCTAAGGGAGTGATAGGATGATGGTACATCCCTCAAGTGGTAGGTGTCATACGATATGATGGTGGAACAAAATGGGGGCATCATGGGAAGGCTCTAAGCCACATGCCATAGTACAAGCATAGTTATGATAATGGAAGCCCACACTTGGGTATATAGATATAGGAGGGAGAAATCGTGGTACGAGTTACCCCAGCCTTTGTTTTTCCACCCTTCTTCATATGCCCTTTTCCTTTTATTGATTTTTTCCTTTATAACTTCCCGAGGCTCCAGAAAAATGAGAGCACGAGGTGTAAGATATAGTAGTGAATACCCCCTTTAGGTTGGGAAGTTCATCGCCCACAATGGGTTGGGACAATCATGGGTTCCTTAATGCTGTAGGGGGGAATATTAGGATCCCTAGGAACCAAGGTGATGGCCATAATGATAGGGGTTAGAGCTCATATTTTCTTTTTCCCACATGATAAATTTGTATGTCCATGTTAGTTTTTGTAGCATCGGATGTGTTCTAGCCACAAAAATTTCTGAAGAGGCTAGAATACATGAGATATCTAGAACCTAGAAATCGTTTCTAGAAATTCCATATAGAAGTGTCTCAATTATATTATTAACCAATTTTATATATTTCCTAAGTCTAAACTTAGGGAATATAGTTAATTAATCAGTATTAGTTGAAATAAGTTGAGAATAGTCTAGAAAATCACACGGATAGATCCATGGATGATCCTAGCCATCGATTATTTTTTAATATTGGTCATTTTTTCTCCAACCGCGGATTATAAGAGGAGGCTGATGTGGTGATGGAGAAATCACTTGCAGAGTTTGATTTCAATGGAAAATCGATTTCGAGAGTAGCAGCAGTCAATTTCTGGAGAGAGAGTCAATGAGATCGAAGCAGTGTGAGAGGGGCAGGGACAATGATTCGGAGGAAATATTTTCCAGATCCAAAGAGGCAGTAGCAAGAGGATCGAGTTATCCCAGAGAGGTAGCATTGAGGGACAACATAGTTTCTTCAGCCCGTAAGTTCGATTTGGAGGAAGGAAAAATAGTTCTTAGTTCCAGAGGTTGGGAATAAGTAATAGAGTGCCAAAAAGATTATTTTCTCAGCATCCAAAGGCATAACGACTTCATTAGAGCCCAATTTGAGGCAATCCATCCAGCCAGCTACAGAGGTTGGCAGACAGCTCCAGGAGGCCGAGTTCTGGTAGAAAAAGTCGTACCAGAAATTTCTTGAGGGAGAAGGGTAATTTCCCTTCAGTATTTTTCCCATATTTTCAGGAGGCAATCCATCCACAGTAGCAGAGAGGCTGATGGATAGCTACAGGGGGCCAAGTTCTAGTAGAAAAATTCGTACCAAAAATTGCTTGAGGGAGAAGGGTATTTTCCCTTTAGTATTTTTCCAATATTTTCTTGTTGTTTGGATTTCCAGTTGGGAATCCATAGATGTACTTAGATTTCACTATTGCATAATAAAATAAAACCCTCATCTGTTGCACCAGGTTTCTCGAGTTGTGTTTTTCCAGGGAATTTTGTCCAAAAATAATTGTGTTCATTTTATGTGTGTGCTAGCATTTTATTCCAACATTTATTCTTCCATGGTTTTATTTTTGAAGGTTTCAATGTATATATTTCGATATTTTCCGTAGTAGATAAATTGTTAATTAATTATCAATTAGGAGAAATAATATCAGTTGCTACAATAGGATTTCAGTTTTCGGAATTTTCACATGGTATCAGAGCACAATTGATCAGTGGGAGAGATCAAAATTGCAAAGAAGGAATTTCATTTTTCATTGTGGAAGCATATCAAAATTACCAGGGATAGCATAGTCACTTTTACAGAAGGCCGACTTGAAGAGGCTTGACTTTTCTGAGTGAGGTGCAGAAAAATTAGATCTCTCCAAATTGAGTGATTCCAAAGGTAGAGGGAGAAGCTCAGAATTTTTTTTGGGAAGATTTCTAAGTGGACACAAATGGTTTCTGCAGTAGTTCGCTACAGCAGAACATGCATCAGATGGAAGAAGAGCACACACTGAGGGAAAAATTCTCTCAAGGAACTTCTAGTCTCGTAAGTTTAAATTTTCAGTTACAGATTAGCAGTAGCATCTCGCTGAGCCACACACTCTGGGAGGGAGTGTGAATAGCATAGAAACAGTTGAGCATAGGGGAAGAGAGAGTTTTTGGAATTTTTTTAGAGATGGCCACTGTAGGATTGAGAGATCAATATAGGTTGGAAGGTGCTTCCAACTATGTCATCAGGAAGGCAAGGATATCCTTCCTTCTAGATGAATTTGGCCTAAAGGAATATATTGATAATGTGGTGGAAGTTCCCATAGATGTAGATTAGCTGAGGGAGTATAGAAAGGAGATGGAAAGGGAGAAGCGATTGATCCTAGATGGAGTCTGGTATCATGTAGTCTCGCATATAGTTGGCAAGGATATTTCCAAGTAGATGTGGGATGATCTCGCCACGTTGTATCAGGGTACTTTTGAGTAGCTGTTGGCGAGGAAACAGGTCTCGTGGGCAAGACCCAGGTTCAGGGATTGGGCCAACAAGGGAGTCCGTTGTAGTCTAGCACCACGCCGGCATTTTCACCCTACTCCGAAGAGCAGAGAGTCTCACTTGAGGCATGCCGCGACTACATGAAGGAGGGGAACAAATCGGTATCAGCAGATGGATCCGCAACTCAAAGCTAACGCAAAATCATATGCATACATAACACCGTATATAGAATATCTCTCAAAACATCATGCAAGTAATAAGAAATTAAAATTTTAAAGTACTACAGGAATGATGCAACACATTCAAGACATACGATATACTAGCAACCTTCAGATATATTAAGAAACATTCAACAGAATCAAGTGTTACATCACTCGACAGAATGAGCTTCCATATTAAATTACAAAGGTCCCATAGGACAGAGAGAGATACTACAACAATAATAGAACTATGGAGACACAGGAAATAAAATGATGTCGAGACCAGGACAGAGCTCTCCTATGGCGTCTGCTCCTCGGCCTCGTTCTACTCTAACCTCTCTAACCTTTTGCTGCTAGGTGATGGCCTATTTATTCACCAGCCAACACAATTGTTAGTTTATCCTATGTTCTCAATCAGCTTCTTTTGGCTTCTTCCTGTTGAACAAGAGTTCCACTGTCTGTCCTCTACCACATCTTTCCTTCATCTGCACTTGTATGTGCCAACCTCACCACCTATCTCCTGCTCCTTCGCAACCTCAGCAGCTCCGCTGCCTACCATTGTTGCGCCTGCCATGTGCTGATCCGCAACCCAAAATATGTCTTCATGCAAAATTAAAAATAAGGGCCCCAACAGGCCCCGAACACAGTCTCTTGACTTGTCCCGAGTCAATCGCAGATCACCGTCTCCACCTCCATGGCTCCGCTTGTTCTCGTCTCCTGTTTCGCCGACCATCCCTCCTTTGTTTTCTCAAAAAAGGGCCCGAACTCAGGGACCTTTTCAAGGGCTGTGACCTTGAGTTCCAGGAAGGAAGATACAACCTTCCGCCACTCCTGCATTATTGGTTCAGTTGCGGCTGCGATTCGAGTGATGGCTTCCTCTCCTCCTTCAGTCGGGAACTTGCCAAAGACGGTTAAGACCTGTGTACTGGCCTGAGCGACCAGTTGCTGCATCTTCTGAACACTTGCCATGACAGGCTGCCTGAGCTCCCGGAGAGCCTGCTTGGCCATTGCTGTACTGGCCTCTATCTGTTGAATCTAGACTTCTAGGCTGTCTACTGTGGCATATAGCTGATCAAGGCCAATTGGGTCCTTTGCATTCTAAATCTCTTGGTTGATTTGTTGAAGGTGTAGAGACAAGGGTTGGGTCTTGAGAGTCAGGTTCATCGTATGTTCTTGTAGACCCTTCAGTAGGTCATACACTTCCCGGGCTGCAGTACTCAAAGCTTCTTGCACTCTCTCAACTTGTTCCTGTCTTGCTATTATCTGGTTGGCATAAATGACCTGGGGGTCTGGCAGAGCTGGGCGGGCCGCTAGAGCTGCTTTGAGCTCATTTTTCTCATTTTGAAGGTTGTCCCATGCTACCCATAGCATCGGCTTGGACTTCCAGTGGTGGTACCTGGGTGTTGTAGGCTGCTACAGTGGGCCAAAGGTCCCGAAAGATTCGAGTCATCAGCACAACTTCTTTTTGCAGGGCCCCCTTCTCAGTTCACAGCTGATCACGCTATTCAATAAGCGCGATGATTTGTTGATGTTTTTGCTCACATCTCTGTTGAAGTTCTCCGTGGAGCCCATTGGCCAGCTGTGCTGCCCTCTATATGAAGTGGAACAGTTAGGACGTCCCCCATGTTTCCATGATTTCTGCTCCTAATGTATCCTGCTCTGGCAGCCTCACCTGTAAGGGTTTCCTGCTGGCTACTGACTTGGCCGAATGTTCTGTTGGTGATGGCGGAGGGGTTGGATTCTTGGCCTAGTTGGTAGAATCGCCCATGTTGACGTCGGGCCGTGATTCAAGTGTTTCTCCTGTGTCTGGGGGGAGTCGAGTGAGCTGGCTAGTCTAGAGTCTGCACTGGAAGTTGGTTAGCTCTGTCTTTTATAGCTTGCTCTGCCTGGTTGATAAGTTCAGTAAATGTAATGTGGGGGGCTAGGGTTTGGCTAACCACGGGTACTTATACAGTACCCGAGTTAAATTCAGTCCCGAGATCCCCACTAGTCCTCTCTCTGATGATGGGGTCAGACACGGTGGCGGATGAAGTGGATGGGGCGGAGGTGTTAGGTTCCCGGAACGAGGTGAATTGTGGCAATTGGTAATTGCAGGTGATGGAAGTATGAATATGCAGAAATTTAAGTGGAAAAAGTGGGTTGGGGGGTGGAAGCTCGCTAGTTACCGGGGTCTCCACAAGGGGTTCTTCTCTGATCAGGACTCCCCGACTGCTCTGTCACGGCTGATCTTCGCCAATGAGGTCAACCACGGAGCTGGAGGCTTCCACCCTAGGTTTCTTTGCTTTTGGCGCTGCGACTAGCTTTGTAGCTTTTGAATTTCGCACCAGTGTTGTGGGCGCTAGAGGTGGTGTAGTAAACACAATATTAGGCAATGGGGTGAAAATAGGAGTCATGATGGGGAGTGAGGTGGACTGGGAGGCTTGGAATTCTTCAAAGGTAGGGAATTCAGGAGACTCATTAGCTATCTTTTGAACAATACGATTGAAATTGTGTGCCCTATCATTTAGCTGATCGATGACTGGATTCAGCTGCAGTCCTGTCACCCTGGCTACTGTTTGCTCTGGTGTCTCTCCTAGCAGCGGCGCAGCCATCATTCCTACGAATTCATAGACATATTCCCCCTCTCGGACCTCCATATGTACTCCTGGCCATCTGCAGACTTCCGAGTGGAAGGTGTTTTCATCAATGTGAAGCTTTAGGGGCATCATTTCAAAAGTCATCGTCGGCACACGACGTGATCTGAGGAGAGTGTGGTTGTGTGTGACCCCAAACCAGAACTATTCGTTGTATTTGTCCAGCAGAACCCCCGATATTCGCTACTAGCTCATGACCACGTCTACCATCATACCATACCAAACCCGGAATCCCTCCTCATTGGCCTCCTTCGAACTTGGGTCATTGGATACCCTCCAAGGAGTGTATTTCATTGCTAGTGGCTAGCTGTCTAGTATCTCAACTGGTGTCCGCCTGCTGGGAAAGGACCATTTCCACATGGTGAAGGCCATGATCAAGTACTCATATATGAATCTCGTCACTCTCTGATAGTTGTCCTCGCACACCTCAAACAACTCGTGGAGAATGAATGAACACCAATTGAGCTGTGTTCCCTGGATACAGTGCTCTGCCACCGAGATGGTGTCTAGGGTGCACTCTCCCTTCATATAGTGCCTCATCGTTTTGCCAGCGATGAGGTAGCATGCAACTTTAACATTGGGCTGATCAATCAGGTCTATCCTAGCTCCCTTTCCTCCATGCCATGTACCATAATTGGTGTATAGGTTCTGCTCTTCATCCTTCCTAGCCCACTTTGATACTGTTTGGAACACGGTCGAGACTTCCGAACCTTCTTGTGATAATCCTGTCAACCGGTGAATATCCTCTACGCGTATGGGGATCTCCTTCCCCAACCACAATGAGTCGTTATGAATCCGGCTGAGTAAGAGTTTTGTACATTGCATGGCAGCGCCTGTAGTGCCAAATACCGGCAAGTCTCTTAGATTCAATAGTGTTTATTTTCGTAGGCCCCAGAATTCTGGTTGTGTTCTTGATGTGGGATTCCTAGCTTCCGTCAGATAATCCTCAATATACATTTTCCGCTTCATGGCCAGGAATTTGAACCAGTCTGTGAGGTCCGAGTCTATCAATGTTGCACTATCATATTTCCAGACTAGTGACTATTTTTCCGTCTATCGTAGGCTCAAAAACTGATGGGATTGTTCTAGCCATCTTCGCTCTGCGCTGGTACACCTGTATTACTGCTTCACCTCTACGTCCCTGGCTCTCTACCTCCTGCAACCTTCCCTGTTATTCTGCACTCATGACCTTCCTTGCTCCTTGAGATGTTTCTAACTCAGAAATCTCTGACATTCTCGCTCTTTTCTGCATGCAGGCTATGTAAATAACCGGCACGAGTGAGGTTGATGAGACCCCATAACTAATTAATTCTTGTTGGCTTCCTCTAGGGCGATAATCGTGTGATTAGTTTCCTGCTGAGGTTTTTTCTAACATCTGCTGACAGTGGTGTGGGGAAATGGGTGAACGCGACGGCTGAGGTTACTTCTAATTATGGAAAAGTTATTACTATAAGGTTACTTCTAATTATGGAAATTTATTTTTCAAATCTTGGCGATCCTATGGACTGAAAAAAGTACTGGACGAAATTATGGGGACTGACACTTGACACGTTTTATTATCCTACGTGGATGGCATGCTGGACACGACCCTCCCCAGCCACAATCGGTTGTGTTGCGGTCCCTGCAACCCAGCTATTATTGATGACCAATAAATGGACAAGTGACACTACCTACGCTCATCTCGGGTGCGAGAGAGTTGTTCAACTACTCTATTCTACTGACTTCTCTCAGTTGTGAGAGTTATTGAAAGAAAACGAAAGAAACTTAGTCATGGTAGGGCTTCAGGCATGCGCCATTCACCCATCTAGGTAAAACAGTACCGTCCAGTTGAGCCAATTGAACTGCTTCGGAATCCTTGATTTCGATGACGTAGTATGGTCCCAACCAGTGCATCTGCAGTTTCCCTGGAAATTTTTTAAACCCGCTATCATATAGCAGAACCTTGCCACCAACCTGAAACGTTTTGGTCTTAATGTGTCGATCATGCCACGCCTTCTGCCTGTCTTTCTGAACTTTTTGATGAAACTCAGCAAGGAACCTTGCCTCGTCAAGTTCCTGTAATTCGTGCAAGCGTTCCTGTAGTGATTCCTCCTCCGAGAAATTTAGGGATGTGGCGATCAGAAGGCTCAGCATGGTGAACTCAGCTGGAATCACAACTTCACGGCCATACACCAACTGGAAAGGTGTTTGATTCATCAAGCGCTTCACTGTTGTTTGGTAGGCCCACATTGCAGCTGGCAGACATTCATCCCAATCATCCCTTTGTGCATTGCAGATCTTCGTCAAGCCTTTTTCGAGGATTTTGTTAAACACTTCAACAATACCATTGGCTTGTGGATGGTACGGGCTGCTTTTGTGATGTTGTATCATAAAGGTGTCCAGCAGCGATTTGATCGTTTCATTAATGAAGTGTGTACCTTGATCACTGGTTAAGCTCCTTGGGCAGCCAAATCTGTTGATGATGTTGTCAAAGATAAACCAGGCTGTAGTTTTCTCCGTACAATCCCTCATCGCCGCTGCTTCAGCCCATCTAGTTAGGTAGTCCATGGTAGTGATGATGTCCCAAGCCTTTGAATGTCCAGCTACAGGTGCTATGGGGCCTACGAAGTCGACAGCCCACTTCTTGAACTGTTGTAATACATTCACTGGGTGCAGTGGGAGTTCGTCTCTATGAGAGGGCTTCCCTGTCCTCTAACAAACATCGCATTTCTTGAAAAAATATTTATTGTTGGCATGGACAATTGGCCACCATAGTCCAGCTTGTAGCACTTTCCTGGCTATGGGTTTTTCCCCCACGTGTCCTCCCGCGATTCTGCTATGGCATTCCCACATAACGGCTTCGCGTTCATGGTCAAGGACACACCTCTGTAGAATCTCGTCAAGCCCCAACTTATAAAACTGCCCCGCAATCAGTTGGTATTCAGTAGCTCAAACGACTTGGTGTCGTTTCTGGACCGGGGTATAGTGCTATGGACACTGCCCCGTGGTGAAGTATGTTGCGATTTCAGCCAAATAATCCGGTATGGCTTCTACTCGAAAAAGATTAGCATCATGCAACTGATCATCTAGAGAGCCCTCATTTTCTCCAGTCTCCATTCAGGATAAGTGATCAGGCCCGACATTCAGCCTCCCGAGCTTGACAATCATTTCGAAGGTGAACTTTTGAAAGAGTAGGATCCATCAGCATATACGTCCTTCCAAAACTGGCTTATTGACTAGGTATTTCAATGCAGAGTGATTAGTGAAGAATTTGAACTTATCTCCTAGGAGGTAGTGGTGGAACTTTTGGAGTGAGTACACCATTTCTAGTGCCTCCCTCTCTATGGTGGTGTAATTCCACTCCGCATTAAACAGCTTGTGACTGGCAAAGTACACTGGGTGGTCGACTGTCGTCTCCCCTGGTTGCGCTAAGACAGCCCCAAGTGCAATACTAGAAGCATCGATATGCACATGGAATTGCTTATCCCAATCTAGGTGAACCAAAATGGGCGCAGTTGCCAACTTCTCCTTTAAAGCATCGAGAGCTAATCTGAAGTCATCCGTCCACTGGAACACATCTGACTTCCGTAGTAACTTCTCCAAAGGAGCAGTTATCTTCGCATAGTTTCTGATGAATCTCCTGTAATAGCCCATGTGCCACACTAGTGATCTCAACTACTTCACGGTTTCTGGTGCTTCCATGTTGACGATTACTGCCACCTTTGTAGGGTCGACACAGACTCCTTGACTACACACCACATGTCCTAGGAGCGTTCTGAATAGAACCGCGAAGATGCATTTCTTCAGGTTCAACGAAATCTGTAGTTGCCGACATCGGTCGAACATTATGCATAGCAGGGTGGTGTGATCCTTCAGCAAGCTATAGACTGTCTAGTCATCCATGTAGACTTCCAGGAACCTATGAATATATTCCCCGAAAGCAACTATGACAATCCTAGAAAACACAGCAGGTGCGTTCTTCAACCCAAATGGCATTACGTGATATGTAAAGGAACCCCACTCTGTTTTGAACGTCATATTCTTCTTTTCCTCTTCCGCGATGCGCACCTGATGATATCCTGAGAACCCATCGGTGAAGGAGTATGCCTCATTCCCCGCAACATTATCTAGTACTTCATCGTTGAATGGGATGGGGAATGGGTCATGGATGCAGGCGTTGTTCAAAATTCGGTAGTCCACACAGACGTAGATTTCTGATTTGTCCCTCTTATTTTGAATGACGATGGGACTCACCCACTCTGCTTCTTCCACAGGGAAAATCAGGCCTGCCTTTAGCATTTTGTCAATCTCTATTTTGACTTTCTCCTTTATCCGCGGGTTTAGCCAGTAAGGCCGATGCTTCACTGGCTTGGCGTCCGACTTCAATATAACCCTCATCGCTCTGAGATCCCCCTTGATCCCTTTCAAATCCGCAACCGACGAAGGGAATAGGTCTTTGTATTCCTTGAGGAGACTAAAAATTTCCTTCATCGTCTCCTCATCCTATTAGTCCCCAACTATAGCCAGTTTGGGTTTTTCCTCCGTGCCAATGTTTAGCTTTTTAGTCCTTAGCAGAAGTAGATGTATTCCTTTGGTATTAGGCTCTTCTTTTATGTTCCACTCTCCTTCTGTCTCTTCAAAGTACAGGTGCCTTAGAGCCTCTAGACTGTCATCTTCTGGCTTGCGGTCAATCCTTTGGCAAGCCAATTTGTGTCTGCCATCGGGGTTTAGCACCAATGGTCTCCCATCTATGCTCTGATCGGGGAAAAACAATATTCCTTTAATGGCCTGTAATGCTTGGGATATCGGGTCTATCTTCCCTGTAAATGAGAAGCACTAAACAAATTCGTTTGCAACCTCCTGCCAGGAACTGGTCCCTCTCTTCCTCTCTTTTTCTAAGTACCAAGCTTGCAGAATGGTATCCAAGGAGTGGACAAACTGATGTACCCACATATCCTCTGGATATCCCACACTTCTCCACTGCTCCTGACATAATTTCAGATGGTATTTTGGATTGAACTTTCCTTGGTATATTTTCTTGCTTCGAGGTCCTTCGTCTTCCTTAAACCACGCCCTCAAATCCGCCACAACACAACTCCACCGCGACAAGGAGTTGCGGTGATTTTTCCACCACCTAGCTGAGGTGGACTGTAACGGTACGTCCATGAGTGGTATTCTTTTCTCCTCCGGTGCCTTATCTTCTACCTTTGCAATGAAGGTATTTACTACTTGCATATTGGACAAGGTGGGGTATTCCCTTATCTTAGCCCCAATCCAATGGATTCTTGCAATATTGGTGCATCTCCTTGTGCTGGTCTCATACCCACCTTGTTGCCAGTCCTCCCAAGCTATTTCTGAGCCTAGCTCCGAGCTCTGGACACTTTTCCAGCTTATGGAGCCAGTTGCTTTTGGGTTAATGTAATCCTCCCTCTTCCCTACTGTCATCTGATAGAGGTTTTCCAACAGCTAAGCATCTTCCCTGTTATCTATTGTCTCTGTATATCTTGGACCTTGATACGGGTCTAGAGGCTGAGTGACTCTAACTTCCCCATCTTCAAAAATCATTAACTCCTTCTTGAGATCAATGATGACATAGTTTTCAAAAGCCCAGTCGATCCCTAGCAATGTAGGGTACAGATCTTTGTCTCCTATAATATCTATTACCTCGAAGTCTTTGTAGGTCTTTACCCCTACAATGTCTACCTTGACTTCTTCGAGTCTGTCGATTGGCACAATGCATCACTGGTTTTCCATCCTGAGTTGGATCGGCGAATAAGTCAACTATGGTCGCCCTAAAGCTTCCCAAGTCTTCTGAGGCAGGATATTTACATCAGATCCCAAATCGAGCATGGTGTCCCTGATCTGGAATCCCGCAACCTGCGTGTATAACTAGAACTCTTTTCTCGTTCTTTTTTTGTTCCACTTTACTCGTTGTACATACTGTGGTGTTGTTTCTGGGGATTCCCTCGCTCCTACATTCCCCTGCAACACTTCCTCCAGGGTATGCTTGAGTTGTTCCCGCATTGGAGCATTGTCAACAATTTTGAGAAAAAGGTGGAACCATTCCTCGATCAGAGCCCCTGTAGCGCTCTGTTCTATGGTATCTTTCTTCACAAGTAACTCAATACCGTTGTCTCCCCCCAGTTGGGCAAAATTTTCTACAGCCTCCTGAAAATATTTCTTCTGCATTTCTGGCCTAATCAGTTGTTTCAGGGATGCTGGCCTGATCACCCTCATCAGATCCTTCTCACATGAATCTTCCACTGTTTTCTTTCCTCCTCGCGTAACTATGGCTACGTTTTTCATTGTCGGAGTCACTATCCCTCTAGGTTCTGCGTTCACCAAATTCGTGCCTCTCTACCTTGTTCTTTCCTCCCATTTCTTGATTAGTTCAGGACAGTATTATGTCGCGTGTGTGTTCACGTGGCATTGGGAACACCACAGTCTTCTGGGTAGGGGACATTCTCTGGCCACATGTCCCTCTTGATCACAATTGTAGCATCTCAGCAGACCCCGTCCTCCTATACGGCCTCCCCTCATACCGCCTCCTCTGACTCTGGTAGCCTCATTAACTCTGTAGGAGGGCTGATCTAATCAGTTTTCCAGTGCATCTAGAGCTCTGCACTATTCGGTGTTGTGATTCGTCGAAGCACAGGACTCACAGTACACGTTGTTCAGAACATTGGAGTACTTCTGTAAAATTAGACACATCCAAGGTTGATGACCCACTATTCGGAAAATTTCGCAATACTCTGTTGCGGCTTGGGTCGGCTGATTTGTGAACCTGGTATACTATTGTTGCGGCGGATAGACCCCTTTCAATTTTATCTGCGCAACTCCTCCGATAGGTGGAGCCCCCTGCACTTCCGTTGCTGAGGTCCCCACTCCCTGGCTTCACAACCGAGGTCACTCGGTCACCACGTGTACTTCTACTAGGCAATGTGTGCACCAGACATTTGGCCTAGCTGGTCTTATGGGCTGCATCTCCTTAAGTTTTTCGGTCAGATTGGCAATCTGATGTTACAGTCCTAGTAGGGATGGGTCCTGTGAGGCTGCTCCTCCCCTATATTCTTGCGAGTAGCCTGCTATTTCCTCTATCTTCATATCCTGTTCCAATGCATCCTGCAAGTTGTCGATCTTTTTCTGAGTGAGGGGGGTTCACGTCAAGGGAAGAAGAGCCTTGGTGAACCAGTCCCTATAATGATTCAGGTCGATCGAGTAGCTGAGTTTCCCGATCGCATATTTGAACCTGTGCATTAGCTCCCATGCAGTCTCTCCTTCTCTTTTCTTGATCTCCCATAGTTCGGACAGACCTTTCTGGTCCGTTTGGGGTAGCTTAAACTCTCTGACAAAGTCCCGCTTGACATCCGCAATCGCTGGATTCTGGTGGGCCTCTAACCACTTTATGAACCAGAGTAATGCCCTTTCTCTCAGCATGGTTTGGAATTCGATCATCTTTCCTGCATCTAGCGTCTGCCTAGCCCTCCATATGGCTTCACAGAGGTACCAGTGCTATTCCACATCATCGTTACCCTGCCCAGAAAATTCTGGGTATTGGGTGAATGATCCCGTCATATTCTCTTGCAGAGGTGTAACTAGAATGAATCCTCCGAGTCCTGTTTGCGTAAGTATACCATTGGCAATGCTACTATTAACATGCATTGCTGCTGACAACTGACTGCTATTCAATCGACTCAACTCTTTTAACTTAACAAAAATATCTCTTAGGGGTTTATAGAGTACCAGGGGAAGGTAGGGACCCGTGCTGTCCAAACTTTGGGGAGTAGAAATACCTGGAGATATGAATGTCGTCCTTTCTTAGAATAACTACTGCATCATGACGTACCACTCGACATCAGAATCTTCTTCAGGGTGCACGTCTACATCTCCTTCGTTAGACATCATCTCTCTCTTCCTCCGGGCTGGGCTCCCATGCACCTGCCGCACTCCCTCAATGGTCCTTCCCATCTCCTGGGGACCCACCTGGCCTTCCATTTCCACTATCTTTTGAGGTGCCTGCTCTTTATCCTTCTGACTACTCCCCTGTCGTTCCAACTCCATCATCACCCTCTCTCGCCACCTTTCGGCGATCTGTGCCCTCTGATTTGCACATATCTCCCTCAACTTCCTTGCGGTTTCAACATCCATTCCCCTACTCTCCCTCTTCAAAATTTTTGTAGCATTTGTCCCTCAGGCCCTTCCCCTAGCACTGGAGGTTTATGCTTCCATTCCCGATTTCTGGAACTCCATCAGCCCTTCGTCCACCGTCAAGGCCTTAATCCACAATGGAATTTCCTTCAACAGCTTCCCTCTTAGTCCGGATCGGAACATAGCTTCTGCTCTGGAGAAATACTGGTAGCACTCTACTGCAAACTCCACAATATACCCGTCCAAGGTAGATTCTACCCAGAAATCTACAGCTCAAGTCAACTCGGTATCCAGCCGATGAAGGGCCATCAGATCTTTGTGCACCCACTTGCGGTTGATATTCCATGATTTTTCCTTAGTCACTTTGGTCTGCAACCTCCGCAACCAGCTATAGAGTTCGTTGGGGAACTTTCCCCAGAAGATCTCGTAGGTATCGCAGACAGAATCAGAGAATAGAACTAGATTTCTTATCGCCTTCTCTTTTTGACTTCTCAGCTCAGCTTGCTAAGTTATAAACTAGTCCAGGTAGTTATCCCACCATCTCTGTATTTCTCCTTCAAATATCCTTGATACCATGATCTAGTTCCCCTGATGAAGTTTATGTATGGTCCAGGCAACAGAACCATTTGTTGGCGAGGAAAAAGGTCTCACGATCAAGACCCAGGTTCAAGGATTGGGCCAACAAGGGAGTCCACTATAGTCTAGCACCACACCGGAATTTTCACCCTACTCCGAAGAGCAGAGAGTCTCACCCGAGGCGTGCCGCAACCACATGAAGGAGGGGAACATACCGGTATCAGCAGATGGATCCGCAAGTCAAAGCTAACGCAGAATCGTACGCATACATAACACCGTATATAGAAGATCTCTCAGAACATCATGCAGATAATAAGAAATTAAAATTTTAAAGTACTACAGGAATCATGCAACACATTCAAGACATACGATATACTAGCAACCTTCAGATATATTAATAAACATTCAACAGAATCAAGTGTTACATCACTCGACAAAATGAGCTTCTAGATTCAATTACAAAGGTCTCGCAGGACAAAGAGAGATACTACAACAATAACAAACCTATGGAGACACAGGAAATAAAATGATGTCGAGACCAGGATAGAGCTCTCCTGTGGCGTCTGCTCCTCGGCCTCGTTCTACTCTAACCTCTCTAACCTTTTGCTGCTGGGTGACGGCCTATTTATTCACCAGCCAGTGCAACTGTTAGTTTCTCCTGTGTTCTCACTCGGCTGCTTTCGGCTTCTTCCTGTTGAACAGGAGTTCCATTGTTTGTCCTTTGCTGCATATTTTCTTCATCTGCACTTGTCTGCGCCAACCTCGCCACCTATCTCCTGCTCCTTCACAACCTCGGAAGCTCCACTGCCTATCGTTGTTGTGCCTGCCATGTGCCGATCTGCAACCCAAAATCTATCTTCATGCAAAATTCAAAAAAAGGGCCCCAACAATAGCGGAAGATGTACCTTGAGGAGAAGTGGATATGTATCTTGATGCATAAAGGGGAAGGCATAGATCCCTTCCACACTAGGATTCAAGAAGTATGGGATTAGTTGTCAGTTTTTGGGGCAACTCCTCAAGCTTTGGAGCTAGTGCAGTTGGCACTTAATAGTGTCTAGAGGATTGGAAAGTCTTTGTAAAAATTATATTGGGCAGAGACACATTACTTGGATGCGACAAGATGTGGGATGACTTATAGCAGGAGGAGATGAGACGATCTCTTTTGAAGAGATCCATCAATGGCAGTAGCAACGGATCAAAGAAGGTGAAGGATGAGGAAAATGTGGCCCTTTCATCTAAGGGTCCCAGTTAGGGACAGGGCTGTGAAAATCTCTAAATATAACAAACATAAATCCTACTGTAGTTTACTGATTTTCATTTCCTACTTGTGTCCTTGAATTAACAATTTGTTTACAAAATTCTTCAGTAAAAATTAATGCAAATACACTACATCCTACACCAATATACAGATCAAGTACTGAAAAATAATATGAGACAATCACACAAAGGACACACTTATTTTTGGACTAAACGTCCTCTGAAAAACACACTATGGGAAAATTGGTACAATAGATATGATGGTTTTATTATTAAGGAGATTTTGAAATACAACTAAGGTGCCAAATCTAACTCACCCAACAGAGAAAATCTCGTCATAAGTACCTTTATCAGGAGACATATATTTTGGTTGATCCAACAACGGAATGCTCAAACCCCACAGGTGAATGTGTTGTCCCCAGTGTTGCACAGTAGCAGTTGCTCCCAGCTCTGTGTTGAGACTGTCACCCCCTCTAGGAGCTGCGTCACCCTCCTCGTGAGCCTTCCTAGCTCAGAAATTGATCTACTGAATTGATGCCTGATCTGCCTCATAGAAACCCTAGCGTTGCCTCTTCAGTGACTGTGTCAACTCTCCAGGCTCTGTGTCACCCTCCCAAGTGTTGCGTTGTCTCTCCTTGGTGTTGTGTTGCCTCTCTACAATGTATTCTTAGCCTTGGACTAAAGCCCCACTGTCGAACTGCCCCTCTCTGCACTAGAACTCACTCTGAAATTCTCAGCAAACTGCGCCCCAAAATTTTGATTTAGCTCTAGTACTTTTGTGTGAGCGTGTGTTCTCCAACTTACCCTCAAGCCTTCCTTTATAATTTTCCTATTGATAGATCAACGACCGTGATCAAATCTTTAATCAACGACTAAGATTAAAACAAACTTAATCCTCGTCACTTAGAAGCTTCTCACCCACATTTACATTAATTCACTTTAATTATTTTAATTTCCTAAGTTTTAACTTAGGCTCCATTAAAAATAATTAATTATTTGAATAACATGCACTCCATGTGGAATTTCTCCAAATGAGTTCTAGGTCTTGGAGATCTCATGTGTTCTAGCCCCTTCACAAAATTTCACCCAAAAATAAACAAGGGGGAGCAGAGGAAGAAGAAGAAGGACCTGTCAAAGGTAAAGTGCTTGAGGTGTAGTGAGATCGGTCACTACAATACCCATTATCCTCTCAGGAAGAATAACAAGGAGGAGAAGCAGGACTAGCAAGTAGCTTCTGCAGAGATCGATAGGCTTTCCTCGAGGTTGGAGGAAGACTTCATGATGTTCTTCGATATACCTCTAGGAGTGAGGTGAGTTGACTTGGTTTTGTAGCCCCAGAGAGATACATATGGGTAGGATCCTTGAGGAGTCCACGCCTTGGATCAATACCTAGCTACGGGGTGCCCAACAGTATTCAGTAGTAGGATGGACCAGTGACAGTTGCATTAAATATCAGAAGTCATATGATGGGGAGTGTAGTGCAGAGTTGGCAGTGGTGCAGTTGGCACAGTGTAGAGTCAACAACATCGTAGAATTCGCAATGACAGTGCAAAGGCTAGTAGCAATTAGGGCTCGGGTAACAGATGCATCATACTGAACATATTTGGTTGAGTATTTTGGATGTTTTTCTATTTCATATGTTGCAGTTACAGCAGAATTAGATGAGAGGGAGTCGTAGTGTAGATGCAGTGTTGGAAATGTTTCAACATGGTTAGTGTTGGCTTGAGGGGTCCTGACCCAGGTTCAGAGTTTAGCGTGCAACCAACAAACCCTCCAACTATTGTCCCTTTCCGTAATGACCTTCTTGCGCAGATCAACGTCTCACCTGAAGCATAATGGGGGGGTGTTGGAACCAGGTTTCCGTACCCCGAGGAAGAAAATAATGTAGTGGCCTTAAACAGATTGATCGCAGACTTATACAAATCTTAACAGATATGCGCAATTATAGAATAATACTTATCAGATTACATAACAGAATCGCAGATCACTTCGTCACAGATATATCATAACAGGACCAAATTTAGATCTATATAATGCATAATCAATTAAGAAGATTTATCCATATATTCAACCATAAATATAACTTCATGCATAGATAACAGAGGTATTCGCGTAGATGCAAGTAAGGAAAACAGAAGTAAATCGATCTTAAGACATAAACAGGAGACAGATAACTCAAATCAATAACACAATGCTTCACCAAAATCAATCCTTTTATTAATTCGGAGCAATTCAGTACATCATAATTTCCCTTACAGTTTACCCTTCCATGCACACATCCAGTACTAGGTCTCTGCGCACACAGCCAGCATGAGCCTTTCTACCCAACCCAAACTGAAACCTTACAAAATTCTTACAGACGCATAAACATTTAGATCATAACATCATCTCAAGTTACCGTTTAATTAAACTCGATCTATCTATTTATATCCAATCTAGCGCGCAAATACTATGGTCTCAAACCATGGTTTGAGGCCCATAGTTTCCCCTTAAAAACCATTTTACATAAAAATAGGGACTTTGACATGCCCCAAAGCTCATTGAACTATTCACGCAACGCGCATATACAAAAATTATACAAAAATATACCAAAAAGTGTACCCCAGGAACCCTGCTCGAACAAGCCCCCAACACAAACATGTGACTCGTCCCGAGTCACTGCAGTGTTTGTTCCTTCATCTTAGCTTGGAGCACGCTGACAGAAGATTTGAGAGGGAGCACCATTTCCAGACTCTGTGTAGCAGCACCCTGTGCTTGAATGATTTGAAAATGAAACTATTTGTATTTATTGTTCAAAGTATTCATTTTCATTTAATTAAGTGTGCAAAGTGTTTGTCATGTCTTGCAAATTAAACAAAGTGTTTTTGGTAACTATTTTTTAGTTTATGTGTGAGGGAATGTTAATTAAAATTAATTTTTAATATCTTGAATCAGAAATACATAGCAGACTAACTTTACCATAACAACACAGCAACATGATGAGGCAGTTCACCCCTCCTGGGCTACATCTTTCGGGTCCAATGCTCCCAATGGGCATGTCCTTGCTATAGTATGATTCTCAAACTAGTTTTACAGTGAGAAATAAGCCTAAACAAGATGAAACAACTGTGAAAATGAATTCAGAAGATAGAAATAAGCTAAGTATGGCTTTTATTTCACCTCAAACAGTGAAGTGTAGCCCAATGCAGCTCCATTTCCCTCATGGCCCTGATGGCTCTCCAAGTTTCCCTGAAGCAAACATGGCTTTAAAACACCTCTGTTGGCTCTGAAACCTATTTCAATGGCTCTAGAATGCTCATAATACCCAAAATTGACTAAAATTTTGTCTAATTTGGTCGAATATGGAGAAATTTATGATCCAAATAGTATTTTGCCCAGTGGTACTAGAAATCCTCCTCCAAAACTGGAGGAACTCCAATTAGAGCCACCAAAATCAGAAAACTTGGAAAAAAGGCGGAACTGCGCTACTAATTTGGCGGAAACATTTAGTTTAATTGTCAGTGGAACTCATGTTCACATGATGAAAAGTTGGGCAGTTAGTGTAGCTAGCAGATAAGACCAAAGTCGTGCCCATGGTCATAGCCCTGAGGTCACTTGGCCAAGGGCTTAAACCTTTTATTGCCACTGTTGGAAAGGGACTTAGCCCTTGGTTCTACACATGGTCGCAGGGTTTAAAAACCTTAGCCTTGAGGGCTTATCCCTTGTTTTTCTATCGGTTCCAACCATCCACACGACTCGCCCGTTTGGCCATGACCTGAAGGCATTTAGGTCGGGTCGACCTCCACCCGACTGGACCCAAACGCATTCACTGCTACCCTCTTTTTGAACTCGTTTACGTTCAGGGTGACCTGACTCTGTTCCAGTCAGTTCGGGTTTGCCCACCAAAATAATTTTTAAACATGACTTGAACCTTGGGTCTAGGGCCACATGGTAGCCTTCGGGCAGGCCACGTGGCACCCTCTGATAGGGCCCCAAACCATAAAAAAAAAAATTGCCATTAAAATTTTTTGAAGATGACAAATTTTTGAGTTCAAAGGTCCTATTTTGAAGGTTATTAGGCAACTTCAAACATCAATATATTTCTCATACGACATCATATTTGAGTCTCATTCATGGTGCCAGAATCGCAGCGACGAGGCCTATCTAGTCGTTTAAGTTGCAACTAATTCTGAGTAGTTCAAATTTTGAGCATTTTTTTCCTCTTGGACATGATCACCTGATCACATCTCCCCATTGGGAAGCTTTTGGACCCCAAAAGCCTTCAATTACCTGTTAAGAAGATGAGGGTATAGATCCCTCACCTTTTCCACCTCAATCCACTTTTCCTTACTCGGTTTGTTGCCTTTAATACCAACCCAAACATAATCAACATTTCCCCTCCTCGAAGTGCATGTCCTTCTGTCAAGGATAGCATCCTCTTTTAGCTCATCCAAAAATTCTGGCGAGAAATCCTCTATGGATGATAGCTGAATGTCACTTTCATAATCAACAATTAAAGGAGATTCATACAAACGTAAAATTTCCACATTCACAACGGAATACATTTGCATACATGAAGGCAAATCTAGTTGAAAAGCATTATTTCCAACTTGTTTAAGGATATTGAATGGACCATAACGAATAGGCTTTAACTTTTTACCTTCTCCTTGCATTATTTCCTTACTAATATGCAGCCATACCTCATCTCCTTCTTGAAACTTATGATCAACTCTATGTTTGTCGTGCCTCTCCTTGCACTTGCCTTGAATTTTTTCAAGTTGTTCTTGAACCTGCTGATGTATGAGCTGAATTCTTTCAATGAAAATGAGAGCTTTGTCAATGTCACTATGCCCATCAATGGAAACATCCTTCTCAAAAATGAAATCTAAAGGTGAATCAGGCAAATACCCAAAGCAAGCTTCAAAAGGTGAAGTATTTGTAGAAGAGTGCTTGGCCCAGTTGTAAGCATGTTGAATGTAAAGCAAGTGTTCATCCCAAAGCTTGGGATGTTTGCTGCAATAACCTCTCAAAATATGTACAATGGTTATGTTCACTACCTCTGTTTTTCCATCTGTTTGCGGATGGAAAGCAGTACTTTTCTTCAACTTGGTGTCCATCATCTTCCATAGATTGGACCAAAAATTCCCAACAAATATGGAATCCCTGTCACTAACAATAGAATTAGGCAAGCCATAATGAACACATACATGTTGAAAATATAAATCAGCAGTTATATATTTCTTACATGGCATAAGAATACACATCTTGTTGAATCTATCAACTACTACATAAAGATAATCATGCTACTTTCTAGATAATGGTAGACCTCCAACAAAATCCATAGAAACACTTTCCCATGGCCTAGAAGGTACCAACAATGGTGTATATAAACCAAGATTCGTATTGCTAGGCTTGCTTGTAGCACATAATGAACATCCTCTAATGAAACGTGAAACACTATCTACCATGTGAGGCCAATAAAAATACCTCTGTAAATGTGCCACCATTTTTCTTACTTGAAATGTCCGGCAATAAGAGAAGAACGAGCTTCTCTCATGATTCTTAGTCTCTCCCCTATGGTATACATAACTTGCCCATATGAAACAGTAAATTATTATGCAAATGATAATCTTTCTCCTCAACATGATTCCCTTCACTCAAGTTAGCATACACATCCTTAAAATCAACATCTGATGCATATTGTTCTATGTAGCTCTCATGTACAATAGAATCATTCTTAAGTAAAGTAGTAGCACTAATAATAGGCCTTGAAAGCATATCAGGAACTTTATTGTAAATACCTTTCTTGTAACTTATTACCAAGTGAAATTGTTTTGGGAAGCCCATCCATCTGAAATGCCGTGACTGCTGCAATTTACTTGCGATTACAAGTACTGTAAAGGCTGATGGTCGGTATGAACAACTATTTCTTTGACCATAAAATAGTGTTTCCACTTTTTGACACTTTGTACCAATGCATACAACTCCTTATCATATTTAGGATAATTCAAAACAACACCATTAAATATCTCAGAATGAAATGCGATAGGCTTGCCATGTTGTAAGATAACTACACCCATGGCGTAATCACCAGCATCAGTCTGAATCTCAAATGGTTGTCTCAAGTCCGATAATGAAAGGACTGGAGATGAACTTATCTTCCCTTTCAAAGACTCAAAATATTTTTGTTGCTTGCCTCCCCATTGGAAAGCATGCTTCACACTCGTCACTGCATGCATAGGAGCTGTTATGGCAGAGAAGTTAGAAATAAACTTCCTCCAATACTGAGCTGCACCCAAAATACCTCTTACCTCTGTAATGGATATGGGAGTAGGCCAATTCACAATGGATTCTAACTTAGAACGATCAATTCTAAAAGAACCTCCTCCTACTATGTGTCCCAAATAAATCAAAGAAGTCTTTCCAAATTCACACTTTGACATTTTAGGAAACCACTGATTTTTCTTCAAAATATCAAGTACTTTCTTAACATGCATGACATGCTCTTCTCTAGTCTTGCTGAAAATTAATATGTCATCTAAGTATACAATAATGAAATAATCAATAAAAGGACATAATACATCATCCATTACCCGCATGAAAGTTGCAGGTGCATTGCATAAACCAAACGGCATAACAAGCCACTCAAAGAGTCCCTGTTTGGTTTTAAATGTTGTCTTCCAAAAGTCACTTTCTGAAATTCTAATTTGATGATAACCACTATGTAAGTCTAACTTAGTGAAATATTTAGCATCTTTTATTTGATCTAAAAAATCATCTATCCTTGGAAGTGGGTAACGATTCTTTACCGTTATCTTGTTCAGTGCCCTGAAGTCTACACACATGCACCAAGTTCCATCTTTCTTTGGAATCAACATTATCGGTGACCCACATGGCGAAGTGCTTGGTCTTATGAATCCTTTGTCCAACAAGTCTTTAATTTTCCTATTGATTTCAAGATTCTCCATGATAGACATGCGGTACATGCCTATGTTAGGAAGAGGACAATCTTGATGTAACTGGATTTCATGTTGAATCTCCCTTTTAGGAGCTAAACCTGTCGGTTCCTGAAACATCTCATGATGTGCATCAACTACATCATATAAATATGATTTAAGCTTGGAATCAAAATTTTCAAATGACTAATGATTCACATCAACCTTGGGCTTAATCATAAGAAGTACAAAACTCTTACTAGAATTCACTAGCCTTTTTACCTGTCCTGCATTTACCATCGCTATATTTTCCTTCTTGCGATGTGCTCTGACAATGAAATCCTTGCCATATTTAAAGAGATGAAACTTATTTTCATGGCAATGGAAGATCACTTTCCTGTAAAATAAGTAATGACTTCCCAAAATAATTCCTGATATATCAAGTGGTACTACATCAAGTTCAACTTGGTCAATAAAGTGTGCAGTAATCGCGAATCACAATATGCACTTTCTTGAGACTTGTAAGTTTGCATCCTTGCATATCCACCCAAGTGGATAAGGCTTTGGATGTGGAATGGTCTCAAGTTTAAGCTGTTTGACCAAGTCTTCTGATATGAGATTTTCTTGTGACCCACTGTCAAATAGTGTGTCAATTTTTGTATGTTTTGAGACTACCCTCACATGGAACAATTCAATTATTTCTTCCTCATTTGGATCTTGTACATGACAGTTTGAAGTACTAGTGCTTGGCTTAGTTTCAATTTCCTTTCCCTTCATACTTTTCAAACCCATGGCTGTAATTTTGGTTTCGTCACCTGAATCATCACCTAAGTCTTGAGGTGTAATTGTAGTAGCTGCAGTTTTCTTCTTTCCTTTGTTTTTGTTAAACTGAGTTCTTTTTTCAAGATGTAATTTCCAACACTTTTTCTCTTCATGGCCTTCTCTTGAACAATGTTACATCTCAATTTCTCACCCTCTTGTTTGACAGATGCATTCTTTTTTCCTTTTCCCTTAAAGGTTTTATCTTTGTTTTTCCCCTTAAAAGGCTTGTTTCTACCCTCATCAAAAGTTTTTTTCCCTCTAGCCTCTAAATGCGTAGCTTGTACACAAACTTCGTCTAAACTAGTAGGATTGAAGATAAGGATAGTGTGTCTAAGGTAGCTATGCAAACCACCTATATATTTCAGCAAAGTATCTTGACTTTGTAATTCTACCCCTAATAAGAGTGCTCTTCTCCTAGTCTCTTGGGTGTAGTCTTGTACATTTTGTCCCTTGAGCTGTCTGAATTTTTGCCAGTTCATGATAGCCTTTTGTAAATGAGCTAATGGATAAAATTGCTTTCTAATTGTAGAAATAAATTCAGCCCATGATAAGTGATCTTACCATGTTTTTTAATTTCATAATTGGTCTTGGCTTCCCACCATATCAATGTTGCTCCATCCATTCTCAACAAGGCTAACTGTATCTTGGTGTCGTCATCATGAAGGTTCTGTATCCTTAAGTAAACTTCCAACTGTCTGATCCAATTTTCAATTTTCTCTACATTGACTTCACTGTTAAACATAGGCAACTAAAATTTGACATCAAGCTTTAAAAATGGACTTTTACCAGTGGTTTTAGACTTGTGAGATTGATTCGCCGATGTTGAGGATGACGATGTAGAGGAAGAGGATGAAGATGGGGATGGTGGATCACCATTTCCTCCATGTCCTTTCTTTCACTTCTCATCACTTTTCTTTCCTCATGAAGAACCCTCTACTTATTTGTAGTTTTTAGACCCTTCTCCAACAAGCCTATCATTCCTTTCTTGGTAGAGTATATTCACCATCTCCATCATATCCAAGAAAGCCTTTCGGAACACCCGTTCCTCTTCTTTGGGATCGATTTCTTCAAGAGCTTCTCCCTCTCTTGAAGACATGCTTGAAGCTACTTCTATGGCTCTTGGAGGTGGCTCTCTGACCCTTCTTGGTTGTGGATTACTTTGTACACTAACCAAATTTCCTTCACCTCTCTTGAGTTTAAGCCTAGTAAGCATCAAAACTTACAAACAATCAACTATATCTTTGCACAAAACAAATGCAGAGTAAAACTATAGCTCCTAAGACTCAAATCCCTAGCTTCGATACCATCTGATTTGAAAATGAAACTATTTTTATCTACTGTTCAAAGTATTCATTTTCATTTAATTAAGTGTGCAAAGTATTTGTCATGTCTTGCAAATTAAACAAAGTGTTTTTGGTAACTGTTTTTGAGTTTATGTGTGAGGGAATGTTAATTAAAATTACTGTTTAATATCTTGAATCAAAAATACATAGTAGAATAACTTCACCATAACAACACAACAACATGATGAGGCAGTTCACCCCTCCTGGGTTACATCTGCCAGGTCCAAGGCTCCCAATGGGCATGTCCTTGCTATATTATGATGCTCAAATTGGTTTTACTGTGAGAAAAAAGCCTAAATAGGCTAAAAAAGCTATGAAAATGAATTCAAAAGATAGAAATAAGCTAATTATGGCTTTTATTTCACCTCAAACAGTGAAGTGCGGCACAATGCAGCTTCATTTCCCTCATGGCCCTGATGGCTCTCCAAGCTTCCCTAGAGAAAAAATGGCTGAAAAACACCTCTTTTGGCTCTGCAACCTATCTTAATGGCTCCAAAATTCTCAGAATACCCAAAATTTACTAAAATTTTGTCTAATTTGGTCGAATATGGAGAAATTTATGATCCAAACAGTATTTTTCCCAGTGGCACTAGAAATCCTCCTCCAAAATTGGAGGAACTCCAGTTAGAGCCACCAAAATCGGCAGACTTGGCAAAAAGGCGGAACTGTGCTGCTAATTTGGCAAAAAAATTAGTTTAACTGTAAGTTGAACTCGTGTTCACATGCTAAAAATTCGGGCGGTTAGTGTAGCTGGCAGATAAGACCAAAGTCACGCCCATGGTCATAGCCTTGAGGTCACTTGGCCAAGGGCTAGCACCCGAGGGCTTAAACCTTTTATTACTGTTGTTAGAAAGAGGCTTAGCACTTGCTTTTACGCCTGGTCGCGGGGTTTAAAAACCTTAGCCCTGAGGGCTTATCCCTTGTTTTTCCGTCGGTTCCAACCATCCACACAACTCATCCGTTTGGCCATGACCCGAATGCATTCAGGTCAGGCCAACCTCTGCCTGACTGGACCCAAACGTATTTACTGTTGCTCAATGTTTGAACTCGTTTACGTTCAGGGTGACCCGAATCCATTCAGGTTGAGTCGGGTCTGCCCACCAAAATAATATTTAAACATGACTTGAACCTTGGGTTCGAGGCCACATGGAAGCCTTTGAACAGGCCATGTGGCACCCTCTGATAGGGCCCGAAACCATAAAAAAAATTAAATTTTTCCATAAAAAATTTCTGAAGATGCCAAATTTTTGAGTTTAAGGTCCTGTTTTGAAGGTTATTGGGCAACTTCAAACATCAATATCTTTCTCATACGACATCGGATTTGAGTCCCGTTAACGGTGCCAGAATCGCAACGATGAGGCCTATCCGATCGTTTAGGTTGCAACTAATTCTGAGTGGTTCCAATTTTGAGAATTTTTTTCCTCTTGGACATGATCACCTGATCATTGAAGAACCAATTTATCATTAGTGGGCTCCTTAGTGGCCAGCTAGATACTTCTCTGTGATTGCTGAATGGCCTTCAATTTGTTATCCAAATTCTATGAGATTTGGAGACCTTCCTTGGCCCAAGGTTGCATGCATGCCTCCAGGAGTTTCTCTTTGCGACGCAGGTCCTCGGTCTCTGTTTGGATGATCCGACCCTCCTGTAGGAAAGTGAGGCACTATGTAAGAACAACGATAGGCACCGTTGTTCTGATATCAGAAAACTATTGCTATTTTATTTGCAGCTCATTACATAGTTGTTGTACCATAGGGTCGTTCTGAACTGAATTCTAGACACCCATAGCCTTGTCCAAAAGTTTGTCACATTGTGTGACTGTGGCAACAATACTTTTAGTGGCTTGTTTTACTTTGGAAACCCTCTTTGCATGAACTTCATGTGGAGTTTCAGGCTGCAACTTAATTTTTAAATCGGAAATTTGGTGTTTAAACTCAACCCAAACGGTATGAATTGTGGCGCGCGAGGCTTTCAATGCGGCAACTAGTCCTTCTAATTTCTCTTCAGGGGCAGATATGGCCATCACTGCATGTACTTCATTGCACACTTGGTGGATCTTTGCTTCAAGAACAACGTGCTAGGATTCGACTGCATGACAAGCTTCCTTTGCTCCTTTTTGTTTTTGTTGTGCTTCTGTTGCCTGCTTCTTTGATTCTATAGCATTTGTGTGAGCATGGGCCTCACAGAACTAAATTTCATCAACAATCATATTATGAATCAAGTGCATATTTCCTTCAAGTAAGACATACAAGTTAATATTAATATCACCTGCACCTCTAAACTGGGCGTGACAGCTGGGGTCTACATGGATGGCCCGCGAAGGAATTTGCACAAGTTGAACATCTTCGGTAGCTGGAAAAGTTATATCGAGTGACTATGTGCTGGTTACATGCACGCTCGTTTGTGTATGGCTCACCTGAATCAGGCTCGTTTGCATTTCTAGTTCCTGGATACCAACCTGCACAACTTCAAACGCAATCTTATATCGCACTTCCGTATCCGACCACCGATCCTCTGTGTCTCCATAAATAACAAAATGGTCCCAAATCTGGAAAAATCCCTTCATTAAATGCAACCTAGATGCTCCCATAAATGGTAATAAAGTTGTATTTTCTAGATTTAATGTTCCAACTGCTATTTTTTTGCACCTCTACAACCTTTTCAACCTCCTCACGCAACTTGTTGGAGCAGAGTCCCTTGAGGCACAAGTTCCAACGATATTTTTTGTATGTTTGTATGTGCGCAGGAATTTTAGCCCCAATTTTGGATGTAATTAAGCTTAAATGTAAACTATGGGCCTAAAACCATGGTTTGAGACCATAGTATCTATGCGCTAGGTGAATTATAAATAGATAGAGTATGTCTAAGTCAAGTAGTTTAGTTCAAGTAAGTTAAGTGATACATGTGCTCTGAGATATTCTAGCATCTGCATTTGTAAGGGCTTTGGGTTGGGTAAAAGGCTCCCGATGGCTGTGTGCGCAGAGACTTAGTCCTAGTTGTGTGTGGACTCTGCTAGCTATGTGCACAGAAGGGATTGTAAGCGTTTTTGAAGGAAATATGATGTATTGGCAGATCTGAAGAATTAATAGAAGGAACATTTTTGGCGAACTCTCTGTGTTATGTGTTTATGCTTATTGTTTATGCTCTGATTTAGATCGCATTGTCTATTTACTTATTACTATTTGTGTGAAGTTATTTGATATGATTATGGATGATTATTGATAAACTGTTAAGTGTTTTACCTTGATTAAGATCTAGATATGGTTCTAATCTGTTGTCTGCGCTAAAGCAAACACTATTTCTGTGATATTCTCTCTATGTTTCTGTTATAAGCTATTGTGTGCATCTGTATCAGTTCAATTAGGGTATTTTGAGGACAAATTCATTAAATTCTCTCTTAGGGTGTGGAAACCTGGTTCCAACACCCCCACATACTTCTTCAGGTGAGACTTTGGTCTGTGCAAGAAAATTACTGCTGAAAGGGCTAGTAGTTAGAGGGTTTTTTGGTTTAACCATAAACTCTGAACCTAGTTCAAGACCCCTCAAGCCAAAAAATGGTTATGTTGTCAGGACCGGGATCATCATTTTGAGGGAGATTTGATGTTGTGGCATCCTTCACGCAACGAATTACAAGATTGGTTGGATAGAAAGATCCTAGAATTTGCGTTGCAAGAGAATCAAAGTACTAAATTATCTAACGAACCGTGGGTACATAAGTATATATATACAGAAGTGCATGAAATTTTCTTTTGTTCCTTTGTGCACGAACTACAGGAGTGGTTGTCACGCTTGGTTGAGTTCCATCACTGCATAAAAGACGATGTAGTCACCGAATGGACTCCTGAATTGATCCAACAAGTAGAGAAGTTTGACAATAATATCACTTGTGTGGTAGATAATTGGATCGATCTCCTCTTGGGAGGATTTGTGGTTGAATTTTCTATAGATCAATTTGTGTCATATTTTGAAGCAGAAATAAGGTTCTTCAAAGGCCCCAGAGGTAAGTTCCTGCGACCATTGAAATTATTATTGAAAATTATATTGTGTGAAAATGGTTGTATGTGCGAACATACTGCTTGAATGCATCAAAGAGGTTCGGTTACGCACAATGGAAGAACTTACCATGAAGACTCTAAACAAGTCCTTTATTGCCCTCTAAAGCCTAGAGCTGATAGTGAACTAGAACCAGAAACTACTAGCTCAAGTGACTTAGAAGAGGAAAACTCGTCATATCATAAACCTTTGAATATGTTTCCCACTCCATCCACTCTTCTTCTAATCTCACATTGTAGTTCACCTACTCCATCGCACAGTCCCTCGCCACCTCCACCTCTACCTCCCCCTCCCCCTGAAGTAGATATGGTTGCATTGATGAAATTACCTAATTTCATAGGCATTGGTAATGAGGATACTAAACACTTTTGGTTTGTGACTGAGGTCATATGGCTGGCTTAGTAAGTAAACAATATTAATATCAGGAAAGTGGGACTAGCTAATTCATTTCAAGATCGTGCATTATACTAGTACATTAGGTATGTGCAAGAAAACCATAATGCTACTGTTATCACACACAAATTTTTTTTTTTTGATTGATATGGTCACTAATCTAGGTTTCATTTTGTCTCATAAATATGGTTCATGAAATTCATGAAATGGTCCTTATCCTAAGTCTAAAATATTCCATTAGTCATGTCATCTCAGTCAAATCTATCAAATTTCACCCTTCGCTTACATGCATTGTTTCAAAATGAGGTAGTGGCCACTTGTTTGCTTTTCCATAGTTCTGCAGCAAACATAACTGCAAACTCACAAATTTCGCTACGGAATCACCTGACCAGTCTGTAGCAAATCTGCCAGGTTTTTAACTAAATATGTTGCAGAATCATGTTTTTCTGCACCAAAACAAAGGATGGTGAGTTGTCAATTTTCTAATGGTTTAGGATAAAGGTGAGGTCATGTAATTTTTTATCATGGTCATCCAAGCATGCAAAAGCGTAAATACCACCCATCATTACCATTCACTCCCCCATTTGTCATCATGCTCTCCACATTCAAATTTTATTTTTAAAACATATCCCCAAAGCACCCCCCTGTCATATTTTGTTTTATTTTTTCATGCATCAATCCATTACCGTCTCTGACAAGCCTAGTCCCACCGCAAGAAGCTTGTTGTTTAGTTTTTCTTTTTGCAGGTGTCATAGTTCAAGAAGGTAGCGTGGTTATAAAAGAGGATGGCTATGAAGAAGAAAGTAAACAAAGGAGGCTCTTGTGTGAGATATGAACCCATGGAACTCAAGCTACTAAATGAATACCCCAGCTTTTTGGAATCATTCAGTAGTGTTGGATGCCTAAAATTCTGTCAAAAGCTCTAGGGTTTTCATGATTAGATATAAAAGGATTTTGCAGTAAATTTCTCAGGCACAACTTTGAAAGTGGGAGTTATAATTTTTATAGTGTCACATGAGACCGTTTCTCAAGACAAAGAAATACCAAGGGAGAGTGAAGAGTGGTTCAAAACCACTAAATTCAAGATGCAGAATTGTGATGAATTTGTGAAACCAGAACATGTGGGAGCAGGCATGGAATCTGGGATTCCAAGGAGTTACATGAAGGAGAATTATTCCAAACTGTTTTTTGTGATTCAAAAGTAATTCAATTGTGATGGGAGATTTCATATGGTTTACCTGTACCATTTCAAGCTTCTATTGCACTTCACTGGTAAGCAATCTCTTAATCTTCCCTTCTTGTTGTTTAGGAGCTTAGGGAAAATTTCTGACAAGTTTCAAGCTAGGGCTACAGGCAGTGAGACATCAATATTCCATCATGGTTTGATTAAACTCCTAGTGCTGGAGGAATTAAATAAATTAAACAAATATTGGGCTACTTTCCTTTTCCTCGGTGGTTATGAAGTTGATTCAGTGACACCTAAGAAAACCCCAAAACCAAAAGCTACTCCATCAAATAAAAAGGATAAATCTGCAGTTGGGACAAAAGGTGTAAATGAATAAGAGATAGAGCCTATCCTAGAGCTAATGGATGTTGAAAGAGAACCTGTACAAGAGGAAGAAAACCCACAACCTTCACCTACAAGAAACAAACAAAAGATCAGTAAGCAAGGCCACATGAGGATAACCAGAAGTGAAGAAAGTGGAAATGGAAACCTTGAAGACATCCTTCAAGCTATAGATATTGAGGAGAATCCACTAGTCAGAGTTGAAGACATTGAAGGTGACAAGAAGAAAAAGAAAGGTAAAATTGCTAAAAAGCTTGATTTTGCAGTAGAAGATGCAGGTTTCTTATTTCAGCCAAGGAAACCACTCACTAGGCTGCAATTTGCAAAGGGTATCATGACAAATAAGAGGATAGGGGATACTGATAAAGGCAAGAAGCCTATCATAGAAGATATTATTGACTTGTCTCCAACAGCAGAGGAGGTCATTGTGCAAAGGAAAGACAAAGAGAAGATGGTTTAAAAAACTGAAGTGAAAGTATTAAAAGAACAGTTGAGAGAAGATAAAGAAGAAGTCATTGAGACCAAATTAGAGTTACAGGAAGCCAAGGTAGATAGAAATTTGATGGAATATTTTAAAGGAAAAAGTAAATGAACAGCTAAATCAATATGATGAATCACTAACCAATGCCAAGAAGCTACTGAAAAGGACACTGCCTTTGAGAAGGGTAATGAAGCACACCAGAAACAAAAATGTATGGTTACAATCTGAAAGGAAGAAGCATAAAAGCAAGTTGAAAGAGTTAGATGATCAAATGGAGATGATATAGTCAGAATTGAAGAAAAGAGGACATAAAATCATAGTGATAAATGAACTTGAAGAGATTCAACCTCCTATTGCTAAAGAAGAAGTTCCCAAAGCTTGAGGAATAGACCTTTTACGTTTTTGATGTTTTTCCAGCACTCAGAAATCATCATTTCTAGATCTAAAAGTGAAATTTTGAATAAAAGGGAAAATGTTGGAGTATTTCTGCCAATTAGGCAATTTCGTAGCAAATCCCAGACTTGAAGCCCATATTTCGCTACGAAATCGTTGTAGGTGACTTTTTTTCAAAAACCATAGTTTTGGTTCAAATCCAAGAGGGAGAAAATTTGTATTTAGCTTATTTTTTCCAACAAAAATATCCAAAATAAAAAAGGAAGGCTAATAATGGGCATAGATAGGTGAAGTGGATTTTCTACAAAACCACGCTACAAAATTGCCTTATTTTTCCCTGTTTCTGCAGCAAGCAACATTTAGTAGCAGTTTGGTGTTTTGAAGGTTCATTAGAGGTCATCCAGCCACATGGAGAGTTTAAAGAGTATCAGTGGAACACTCCAGTAGAATTTTTCTCTTCGACAAAGTTTTCTTTTTCACCAACTCAACATAAAGACAATCATCTAATATCATGACATCATTTCCTTCAAAGTAGGGTGATTAGTTTCTAATCTAGTGGGGGTATTTATGCCTTGATTATGGTTAGTGCCACTCGAGAACTTGACTTATTTTGATGTAATTATCCAGTATTACAGTTAGTGAATGAAATAAATAATAGGAAGAGTCCTAATAGCCCTCTAAGTCTAAAGTCATTAGGTGTCCTTTTCATTCCCATGTATCTAGTTTCTTGTTAAGTTAGGTGTCAAAACAAATGGTTCGAGGATCTAGCCATGTGGGTCAATCCAATGTAAGGTGAAAAAATAATATTAATAGGCATAACTTCGAAGAAGATGGGATTGGAGAATGTTAGTCTACACTACTACTTTTGTAAAGTTTTTATGATCAGTAATAGATAGTGACAGTATTTTTCTTCTTCACTTGAGATTCATTTGGTGTTTCAATGAGCATTTGTCCTATGCATATGAATATTTTTATTTCAGTATCTTGATGTTTAATTACTTAGAATTCATGTTCTTCATGCTCTGACTTCCTTTAAACATTAAACTATTGTATATCTTTGTGTGTTTTCCTTTCTTTGAAACATCTACATGCCTCAACTTCCACAAAAAAAATCATTTCGTTGAATTTCCTAACACTGGCTGCATAATTCCAATGGTAGTAAACCCTATACATTTTTCACCTGCATACAAACACGTTCAAGACACTATCATAGAGTAGACATCTGATTGAATCATATTTGAAAAAATCATAGTTACTTTTGTGAGAGAGCCCTCTCAGGCTGAAGAGGCTAATTTTCAGTCAAAAGTTGGTTTGAAAGAGTTACTCTAGGTTTTCTGGTGGAGCATCCCATTTTTACCAACTTAGTGATAACATTTTAGTGCTTCTGTCGGCAATCTGAAGACATATTTCCCGAAGTTTGTGCTCAAACAGTGAAGCTGAACTCTTGGAGGTAGCAGGAGCTCAGAACATTTCGAGGTTGCAAAAAATACCTTGGTGACTCCACTAAAGATATTCATGTTTAAAGGTGGCTTTGAGAAAGAGATACACAAGGATAAATCCAGATCCTAACCCACCTACAATTGTGTATAATCCAGAAAGGATTCCTATAGAAATTGGAAGCAGCTCTTCAAAATTAGGTATTCCATCACATTCAAGAGTTTTGTCCTCTGAAATTATTCGAAGTCCTGAATATAAACGATTTGATGATAAAATTGAAGAAGTGTTGCTTAGGTCTAAGACTGAAAATGAACTGACTAACATAATACTAGACCTACAAATACTAGGCATTGACACATCATCCCTAGTATCAAAAGAAGAGAAAGAAAAATTACGGAAAATTGTCACATTAGAGCTGTTGTTAGAGAGAGATTCATTTGAAAAGTTAAAAGAGTTGGATCCTTTTGAATTTTTGTTGAAGATAAAATCTTGAATACCTTTGCCTGAATGGAGTTCATTTGTATCTAGAATTCAAATGCCATCTACACCCTCTCCTAACACTTTAGTCTCACCTATTGTGTTTTCCAAAAGTAGAAAATTAAGCTCATCTAATGTTCTTCCACATACCACGTTCATGCCACCATGGTTGGAATTGTTCCTCCTCCTGCTAGACCTACAAGATATGCTCCACTTGTCCTTCCTGTTGTCCTTCATGACCTCCTATATGGATACTCAACTAGGATTAAAACCTTTGGGAGTGAAGATGAAATATCAGTTGAAGAACATGTAGAACAATTTAATGATCTCATTGATAGAGAGGAGGTAGACCATGAGGATGTAAAAATGAGATTATTTTCTCATAGTTTCACTGGTGAAGTAAGAAAATGGTTTAAGGCCTTAGCTCCATCTAGTTTGCAGAATTGAGACCAACTAGAAGATATTTTTTTGACTAAGTGGGGGAGTAAGGTGAATCTAGTACAAGCTCTGACTGAGTATAAAAATTTTAAAAGAGCCTTAGATGAATATGTCCAAGACTTTTCTAAGATATTTAACAAGGTCTATAACTCCATACCTGCTCATATTAAACCTCCTCCAGGATTTTCCCAATTACACTATGCAGAATGATGCAGTGAAAGTAGAGGTGAACATGGCAATTTCCAAGAGATCTAAGATGGGTAAAAAAAATTTAAAGAAGAGGAGAAGCCTTCTTCATCCTCAGATGCTAAGTTTGATTCCATGATGAAGACCATGGACAAAATTATGGACACACTTGCTCTTGTAGCCACTCCTTTGCCTCCTACACAACAAGATACACATATCAGAAATACCCAATTTAGGAGACCTCAAATTCAGCAAAGACAGAAAGAAAATAGATATCAGCCTGACTCACAAGTGAGGCCTCCTTTTCAACATAATTTAATTGATGAAGAGGAAGCAAAACCTGAGTTCCAAGAATATTTCATTCATTTCTTAGATGAAGACATGTCTGGGATGTTTCTAACTAAAGAGGAACATGATGAGTCTAGTCATGATTTGGAGAAGAATGAGGGAAAATATGATTACTTAAAGGGTTATAAACATGCCATTTTTGATGTGCAGAAGCAATACAATCTGAGAAATAGGAATCTCCCCATTACAACAAACAAATCTCAGCCAAAGAAATATGTCCCTAAACTAGATGAACCAAAGAAGGATACACCACCACCATCTCCTGCCAAAGAGACTAAAAAAGCTTCATCCATTTTCAGTTTAGAGAATGAGATCTCTAAAATCAAATTACAATTCCCTTTGGAGAAATGATAAAGGTCACTGAATACAAAAGAAATTTTTTTAAAAATTTAAACTCTCAGCCCGGACCCTCAGACATCCTCAATCTGCAAGAAGATCGTCCCACTATTTTCTTAGGACCAAATGTAGAAGATGAGAAAAATGAAGAAGTCCCTCCATTTCATGTAAGTCTGAATATTCATGATATGAATTTGCACAATGCCATGTTAGACTCTGGAGTTTCTCACAACCTTATGCCAAAGTTGATTATGGAAAGGATGGGTTTAGAAATCACTAGGCCTTACAAAAATATGTTTTCTTTTGACTTAAAGAGAGTCCAATGCCTAGATATCATTAAATATGTTGTTGTTGCCTAACATAAGTACCTGCTAAAATAGTGGTGTTGAACATAGTGGTAGCTAACATTCCTCCGAAGTTTGGCATGCTTTTATCCAAATCTTGGGCAGCCAAAATTAAAGGGACTATGTAGATGGATATGACATATGCCACCATTCCGATTTTTGGTGAGAAAATAAGGTTGTATAGAGAAAGTAGGATGGATTATATGGTGATTATTAAAGATAAACCTCAAAATGTTCCTATTTATGCAATTGAAACTGAATTGGGCTGCTCAATTTTGTTTAATGAGCTTACTGATGAGGCAGAAATTGAAGAAAAGACAGAAAATCAGCAAGCAGAAAATTAGGGATGTGTTGAGGAAAATGGAGAGGGCTGGTTGATTTTACACTTTGATGGCTCTGCTGGAAGAGAGGGGGCTGGAGCAAGGATATGGATCACTACTCCTAATTATGAAAGAATTTTTTTCTCTTTCAAACTTAACTTTGACAGTACAAACAATATGGAAAAATATAAATCATTGTTTTTCGGTCTAGAGACTCTGGTATGGTAATCCTCCCACTGTGAAGCATTTTAAAGTTTTTGGGAGCAAATTTTTTATCAAAAATAATGATGAAAATCTTGGCAAGTTTGAACCAAGAGCAGATGAAGGTATACTTCTTGGTTATTCCTCTCAAAGTAAAGCATATAAATGTTACAATAGAAGACTTCGAAAGATTGTTGAATGTATTGATGTTGTTATTGATGAGTCTCCTGCAGCTCCAAAAGAAGAAAAACAAACAACAGATGAAGGTGATGATGACGTATATCCTTCTACATCAAATAGAAATGATACAGACAGTGAACCCAATGAAGAATCTAGAGATGATTTATCTGAGAAATCTCCATCCAGATATGTTCAAAAGAACCATCCAAAATCTCAAATTTTGGGTGACAAGGGATCAGGTGTACAAACAAGAAGGACTCTTGTGGGATCCTCTAGCTATTTGGCATTTCTATCCACTGTTGAACCACACAATGTCAATCAAGCTAGCAAAGATGAATGTTGGATTCAAGCAATCAATGAAGAGCTTGATCAAATTGAAAAGAATCACACTTGGGAGTTAGTTCCAAGACCACATGATAAAAATGTCATTGGAACTAAATGGATATTCAAAAACAAGTTAAATGAAAATGGGGATGTTGTAAGAAACAAAGCTAGACTTGTTTTCAAGGGGTACACTCAACAAGAAGGTATAGACATGGAAGAAACTTTTTCTCCTGTAGCTAGACTTGAAGCTATAAGAATGTTTCTTGCCTTCTCAAGCTTTCAACAAATCAAAGTTTATCAAATGGATGTTAAATCTGCTTTTCTCAATGGTGATCTAGAAGAAGAGGTTTATATAGAACAACCAGAAGGATTCATTTTGGGAAATGATATAAATCTTGTTTGTAGACTTAAAAAGGCTCTATATGGTCTCAAAAAAGCTCCAAGGGCACGGTATTATCGTCTTGACAAATATCTTCATCAACAAGGATTTTCAAAGGGGTCTGCTGACAGCAACTTATACACAAAAATTGAAAATGATAAATTATTGATTGTGATTGTATATGTTGATGATATCATCTTTGGAAGTAATGAAGAATCTATGAGTCAGAAATTTGCTTCTGTTATGCAGCGAGAATTTGAAATGTCTTTACTTGGGGAACTAACATTCTTTCTTGGCTTGCAAGTACATCAAACTACAGATGGTATATTCTTATCACAAGAAAAATACCCTAAGCAAATTCTGAAGAAGTATGGCATGGAAGAATGCAAACCTGTAAGTACACCAATGATAACTGGATGTAATCTCAGTTCTCATGATGATTCTCCCATGGTGAATCAACCAAAATATAGATCTATGATTGGAAGTCTACTCTATCTCACTGGGACTAGACCAGACATTATGCATGCAGTTGGTATTGTTGGGCGATTCCAAGCTAATCCAAAAGAGTCTCACCTTCAGGCTGTTAAAATAATATTCAAATATCTACAAGAAACTCAAGAATTTGGACTATGGTATCCAAAGAATACTGATCTTACTCTTCATGCTTACACTGATGCAGATTGGGCTGGAAATGTTGATGATCGGAAAAGCACTAGTGGTGGTGCATTCTATATGGGGCCCCGGTTAGTATCTTGGTTCAGCAAGAAACAAATTTCTATTGCTTTATCTACAGTAGAAGCAGAATATGTGGCTGCCGCATCTTGTTGCACTCAACTCCTTTGGATGATGCAAACCTTGCAAGATTTTCAAATCAAATGTACACCTCTTATCTCCATTATGTGTGATAACACAAGTGCCATTAGTATCTCAAAGAATCATGTTATGCATTCAAAGACCAAGCACATTCCCATCAAGTATCACTTCTTACGTGAACAAGTGCTTGAACAAAAGGTGAAGTTGGAGTATGTTCCCTCCAAAGAACAAGTTGTTGATATATTTACCAAACCTCTGCCCAGGGAAGCGTTTGAATATCTCAGACAGAAGCTGGGTGTTGTCTCTGCCTCTCAGAAGTTCAGATCTGATTAAATTCAGAAGATTACATTGGATACGCGGGTTTCCTGAAAGACAGTCGCGTATATACGCGAGTTTATCCTCAGAAAGCCACGTATGGTTGATTGCTGACAATTTTGGTGAGGGGTCGGCACTGTTTAACACAACTGCAGTGCTGTTTGATATCTCTGATGTTGTATGGTATCTCTGGTGATGTTTTATCTCTTCTATTTTTGATTCATTTTTTGAAATTGGGTGAAGATGCCTTGATGATCTTCTGTTGAAAGTGTTTAGGATGCACAAGCTAAGGGGGAGATGAAGGAGTAAACTGATGTACAGGTTCAGGGGGAGCATTAGCCTTGCTGAGTATTATGCATTGGGCATTATGATTCTGAAATATGATCACTTTCTTGAAGTTATTTTTGGTTTTGATTATAAAAGGTCATATTTGTAATTTGATGTAAAGGTCATGTTGAGATCAATGTTGTAAATTGTTATTTTCAGTCATGTAAGGACTTGTTCAAATTTGTGAACCCACTTGAGTCTCATATGTAAATACACTTGGTCGGATCTTTGATGTAAGTATGAGTCTTTGGTGATAGGTAGGTCATAGAGTCATGTACTTCATTGAAAAACATGTTTTCAGCATGAACTCATGGGGAGCATGGTAACTTCAGTGCACATCAGATCTACAGCGCTCTTCTTTCGCATGAGGAGGAAAACTTCGTGATGGTTTTGATCCGCCCTTTGCCCTTGCTGTCAAAGGGGGAGAATGACATGGTGTTTGAATAGGGGGAGATTGATCAAACACCATTGTGGTTTCCATCAAGTCCAAAGGGGGAGATTGTTGGCATGTGTTGTCCTTAATGGAAACTTAATTGATGAAATGAGATGATTGGCAATATGATGCAGAGTGTTGTCCTTGATGGCAAACCTCTCTGATGAAGTTGTACTTGATGAAATTGTTAATGATGTAAATCTGATGTATCTACAATCAGTACAGAAGTTGCAGAAGAAAGAATCTACAGTTTGTGCAAGAAGAATGTCAAACAAGGTATGTAACAAAGAATACGCGGGTTTGTTTAGGAGAAGTCACGTATGCACACGGAAAAGATCGTGCCAAGTCGCGTATGCCCAATTGCGCTCTAAATTTATAAAACCAGGGGTTACTACCATGGTATTGACCCATTGTATTGAGCGTTGGATTGTCTATTTGATCCCGTCCAGGAATACCATCGGAAGTAATGTGGTTTTGTCTCATGGTATTGAAAAAGTCTAAATCTATATAAGGAGAAGAATTTCATTGTGCAAAGGGTGTGGGTGTCTGGGCTTTGATGAATACTTCACTCTGAAGTATATCTGCATGGTTGAACTCTGCTCTTAATTGATAGATCTGAATCTATGATGCATCTATGAACATAATGAAGGTTCAAGATCTCTAGATCTTGAAATGGTGAATCTCTTGGATGATCTGAAATGAAGTGATGAAGACCTGGCGCAAATTTGTTGAAGAAGTTGAAGAAATCTGGGTAAGTTCATAGATCCGGTCTGATCTGCAAAATTTATCTTTTATAGATCTATACGCAGGTTCGTTTCGTGAAAAGCGCGTGCATACGCGGCTCTATTCAGACAAAAGCGCGTATGGGTTGTTAGGATTTTTCTGATAAATTGCACAAATGTATACGCGGGTTCACTTCATTAATGGCACGTGTATATGCGGGTCTGTTTAAAGAAAAGCGCGTATGATATTTAAATTGTTGGTTGCTCAGAAGATAATTGAGGTTCTACATATCTGTTCTGAAGTCTGGGCTGTCTCTGATATTCTGATTACAGTGGTATCACTGTTCTGTTTGATGAAATGAGAAAAGGATGCTTGGTGACAAGTGAAGGATTGTGTTGAAGCTGTTTGATCCAGTTTGAAAATTGATGAAACGTGGTCTGCAGTGGATCTGAGGGTTGAAGCCTTCAGTCTGAAAGTAGAAGCTTTCTGCCAGTAGAGGCTGGTGCAAATATCAGGGGGTTGCAGCTCCCTTCCAGGAGAGGCTAGTAAACGAGAGAAGGTTGTAGCCTTCTGCTGGTGGGTGCCTGCGTGCTGGTATGAGTCTGCGCCAGTACATGATTGTAAGATGTTTTCTTTATATAATAAATATTGAAGACTTAGACGACGGCAGCGGTGGTTTTCTCCCGAATTGGGTTTCCACCTTAAATCCTGGTGTTCATGTGTGTTGATGACATGTGATGCTTTATTCTGTTCTTACTGCACTTGTTTACTGCCTTCTTAACTTCTGATGAATGAATAAAGCACTGATCTAAGTTAAGAATTAACTGCTTATTTATATCTCTGTGCATACGCGAGTTTCCTTCTGGTTATCTGTGTATATACGCGAGTTCTATTCAGGAAAGTAGCGTATGGGTTTAAAAGCAAGAAAAATAAATAAGTTTTCTAAATACTGATTCACCCCCCCCCCTCTCAGTATTTTTCCAACAATAGGCCATGTCGGCATCAAAGCCTTCAAGGTATTTTGCTAGGGCCATGCCTTGTGGAGGTTTCATATGTGGAGGGAGGGCATTATAAATGTTGTTAAACCTTGTTGTGTAATCATGGACACTCTCTCCTATGTTTCTTTTAAGGGTCATGTATTCTGCTAGGAGTTGATGAGGATTCACCCTAGTTTCCCATTTGTTTATGAAAGTCTGATATAGAGCTGGGAGGTCGTTTATGCTACCTGGAGGCAGGCCTTTGAACCATTTCTTCACATAACCCCCTAAGCTCTGGGCAAAGATTCTCATTTTGACTGTATCATCATCTATTTCCATGTAGTCAAAAGAATCTTCCATCTTATCTACATGTTGTTGGGCTGTGATGGACTCCTTTGCAGTGAAGTGTGGGATCTTTGATTGATAATCATTTGGTAAGGGTACTAGAGGCTGAGGTAAAACTAGAGGTGCATACCAGGTTGCCATGATGATGTTTTGATGAGGTAGAGGGTTAACTTGAGCAGCTGGTATTTGGATGACAGGGATATTATGACCAACAAAAGACTGATGAGCAGATCTAGGGTGACTGAGCCCCAAGTTTTGTATGAAATGTGTATCAGGGGGTGTAGAAGGAGGGGTATGTCTATCCCCTAGGTTTCTACCACTTTGAGGTGGTGAACCAAGAAGCTCAGGGCCTAGCTTATCTAAGCTACTGGATGACCTAGTTCTAGGTAATCTATCAAGTAAATCTAGGTCAAGGTGAAAGTGTGATAGAATTGTAATATTTTCTGGTGCAGAATTAGCTCTATAGATGTGGCTGGAAATAGTTGATCTTTTAGGTGTATGGGTTCCCTTAAGGATGCTCTCGGGGTTATCAACTATTTCAGGTGGGTCTGGGTTAGGGTAAGCTCTTGTATGAATGGTTCTAGAATCCAGAATGTTGTTTCTGACCAAGCAGCTCAACCCTACCTGTTACTTATACTATGGTTGATGTTGTTATGGAGGTTGGTCTTCCAGTGGAGTCTATTGTGAACCAAGATAATCAGCAGGCCTACGGATCACCAGTGGAGTCTTTGAAACGTTTATGGAATATTGGAGTCACCAGGTGGAGGGTTTAGGATGTTTTTTTTTTTTTTGGAGGGTACACTGTCCACCATAGTGGTCTTGAGATGTCCCTTTTCAAGGATATCTTCAAAACACAACGAACTCTAACCAAAGATTGACTGGAAGGGCATTTACCAGATATGTCACCTCTGAAAGAGTGTGAGATACCTGGCCCTTTCCAGACTCTATCCAAGAGTATGGGAAAACACAACAAATGGTGTAGAAGTTGATGTGGGAATGAGACTATTTAACTGCCAACCTAACCAGAGATTGTAGGTTTTCTGAGGCTTATGATATAGTAATGTGAGGAAAACTCAGAAAGTCCCCAGTGGAGTCGCCATTATGTTGGGGTTCCCATGTTTTGGCAAGGTTGGTAATGCCAAAAGATGAGACAACGTCAAACCACTTTCAGACCTTAGGATCTAGCCCTCCTGGGTCCAGAGAGGGATCTCTCTATGATAGTCAAAGTATATATGTCTTTGAAGCTCTGTGTTAAGATGTTAGGCTAGTAATAAGGCTCGGGGTTTGTTTGTTTGGTTTGTTTTGATTTGGTTGTTGGTTATCAGGAAGGAAGGTTCAATGTAAGATATATATGAGCAAAGAGCGATAAGGCAGAGGTGAAGTATTCCAGGAAGTATTCAAAACCATTGGGCAATGGAGTCAAGAAAGGATTTGTTTGCTACTCAATAGGTAGGCTTTCAATTGGGCTAGTCATCTAAAACATAGGATATTTAAAGATGATTGTGATATGGAAGGTAGGAGAGGAGGAGATAACACAGGTTCAGAGCACAAAATTACAGACCAGCTGGTCGCACAAGGATCCTAGTGGACAGGGCTAACTCTAATCCCCAGTGTTCCCAAATCTTCCAACTAAATCTATAACAAGAAAAATCTAAGAACTGAATTCATTTAATTCATACATCAGGGAGCAGGCAATATCTTCCACTACACTAGTTAAACCAACTAAAATCATTCCTTAGATAATACATTCAGAAGAGAAACATTAATGGTAAGGAGAGCAGAAACATAGGGTACCTAACAAGGGTAAATCCTATGCCAATATTCTGATGCAAGCCAGTAGAAACGAAATGAAATGAACTTAAATACAAAGATAGGAAAACATCACCGCTGCTTCAGATCAGGATCCAAAGAAATGTGCTTGTCATATTAAATAACAACACCAATCAGGTACAACATTGCCTATAGCAGAATACTCAGTCTGAAAACATTTCCTTCCACCTATCTTACACTTTACACAGAGACTGTGTCTCAAAAGAACTACTTGCAGTTCTCTGATAACTGATCAACAACCTTTACAATAGTTTTCTCATGAGTTTTATAGCTGAAGGGAAGCAGAGGAGGCAGGTGAAGAACTAAATGCAATATTAAACTTTTGAAAAGAAAGAGGGCCGAAGCCCATTCTGTTTTAAATCATGTGCATTCAATTCCTGGTGTTCTTTGGGTGCATGAATGATCTCCACCAGTCTCTAGATTACTCTAATATGATTATGAAGTACTCTGACTACAGTACTATGTGGTGCTATAGGTGAATAAACAAAAGATAAAAGAATGATAAAGAAGTCTGCCATACTGATGAAATAAATGCTCTGATAGTACCGGGGCTGTTTTAGGGTAGGAAATCTCTCCAAAACACGACATAGATTGAATGCTGCATGGACGCTCTGTCCTTCATGGAGGGAAAAACATTCTGCTGCTGTATAAACCCCTGATATGCATTGATTTCTGCATGTTGCACCTTTGCATGAGCTATGGGATCATTGATCTGGTGTTTTGCCTCTAAACTGCTGTATTGAAGCTCAAAACCTTCAATTCTGAATGCTGAAATCCTTGATCATAAGCTAATCTTTCTCCACGACTTCATAAATGTCTCAATCTGCAAGATTTGGGCTTTAGTGGCGCCAGATAGGACTTGCGAAGTTTCAAACTCTATCCTTTGATGGAATTTATACTGCCGCCACCCTTCTTGACATTTCCCTGTAGTACCAGCTTCCATATTTAATTCTGTCTGCTCAATGCGCTGCTTACAATGATTCCTATGAATCATGGCAGCTTTCCACCTTTCTAGAAACCCTGCAAAAACACGCAACTTGTTAAGAAAACAATGGAGGTGGTGGACGCAACATGGGGTGGCTAGACTGACAATGCGGATTGGTTTGATGGTGAAACTATCGTGGAAGACCTGTAGTGTGGTGAAAACGGTAAAGATTACAGTCGGAAGGTGACGCGGGAGGAAAAATGAATGAAAACCTTTGAACTTCTACCCTTTGAATGAAAATATAAGACGGGAGGGGTGAAAGTATGGTGAGGCACGTGGAGGTGACGTGGCAGGACCGTTTGACAGCGGAATAGTCAACAGTGGGGAGAAAACCAATCTGGACTGTCTGATCTCGAGAGGAGATCGACGACTGAAAATGCATCGGAGGGCGATGAATGGCGGGCCATACCCTGAGTTACCGCGTGTGCATCTGAGTTAACAATCGCGCATCTTCGGCGAGCGATAGTCATTGGATGGCCCACCCCAGATTGGACGGTCCACGGCAATATCGCTGGGCATCCGTGTCCGAACAATAATGCATGATGGACGGCGTTTAACGCGCGGGGACAGCGGTTTTGAAAAAGGTATGGGGGACAGGTGTCAAGCACTGTATGGAATCGTTGGGCAATGGGAAAATACCGCCCAACAACCGTTAGCAGTGCGATGAAAACCGGACTGTTTTATGGTATGGCGCGCGGTGGGGACCACAGCGGTGGACACACTTCAAACCATTGATTTGGCGGTGAATGGACGGCGATGGCGCGATCGGTGTTTTGAATGGGTGAATCACAAGTGCCGCAGGTTTAGACGATCTCCGTTCAATCTATATGGATCAACGGTTGAGAATGCGCCCGATAAACATAAGGGACAAGTGCCTTTCGGGCCAGCGTTTGGTCATAGCGTTGGGTTCTGTGGGAGGAAAAGGTGCGAGGGCTAGGCCGAAAGGGGCTAGGCCCAGACTATGAAGAGAATATGATTTTTGGCCCATTTTAATACATTTTGAATCCGGCCAAGGGTAACGATAGGGAAATGAGGGGGAATTTAGACGTGAACAGAGGGAGTAAGGATGTTTAGAGGGGATTTCTGGGATGGAAAGGGGGAATTAGGGGGAAGAAAGGGGGCTTTGAGGAAAGGGGCAAAGGGGTGAAACTGAAGCATTTGCAAGGGTGCAAAGGGCAGAAAAAAACCTTTAGGGGCATATTTCCTTATCAGCAGGCTTAGTTCCTCCTAATCAGCAGAGGGAAAGCAGTCATAAGGCAGGGAACTAGAAAAGACTGCAAGGATGATGTGTGTACAAGGGAAATACATTCCTTGCAGACTTATAAAACAAATTACCCCTTGCTTGCTTGCCAAGGAAAATATAAGGGGCTAACACTCTTGATTTCCAGGCCTTGCTTCATGATCTTCCTCAGATCTCAAAAGATTGACTACTTTCCTCAGGGAAGTATCTTCGTCAAAGTTGACATCGTGGCATATCTCCACTTCCCTTTGACCAGGCACATAGACTCTAAAGGCCTTAGAAGTTTCACTATAGCCCACAAACATTCCTTTTTTCCCAGAAGCGTCTATCTTGCTTCTCTTTTCTTTCGGCACATGAAAGTAAACAAGACATCCAAAAACTCTAAATTGTGAGACATCAGGTTTCTTAGCAGAGAACACCTCTTCGGGAGTTTTGGAGTCTAGAGTGGAATGTGGGCATCGGTTTTGTATGTACACAGCAGTGTTCATAGCTTCTCCCCACAGAAACTTCGGTAGACCTTGGTCACATAGCATGGCACGGGCAACTTCCACAATGGTCTTTTTCTTTCGTTCAGAAACACCATTTTTCTCAGGAGTATAGACAGTTGTGGTTTCCCTCTTGATGCCAGCTTCTATGCAAATTCCTTGAACTCATTTGTCTCATATTCAGTGCCATTATCAATTCTCAATATCTTGATCTTCTTCCCTGTCATATTTTCAAATAAGGATTTGAAGGTATGGAACCACATGAAAGCCTCATCCTTCTTCTTTAAGAATTATATCCAGGTTTTGCGAGAGAAGTCATCTATGAATGTCATATAATATAAACATCCTCCCAAGGATGTCACGGGTAGCATACCAAATAGATCAGAATGGATCAATTGCAAGAAATTAGATGTCTTTGTGACACTTGAGGGTAAAGGTCCCATTTTATGCTTTCCTTCAGCACAACCCTTACATACACCTTCATGATTATTTGGAAACTCGGGCATCCCTATCACCACCTTCCTTGCTTCAGGAAGGGCTTTGTAGTGAAGGTGTCCAAACCTTCGATGCCATAGTTCAGTCTGTCGGATAGTATCACTTCATTGCTCCCAGTGGAGTTCCTCCAACCTGGTAAAGTGTATCAACTCTAAACCTAATCGTGATAGCTTCCTTGAAGTTCTTCTTCCACATGAGCACCTTTCCATCAGTGAATGCCACATTGAAACCTTTGTCTTCCATGGCCGACATAGACACAAGGTTCTTCTTCAAATTTGGTACATAGAGTACATCCTGCAAGTGGAGGACTTGACCTTGAGACAAGTGGAGGGTCACAGTCCTTGTCCCTTTCATGGGATATGTGGCATTATCTCCAAGGATAATTTCCAAATTAGTATCCTTCTCAACCATATCAGAGAGTGCTTCCTTGAACCCTATTAGGTCCCTATATCACTAGTATAGTCCCTTATTATTGTTAGTGTAAACCCCTTATTGTTATTATTGTACCCTTGTAACCCCCATTTTGTTATTATTGTGCCCTTAAATTATTATTGTTAGGTCGGCTAGGATTACATTGTGGCCCACTAGGATTACATTATGGCCCCATGGACTCCTATATATAGAAAAGAGGTTTTGTAAATTGTATCATCCAAGAATTGTTCATTCATGTAATGTATTGGAGGTTGCCCCCTCGAAGTGGCTTATTTCTAAGGCGTTGATATCTCTTTTCTTCTCTTTTTGGAGCTGGTTTCCCAACATTTGGTATCAGAGCTTTGGATTCTAGGGTTTCGCTGCTCCAAACAGGTCATCGTGGAAATTTCACTATAACATTTTTTCTACGAAGTTTTAGAAGCTGAAATTTTTAGGGTACGAAGCCGAAATACTGAGGAAGATTTTCTAAAAATTTCAGAGCTTGGTTCACAATATTTTTGGAGATATGATCTGTGGAAGTTAGGTCTTTTTTCAGGCTCCTAAACAGGTCATCGTGGAATTTGCGCTATAACTTGTTTTCTACTGAGGTTCAGAATCTGAAATTTTTATGGTGCGAAGCTGAAATCCTAAGGAAACTCGTCAAAAAATTTTAGAGCTTGGTTCGCAATATTTTTGGAGATATGATCTGTGGAAGGTAGTGCTTTTTCAGGCTCCCGAATTTCATCTCAAAGAGGTGATCGTGGGAAACTTTCAATAACTCTCTCTCTGAGAATCGGATTGGAGTGCCGTAAAAATTGGTTGCAATTACACAGACTATAGTTTCTTGGCTATCAATTTTAGAGGCGAAGGATGAAACAGTGACACGTGGCAAGTCGTACAAGTTCGCTATACTGAACCAGTCCATAATTAGGTCATTGTGGGAGATTGGACATAACTTTGTCTTGGAGAATCCAAATCAAGTCAAACCTGTGGCATTCAAAAGAGAATTCAGAGGGCTACTTTAGTTCTGAATTTTAGATATTGAAGAGCAACAATCACAGAGATAATACAATTTCAATATCGAGCTTCTCAAAAGCAAGTAAAAGGTGTGTATTTTTTTGCTGAATTGCATAAGCCTTGTTTGAAGAATCAAGTTGAATTGATTGCAAGGGAATATTGTAGAATAGATATCAGTATTTGATTATAAAATGGCCCCTAAAAAGAATTCAACACCCATTAAGCCTTTGGAAAGCTCTACTATGACTCATGAAGACGAAGAATGGCAACATGACATATCAAAATTACAAGAACAAGTGCAACAAATTTCGCTCTCGCAAATAGCAACAAAAAATGACATGGAAGTTTTGAAAAAAGGCGTGGAAACTAAGATGGATGGTTTGAATAAAGGCGTGGAATCTAAGATAGATGGCATGGAATCTAAGATTGATGGCATGGAGGCTGGCATGGAATCTAAGATGGATGACAATGAAGCTAAGATCGATGAGAAAATGGAAAACATGAAGAATGTTCTAAAAGCAGACATGGAAGGTTTGACAAAGTTGATACAACAAATGTTTCCTAATGGTGAAAAGATAGTAGAAGAACCTCATGATGAGAAAAAAATAAATGTTAATCGTGATTTCATAAACTCTAATGTTGGCGGGAAGAACCACCATATTCCAAATATGGATATGAGGAAGTTTGATGGAAAGGATCCTGTAACATGGATACTACAGATGGAGTAATATTTTGATCTCCATAACGTACAAAACACACAAAAGGTACGCATTGCAACTTTACATTTAGAACAAAATACATTTGTATGGTATCAATGGCTTTGCTCCCGTAAAAAAAATTGTCACTTGGTCAATTTTTACGGAGGAAATGATAGCACATTATGAGGATACAAAGAGCAACACCTTCTTTAGCCAATTGATAAATCTCAAACAAAAGGGTTTAGTGGGGCAGCACATAGAGGACTTCCAAAAATTGAATATAAGGGTAACTAATATTCCAGAGGAACACAGGATTGATCTCTTCTTAGGTACTCTAAAGGATAACATCCAACATGAATTTCGTGTTTTGGAACCTGATTCATTGGAGAAGGCATTCAGGTTGGCAAGAAAAGTTGAATGTAAAATTATGGCGACAAGGAAGCCTACCACTCAATTCTATAAATAAGGAAGTGTTGCTACACCTATATTTCCACAACCTACAAGGTTGACACCACAACAATTGGAAGAAAAAAGAGCAAAAGGGCTTTGCTACAGTTGTGATAGCAAATACACTAAAGGTCATAAGTGTGCTGAGAAGAAATTATTTCACATAGATTGTGAAGAGGAAGAAGAAAATGAACAAGAAGAGGATATACACCAGGAACCAACCCTAGAAGAGGAAGAAATGAATCCGACCATATCGTGTAATGCACTGGCAGGAATTACCACTCCTCAAACTCTCAAGATAGAAGGACAAATCAAGAAGAAAAAAGTAATAGTGTTGATTGATTCAGGTAGCACCCATAATTTTATTCATTGTAAGGTAGCCAAGGAATTAAATTGTTTCCTATACCCAGCACCAGAATGTCAAGTGATGGTTGCAAATGGAGGAACTATAAATTGCTCTAGGAAATGCCATAATATCAAGCTAACCATGGGGGAATATGTATTGACTAGTCCAATGCTTGCCATTCCTATGGGAGGTGCTGATGTTGTACTAGGAGTACAATGGTTACAATCTTTGGGGACGGTAGCTTTTAATTTTCAAGAACTTTTCTTGAAATTTTTTTCAGAAGGAAAGGAAGTCGAATTACGAGGTATTGCGGGGAAGCTAGGAAGGATAATAAGCTCTAATGTTATGACAAAGCTTCTAAAGAAAGAACAGCGAGGCGTAATTGCACAATTATGCTCACTAGAAGTTCCAACATCAAAATCATCTATTTCTGCAGATCTCCAACAAGTCTTGGACAATCATTCCAAGGTGTTTGAAACTCCCAAAGGACTCCCACCTATTCGTGATCATGATCATGCTATTCATTTAATTCCAGGAAGTGTTCCTCCAAACATCAGGCCTTATATATATCCTTACATCCAAAAGAGCGAAATTGAACGTATGATTGCAGAAATGTTAGAGGCGGGTATAATTCAAGCTAGTCAAAGTTCTTTCTCTGCTCCTGTAGTATTGGTACACAAGAAGGATGGATCATGGCGAATGTGTCCGGATTATAGGGAGTTCAATAAGCTCACCATTAAAGACAAATTTCCCATTCCTGTGATTGATGAATTATTGGATGAATTACATGGAGCAATTTATTTTACCAAGTTGGATCTTCGTTCAGGATATCATCAAATTAGAATGAAGACTGAAGATATTCCAAAAACAACATTTCGAACTCATGAGGTTCATTATGAATTTTTGGTCATGCCTTTTGGCCTTACCAATGCACCTTCTACATTTCAAGGGTTGATGAATTCCATTTTCAAACCCTTCCTTAGAAAATTTGTGCTAGTATTTTTTTATGATATGCTAATCTACAGCAGGTCTTGGAAGGATCATGTTGAACATGTTGACAGGGTGCTCAAACTATTGCAGGAGAAACAATTATATGCAAAAAAATCCAAATGTTTCTTTGGAGTACAAGAGGTGGAATATCTGGGTCATATTGTATCTCATGAGGGTGTTAAAGTAGACCCTAACAAAATTAAAACCATTAAGGAATGGAAAGTCCCCACAACCATAAAGCAGTTGCGAGGATTTCTCGGGTTAACAGGGTATTATCGCAAGTTTGTTAAGAATTATAGGAGAATAGCAGCACCTCTAACAACATTATTGAAGAAAGATGCATTTTCATGGACTCCTGAAGCAACTAAGGCCTTTGAACGTCTTAAAGAGGCAATGTGCCTAGCACCGGTCTTAGCTACACCGGACTTCACAAAAACCTTTATTGTGGAATGTGATGCCTCAGGAAATGGAATTGGTGCAGTTTTAATGCAGGAAGGAAGACCCATTGCTTTTGAAAGTCGTCGAATCAAAGGAAAGTATTTACAGAAACCTATTTATGAGAAGGAAATGTTAGCAATACTACATGCACTAAAGAAATGGCGAACTTACCTAATGGGAAGACACTTCAAGGTAAAAACTGATCATGATAGTCTTAAACACTTTTGGAACAAAGACTATCTTCAGAAGAGCAGCAAAAATGGGTCACAAAGATGTTGGGTTATGACTTTGAAATAATCTACAAAAAAGGAAATCTTAATGTTGTTGCAGATGCACTCTCAAGAAAGAATGAAGAGGTGGAAGCATTGCTTTGTGCCATTTCTATTATCCAACCAGATTGGATAACTGAAGCAAGAGATGAATGGAAGAAGGAAAAAGAAGTATGGACACTCATTCAAAAGTTGCGGCAAGATCCTAGTACATCTGATACATTTAGTTGGAAAAATGATTCCTTATGGTACAAAGATCGCTTATATCTTTGTAAGAATTCCCAACTAAAACAAAAGATTCTTCTGGAATTGCACACTTCTCCTTTAGGAGGACACTCAGGATTTTTAAAAACTTACCACAGGGTGAAGAAAGAATTTTTTTGGGATGGCCTTAAATGTGATATTCAAAAGTTTGTGGCGGAATGTTTGGTTTGCCAGCAGAATAAAGTGGAGACAATTAAGACCCCGGGACTTCTACAACCTTTATCCATTCCAAGTCAACGTTGAGAGGAGATTTCAATGGATTTTATCACAGGTTTACCTAAGTCCGAAGGAAAGAGTGTCATCATGGTGGTAGTTGATAGGCTTACCAAGTATGCACACTTTTGTGCATTATCTCATCCATTTAAAGCAAGTACAGTTGCTACTACATTTATGGACAGAATTCAAAAGCTACATTGAAGCCCAAGGGTTATTGTGAGTGACAGAGATCCCATTTTTACTGGAAATTTTTGGACGGAGTTATTTTCTTGTTTGGGTACTCAATTAGCTCATAGCTCATCTTATCATCCTCAATCTGATGGTCAAACTGAGATAGTAAATAAATGTTTGGAAGGATATCTTCGTTTTTTTGTATCTGATAAACAAACACAATAGGTCAAGTGGTTACCTCTCGCTGAATGGTGGTATAACACTTCCTTCCATACTGCAGCAAAAATGACCCCATTTATGGCACTTTATGGATATCATCCACCATCCATCACATCATATTTAAGGGAAAATTCAAAGGTTCAAGCAGTGGAAGATCACATCGAGCATCGGCAAGAAGTTCTCCAACTCTTAAAGGATAACCTGAATTTGGCACAAAATCGAATGAAACAACAGGCAGATCAACATCACAGCGAGAGAAGTTTTGATGTAGGAGATTGGGTATTTTTACGGCTACAACCATACAAACAAAAGTCCCTCAAGCAAGCTAAGAAGGATAATAAATTATCGCCAAAGTACTATGGTCCTTACAAGGTGTTGCAAAAGATTGGTACTATGGCATACAAATTGGAGCTTCCTGCTTCTTTGCGAGTACATCCAGTTTTCCATGTTTCATGCTTAAAGAAGGTTATAGGTGAAAATATTCCAGTTCAAACAATATTGCCAGAACTTGATGAGGAAGAAAAAATCATATTGGAACCTGAAGTGGTCATGGAAACAAGAACTCGACAGCTACGGAATCGATCAATTTCAGAGTATCTCATCAAGTGGAAGAACTTACCCACTGAAGATTCTACATGGGAGGATGAGAATTTTATACAGAAGCACCCAGAGCTACTCAAACGTTGAGGACAACACTTTTTTGAAGGAGAGGGGCATGTTAGGTCCCTATATTACTAGTATAGTCCCTTATTATTGTTAGTGTAACCCCCTTATTGTTATTATTGTACCCTTGTAACCCCCATTTGTTATTATTGTGCCCTTAAATTATTATTGTTAGGTCGGCTAGGATTACATTGTGGCCCACTAGGATTACATTATGGCCCCATGGACTCCTATATGTAGAAAGGAGGTTTTGTAAATTGTATCATCCAAGAATTGTTCATTCATGTAATGTATTGGAGGTTGCCCCCTTGAAGTGGCTTATTTCTAAGGCGTTGATATCTCTTTTCTTCTCTTTTTGGAGTTGGTTTCCCGACAAACCCAGTGATGTGCCTTGAGGAACCACTATCTATCAACCAGACATCCATAGTGTCGGGTGGAGATGCAACAGAGAGGGCAGATACAAGAATTTATTCATTTCTTTTATCAACAACATGTGATTCCTCATACCCGAAGTTTCTTGACCTTTTGAAAGGTTGACCATTTCCGCCAAAGGGAGCCTTCCTTTTTCCCTTGAAACTTTTGTTCCTTTGATTGCCATTCTTCTGGTTGTTGTTGTTATCATCACCATCGAGAGAATCCTTCTTGAAAGGACATTCTCTAGCATAGTGACCAGGCCTATGACAAGTGAAGCACTTGCCCTTCTTTCCTTGGGCCCCTATTTTTCCCTTGTTCTTTGGACCACCAGAGTTCTTCTCTCTAGAATGAGTAGTGTATGTAGCATTTCCTTCATTTCCATACTCCTTCATTCTTGATTCTTCTTGAACACATCTTGATAGTACTTCGTCAAAGTCAGGTATCACATTATTATTTAGAATGGTAGTGTTAAACACATGCCATTCGGATGAGATCCCTCCAAGTGCGGTGAGCACCATCTCTCGATCAGCTATTGTCTCCCAAATAGCCAGCAGATTGTTCCTGATTTCGATCAGCTTCAGAAAGTATGATTGGATAGACTCATCCCTGCCTTTCTTCAGATTCTTCAATTGATTATTGAAGAATAGTACTTGATTGCATTGTTGGCCTTGAACATGAGAATTAATCTATCATACATCTATTTGGATGTGTCGAATTTAGAGATGTAGGCCACTAGACTTTTATGAATGGATTCCCTGATCATCAACTTTTCTTTGATCTCCCCCTTCTTGTACTTTGTTTTGGCAGCAGCAGTAGCAGTGGATGGAGGTTCTTGGATTTTACCCTGTACATAGTCCATGACATCTTGGTCTTACAATTTGAGATCCAATATCATCTTCCAAGCATGAAAGTCATCCTTCCCAGTCAATTTTCCATCCTCCTTGAAGCCATAGTTTGTGGAACCCGTTTTCCTCTTTGGTGATTGCTACAAATAGGGCTTATCTTCACCTCAGCTCCGATACCATGTAATATTATGTAGATGTTCTATGCTTGATGGAACTTTACTTTTTACTACAACAATCACATAAACAATCAAGTAAAATGCTGATAGAACATACCAGTGGATCTATAGAAGACAAACCAGAAACAGAAAAAAGTCGTGGTGTGTTACGACAGTCAACAGGATGCTTCAACCAGCAAAGTCTCCTTGGTCAACCAACCTAGCATGTGTCACAACAACCCTCAAAACAGCCACACGGTCAACTCAAAGTCAACACTAGAAAAGTCAATGTTGTCCAGAAAATTCAACACAGGACAGTAGCAAGAAATTCAATGTAGCTCGATCTTCAGTCAACCTTTTGACCTCGGTTCTTGTGCCAATATGTACGGCCTTCCAAAATCAAAGTCTCCACAAAAATTCAGCCTCTTTGAAAGTCAACACTGGTTAAACTTGCGTGGAAACCCTAGCTGCAATAAATTCGTCCAAACCCTAGATGCAGTAAATTCATCCTTCTTTCCCACGTGTGAACTGAAACTACTTCCAAGGAGCTCATACTAAATCAGAAGAGGAGATGTTGTGTGAGGATGAGGTGAGTGAAAAAGTTCTCCAACGTTGACTCTATTTATATCAATCACTGAGGTGTGTGACACATCTGCTAGGGGTGTAAAACCTTAAGGACGACCTACACATATTTGAAATTATCAAAAATAAATTCAAAATAAATGTTTTTCTCATCATATTAAGATCGATATTACACCTCTCCGAAAGAGGAACCCAATACAAATATTGGTATCTTCATCTGAGCATCACCTCATGGAGTTTGGACCTAGTTGTCCAATTTTAACAGTAGACTACAGAGAGCTTAATAAGTCCACATTAAAATATCATTTCCCTTTACCATTTATTGAGCAAGTACTAGATTCTTTAGCTGGGAAGAAATTAATTTCATTTATTGATGGATTTAGTGGATACAATCAGATAAAGATAACATTCGAAGACCAAGATAAAACAACATTTACGTGTCCATGGGGAACATATGCATATAATGTTTTACCCTTGGTTTATGTAATGCACCTACTAATTTTCAGAGAGCAGTCCTTGCAATATTTGTTGATCTAATCCATGAATGTGTAGAGGTATACATGGATGATTTCACTATGTATGGTGGAACATTTGATGATTGTTTAAAAAATATTGAATTTTTTTTTAAAATATGCATAGAGACAAATATATCTCTCAGTAATGAAAAATTCTTTATGATGTTAACTGACGGAATAGTGTTGGGACACCATATTTCTTCTTCAGGAATTAAGGTGGATCCAGCAAAAATACAAGTCATTGTGAATTTAATGCCACCCACAACACAAAAATAAGTAAGAAGTTTCTTGGGTTAAGTTTCTTGGGTTATGCAGGCTAATATAGGAGATTTATTGAAAATTTCAGTAAAATAGCTCTGCCTTTATTCAATTTACTTGCAAAATATGTGGAATTCCAATGGAAAAATAATTGACAAAATAAATTTGAGATATTAAAAGAAAAATTGTCAGTTGCACCCACTCTTCGAGGACCAAAATGGTCATTACCATTTCATATATCTATTGATTCATCTGACACTACTATAGGAGCATCACTTGGACAGAAAGAGAACTAGTTTAATTATGCCATATACTTCATAAGCAAAAAATTAACACCGACATAATTGAACTATACTGTTACAGAAAAAGAAATGTTAGTTGTAGTACATGCAGTTAATAAGTTTAGGTATTACATAAAAGGTTATCAAGTATTCATTCACACGGATCATTCAACCATAAGATATTTAATGAAAAAGGTAATTACAAATGGCGGAATTACTAGATGTTTGTTATTGATGCAAGAATTTAACATCATTGTACAAGATCGACCAGGTAAGGATAATCAAGTAGCATACTTTCTATCAAGACTTCATTCACCTGGCGATCCAAATCCTATTTCAAATAATTTCCCAGATAAACATCTATTTGCTATAACTATCAAACTCCATGGTTTGTAGATATAGACAAATATTTATCATCTAGAATCCTACCATCCCATTACAAAAATAAACAGAAAAGAAGCATAATTAGAGAAATGCTAGATATAGTTGGGTCAATGGTGACCTCTTTAATACTATTTCTGATCTGATAATAAGAAAATGTGTTGGATAAGACAAGATTATAGATATTTTGAAAGCATGTCATGACGAGCCATGTGGTGGTCATTTTGCATACAAGCAGATGACATACAAAGTGCTCAAACTTGGCTACTACTGGCTGGAAATATTCAAAGACTCTAAATCCTATGTAAAGAGATGTGATAAATGCCAAATAACTGGGAGACCAGTGGTATCTGATGAAATTCCATTAAAACCACAAGTACTCATCAAACCATTTGAGCAATGGGTTCTAGACTTTGTGGGACCGATAAGCCTACCATAAAATGGAAAGACATACATTCTAGTATGTACAGATTATGTTACTAAGTGGGTGGAGGCAAAGGCAGTGGCACGAGCAACAGAAGAAACAATGGTTTCTTTTCTATTTGAAGAAATATGTGTAAAGTATGGAGTTCCGCAACAAATTGTTATAGAACAGGGAGCACAATTCACCTCCAAGCTTGTGAGGGATCTCACAGAAAAGTACAAGATAGAACATAGAAAATATACTCCATACCATCCGTAAGAAAATGGACAAGTGGAATCCACTAACAAAGTTTTGGAAAATATTATGACAAAAACTGTGCATATGAATGGAAAAGACTGGTCGGAAAAGTTGAGAGATGCATTATGGGCCTACAGGATCACATGGAAGAACACAATTGGATTCAGTCCATACCAGTTGGTATACGGTAAGGAAGTCTTGTTACCCATATAATTTCAAATACATACATATAAACTTGCAGGAAAGTTGGGAATGGAACTATCTGAAGCACAAGCACATAGAATGATTCAATTAAATGAACTGGATGAAATAAGACAACAGGCAGTGGAACATGCATCATTAGTGCCAGAGAAAAGAATCAAATGGCATGATTGATTCATCAAGAATATTTTTTTTCAAAAGGGAGACTGGGCACTGTTGTTTGACTCCAAGTTTAAATATTTCAAGGCAAAGTTTACAACTCATTGGCTTGGGCCATATGATATTAAAGAGATCTTCGACAATGGAGAGGTCAGAATAAAAAATATATATGAAGCGTCAATTTCATTTGTATTGAATGGACATAATCTTAAAGTATACAATAGACCTATCAATAAAGAATATTTTATGAAAATAATTTCAACAGAAACTGATATGGAAATAATAGAAAAGCATAATATGCCTTCCTTAGTTCGAGAAGAAAAATCATAATAATAATAAAAGAGTTTGGTTGTGAAAATCCAGGAGACTGGCACAATACAAACTCAAATTAATATTAGAAAACCAACTTTTTTGGCCAATATGAATTTTGTATTTACCTTAGTATGATTTTGCAGATTTAATCCTCTAAGACATGCAACACTTGAGGACAAGTCTTAACATCAGCAAGGGGGAAGTTTGTAATAAAACTATGTAAATAGTTTGAGCAGCTGAATTGAAGAAGGAATATGAATTACAAGTACAAAGGGACCTAATAAATAATTGGAAATATTATGCAGAAGGGACCTTATACATCATTGGAAATATTATGCAGAAGGGACCTAAGATATCATTGAGAATATTATGCATAACGGAACCTATATCATATGATAGAAGCAACTAGAAACATTGTTGAAAACTACATGTCAGAAGGAACCTGAAACGTTATTTATAATATCACTGAAGAAGGGACCTAAACTACATCAACATTCAAGCCTGAAGAACATGTCAGAAGGGACCTGAAACATCAACTACAAACTGTAGAAGGGACCTGAACAACATCAATCTGAATCAGTAATCAAATGCGAAAACATGAAGCAGAAATAAGTCTCTACATTTCAATATATCCTAAAGATCCATCGTTATGATAATAAATACATTTTCAACCATCATTTGACCGAAGGACATCATTGACATCAAACAATTTATGGAAGTACAAGTACAGTAAGTGAAAATTCTGCTCTTAAATTTTCGAATTTTTTAAAAATATTCTAGAGATTGTTAAGAATAATTTAGTGCTTGATATGTATATTTTACCTTCATTATTCTACTCATTATAATCCTATCCCTATTCATTATTCTACCCAATATATTCTTATCCATATTCATTATCCTACCCATTTAACTATCATTCCATATACCATATTTCATTTCCTACATTTAACCATTATTTCATATATTATCCTTCCAATTCATTATACCATCACATCAATCTTAATTTTCTTAAGCATAAGAATAAAAAATGAAAGGCTCAAATATCAAATTCTTGTTAGACCTAGAAAAGAAACAAAGGTTAGTGTTATGATAAAAATTTAATTTTAAACATGACCATTCTAGGGTCATTTTAAAATTAAATTAAACAATACAAAGATTAAAATCTAAGCTACAAAGCACAATATGAAAATATCATTTGATGGAATGGCGCAATAATATGCATATATGATAAAGCTAAGTTATAAAACAATGCATATGGAGGATAATGCAATTGTGACAAAAGCCTAAGTGGAAATGCAATGAACACAACATATGACATAACCTAAGTCGAAATGAATAAAAGACAAAGGGACAGAGAACGTGGGCAGCATAGTCATGAATGAGAAATGAGATGATGGGCAGTGTAATAAGTAAAGAAGAGAATGTGAGTTATGGAAGTATACACCGTGGAGCAAGTACGTAGAGCAAGTCAGAAAGACTAAGCCACAGAGGCATCTCAGTCAGAGGTTGGCACATGAGAAAACGGTCAACGCATATTTTAAAAAACATAGTGATATAACATTAAAACAAACCCTGTGCAAATAGTAAAGCCTATGATATGTTCAAACCCACAGATCTCTGTAAATTATGTTTTTCTTCACCATCATAGTCATGGCAGGCTCAGAGAGGAAGTTGAACGTCATGCAAACCATTGGCACACATTCGAAACACCTTGTGAAGAAAAAATTGATAGAGAAAACGCAGGAAGGCCATGAATGAAACAGAGAAACTCAAGCCGAGAGAAGAAAGCATGAGATATAGAAATGGAGGAACAGAGAAATGAGAAGAGGAGTGGAGTTAAGCATTGATGTTGACTGGGATTTGAGCCAAGATATCTGGAAGTCGTGTTAATCAAACACACCCCAAAGTGCAGAGATCTCATGGAATTAAGAAGGTAAGAAGAAACTCTGGATTTTTTTCATTAGTGCAACAAATATTCAGAATAATTAAATCTCAGGATTTTGTGTTGAACACTAGTTAAACTACAAGTTATAAATGAGTCTTGTCCACCATTTAAACTTGTCTTTGCCGCCATTCAATTAACTCCACCACCTACTAGCACAAGAGGATCCTGAGATGATTGAAGAAGATTCTTAACAGTATTCATGTTGTGAAAATGCAGGATACGAGGCTTAACTCAGAGAAAATATTGGGATCAATCCAAAAGCAGGTAAACAAAATCGAATTCTTCCACCTACAATCCCAAAATTTTAATATTTCGTTTAAAAAAAAATAGTGTGTTACACAGTGAGTTAATTTTGAAAACACAGTGATCCATTTCATGAGTTATTTGATGAATGTTGACATATATACAGTGACCCATTCGTTGAATATTTTTTCACACAATGAGCCTAAGTCATTTCAGATTGAATGCATGGTGATTTTGGCATAAGAAAGGAGGAATTATGTGTGAATTCGAAGAACAAAAAGACATTGTGGGATAAAAACAAAAGGATTTCTACACAATCAATTCAGAGAGAGAATTATACATCAAAGACATAGGAGTTTTTTTTTAATTTTGATGAAACTGAGAATAGAATATGAGAAATGGATTAATAAAAACATGTTTACTATGTTTTTATAATTTTTCTATATCAAAATTTTGTGTTTGTGGAAGCAGTGGGCTCATTTTTTTAAGAGAACAGAGGTTGAATAAGGTTGATTTCATTTATTTTTCAAGTGCATCTCTATCATATCAGATTGCTTCAGCATATCAAGGGAGAAATGAAATTAAATTTTCCATGCTTCTTCTCTAAAATTTGTATTAAAATGATAGAGAATTTTAAGAATGAAACCAAACCCAAAACGACACAAATCTACCATCAGGAACTCATCAAAATTCTTGTAGAGTATTAGTTGAAAACCAAGGGTGTAATGTGGAAAGAGTTTCTAACTCAACATCAGTTTGCAGAATAAATCATAGAGGAAAAATTTTAACCAGTTCATGAAACAAAGAGTATAATGAACTCACCTCTTTTTCCAATGACAAGGTCCAAAAAGCAACAAGATAGAATCATGGTTGAAAGAGAAGCATCCTTCCTATCCATTCCCGGGAGACAAAGAAGAAAAATTCCAGTAGACACAAGCAGTAAAGAGAAAGAATCTGAGGTACAAATTGTTGAGACACCTCCCATAACAAAACAAGTTAATGAAATTATCGACAGATTGCAAAAAGAGGCCTATGAAAACACATTAGAAAGAGATTCATACTTTGATAATGATGATATAGAAGCCACTTCGTTTTCTAAAGACACAAAAGAAGAATAAAATGAGCTAAACCTTAGAAAAATAAAATAATTGACAAATCAATTGGAGGTAAGAAAAATACTAGAGAGGCATTTGAAGAAAGAAAACAATACATACAGGAATAACAATGAAAAATGTATCAAGGAGAATTAAAAGTTGAATGAGAAAGTTGGAAAATTGGAAACAAAGAACACCCTTCTTTCTAAACAAGCTTATAGGTGGCTTAAGGAGAAAAACACATGGAAATATAAGTATGAAAAATAAAAGGTCATGGATTCAATATACAAGGGAGGAAAATATAAAGGGATAGATTTTATTTTGCAAGAAGCACAGTAGGAAGCATTTGGATCAAGTAGGATATCGACATCAGAGCTCATAAGGTCCAAGAGAAAAAGGCAAGCATGAGGACACGCTTGTACATCAGCAAGGGGGAGATGTTGGCCCTCATTTTTTTATCCTATTTTTTTTAATTAAATACACTTTATTTCCATGCTATCCATCCATATACCATCCATATTCACTCTATTTTGACCAATTAATGCATATCCAGGTATATAAATTAAGTTTTGCAATTTTTAGAAGTTTTTACAAAAAATGAATTTTAAGTGCATTTTTGGACTGAACCAGAAATTCTCGTAATGGATTCATTGATGCCATACTTGCAGGACACCTGGGCTCAAGCTGAGCACATTTATAGAAAGCTTGGGAGCTAAGAATGGATTTACACCTATTGGTTCAGTCAAACCGAGCTTAAACAGACGCGGTCATAGCTGGTCAAACAGGACCTGTTATTATGGAAATCCCTAGGAATGAAATCCACACAAGTTGAGGCTGTAGAAGTTGCAATGAAAGTAGAAGATACCCCAACACCTGTTGCATTTTGAACTCAACAGATTTAGAATCAGCTAGAAGCAATGCAACTGGAAATTCAAAGTTTGTGCCAAGACAAAGGAAATGAGGTGTGCACAGAGGTATGGTGTATAAAGTGCAAAGCTTCTGGGCATGATAAAGGTTAGTGTTGTGTGTTTAAAAATTATCTAAATGTTGGAGGTCCTAGTCCATTAAAGAATGATTTTTGGTGTACTATCTGTCAAATTGTTGGATTACATGATACAGATTCCTGCTCAAGGATTGGAAAGTATTAGCCTGACTTAAAGCAGTTGTTTTGTAAATTATGTTCGTCATTAGGGCATCATGAAAAGAACTGCGGTGCCTACGATATGATGTTGGATAAATAATATATTTATATAATTTAGGTTGAGCCTACATCACCAAAATCCCCTTCTGGGCACGGAGGATTCCAAGGTAGAGGAAGAGGCCGAGGAGGTGGATCAGCTGGTCGGGGAAGAGGACAAGTGATTTTCTATAACTGTCGTGATGTTGGTCATTATGCATGCAATTTTCTGAATCCAGCATAACAGTCCTTCAGGTATTGTAGACAATTTGATCATGTTATATAGGATTGTCCTCTCTTGATTGCTAAAATGCAGGAAAAGAAGACCCCAACGCAGAATCTACAAATGGTTCGCGCTAAGACTCAAGAGGAAGATCCTAGTGTGAACGAGGTAACCAGGAGTGGTGTAGTTATCAATGAAGATAAGGGAAAGAAACCAGCCTCGGATGTATGGATCTGTAAAGCACCTGAGAATAAAGAAGGATTTTATATTCACCGTGCAAAATAAACCTTCACTGAAGTTTAAAAAATAATTTGCAGAGGGAAGTATGTCAACATATGGTAGAACATTGAACGAAGCAGGAGGCGAAGAAGAGATTAAATCATTTCTATAAGCATGCATAAAGTTGTTGTGCAACAATAAGGCTGTTGAAAATCTACAGGCACTGATAGATAATTGTACAGAGAAAGAACATCCTATGTTCAAACGACGTGTAGTCAAAAAAATTTATAAAAACAAGAAGAAAACAGGTAGGGAGATGTGCCTAATTGCGTAGATTGGTGCTTATGAAATGGACCAAGTTATTTTGGATTTGGGATCAGATGCTAATTTTCTACCTAAACAAAAATGGTAGTGCATGGGTGAGCCCAGGATGGAATGGTCTACTATCCAACTACGCATGGCTAATCAGCAAAAGATCATTCCTCTGGGAATTTTATCAAAAGTGGTGGTCAATATAGAAGGTGTTAAGGTATTGGCAGACTTTGAGGTCATAAAAATTGTAGATGATATTGATCCTTATCTCGCGCTGCTAGGATTGGATGTGGCCATTGACATGGATGGTGTTATCAATCTGAAGAAAAGAAGAATGGAGTTTGAGAGAAATGGAGTCTGGATAATTATTCTTCTAGATCCTGCAGAAGGCCAACGATATACTGAACCAGTGCATTGTTGGAAATACTGAGAGGGGGGATGAATTAGTATTCCTATCAATTAATATTATTATTAATCTTTCAGCACATTAGTTAATCTTCAATTATTATCAATGTTTGTACAATGATAGCAGTAAACAAAAGGAACACAAATGCACACAGTTTTTAAAGTGGAAACCCCCTCCGGGACAAAAACCACATGAATGTTTTTCTAATAATTTTTTAATATTCAACTCCAACTAAAAATAAAGTTCCAACTTCCTAGAATCTAGAAAAACATTCTTCTCCATCTCCCACTGGATGGACGCTCCAACGCACAACATTCTTCAGTAGTCAACTAAACGGATGCCCCAACACCCAATGAGCTACAATTCACCCTAGCACCACCCTACCACCCTGAAGTTTTCACAGGCTTGAACCTGTTGGTGATTTCATGCACCAGCCTATCACCACCCTACCACCCTATAGAAGAATAAAATAAGAATGGAATCATGTACCATGGAAAATGGTCCACTTTACAAGTATATAGAATGATGTAGAAGAAGAAGACACACTAGACCATAACCCAAACTGTGACACAAATACCTAATGATGATCTTAGACCTCCCGACACCACCTCTTCAATTCTTGGAAGATAGAAACTTGTACAAATTTTACAATGATGCTTTTACAATGACTCAATACAATGATACCTTTACAATGACTATATGCAGTGCTGCCCACGTGCATACTTCATGTGGTGAACTTCTTGTTGTTGTTTTGCACCTTGATTGTTGCTCTTGTCATGCTACCCTTTATCACTCTTCAAAACAGTAGATCATGCATTGAGTCTTATCTTGATGAATATATAATACCTACAAAAAGTCTTCAAGGAAATTTCCATGACATGATAATAGAAAAACTTACCTCATCCTGCAGAGCATATGTCAGTGCTAAACAAAAACAACAAGAAAAAAAAATTAGAATACAAAGAACCTAATGCAATTAAGAGATGAATATGCATATACATAATATACTTACCTGGAGCTTACCTTTTTTGTACCTTGCTTTTCTTTGCTTCCCTAGAAATGTTGGTCCTTTACATCCCTTGACAGCACATGATCTAGCTTTTTCTTGCCTTCTAGGAGCTCGATATTGAATCTAGTGTATATCTATTATTTTAGATCCTCAATATGTGATTTTTGGTCCTGTAGTATTCCTCTAAGTCTTCTTTACAATCCCATAGGTTTGATCCAATTTTGATTCTTCAAGACAAAGTTATGCCCAATCTCTCACAATGACCTAATTATGGACTAGTTCAGTAGAGCGAACTTGTACAACGTGCCACATGTCATTGTTTCATCATTCGGCTCTGAAATTGATACACAAAAAACTATAGTATGTGCACTATTTGCAACTTTTTACAAAATTCCAATCTGATACTCAGAGAGAAAGTTATGACGATTTTCCCAAGGTCACCTCTTTGAGATGAAGTTCAGGACCCTGCAAAAACCCTAACTTCCACAAATCATATCTCCGAAAATATTGTGAACCATGATCTTAAATTTTTACACGAGCTTCCTTAGGATTTTGGCTTCGCCTCACAAATATTTCAGCTTTTTAACCTTCATATAAAAAAATATATAGCAAAAATTCCACAATGACTTGTTTCAAGTATCGAAATCCCTACATGAGGATGATATGAGGATCACAATTTATATAAATGCTTAGGTTGAGAGGGACTTCAACAAGTGAACATGGGAGGGATTTTAGGAGCTTAAAAATGATTAATTGTTGATTTTTCAATGACCACAACCAATTATGCCACAACCCCATGGGGTTTTATCCCACTAACTCGAGTTGCTAACTTCAAACATGAATATCTCTTAAACTGTGAAGAATTACGTGGTGTGCCATATTTCAATGGAAACATCTCAAAAAGCAGAAACCATAAAAAATATCCTTGACTCGAAATATAGTAATTTGGTAGGTCAAAATTCCCATGCAAGATCAGGGTAGCCCCTAGTGCTTCTTGGGTTGACATCAATGACAACCATTGATCAACAATCTCCCCCTTTCCCATTGATGGCAACACAAGTACTCCCCCTGTGATCATGACACCTCTTCCTACAACATTCTCTCCCCCTTTGACATCAATGGCAAAGGGTAAATCCCCCTGACACACAACCATCATGCGGACCTGTACACACTTCCACTCCCCCTTTATATTTTGAATAAGGAAAATATAATGGGAACTTGGGAGAATCTAAAGCTTCTGGCGAAGATATTCAAATGCTTCACGAGGTAAAGGTTTAGTGAATATATCAACGATTAGTTCTTTTGTACCAACATATTCAAGCTTGATTTTTTTTTCAGTGACTTCTTATCTAACAAAATGATATTTGATCGGAATGTGTTTTGTTTTTGAATTCATGATAGGATTGTTGGAGATGCTGATCGCACTGGTGTTATCACAGAAGATGGGAATAGGCTCACTAAATTTTACATGAAGATATTGTGAAGTTTTTTTCATCCAAATGACTTGAGTACAACAAGTTTTCACTGCAATGTATTCTGCTTCCACTGTAGATAATGATATTGAGGTTTGCTTTTTGCTCAACCATGATACGAGACAACCACCCAAATAGAATGTTGCTCCACTAGTACTCTTACGATCATCAACGCTTCTTGCCAAAACTGCATTTGTAAAGGCTTGAATAATGATATTGTTACCCTTGGGATACCACAAGCCATATTCTTCTATGCCCTTTAGATATCGAAGAATTCTTTTGACGGAAATAATATGTGATTCTTTTGGTGCTGCTTGGGATCTTGCTACTTGTCCAACTGCTTGCATAACATCTGGCTGGCAGGTTGTTACATATATAATACTATCAATAATAGATCTGTACAACCTCTGATCCACATCCTTAGATGAGTCGTCTATGCTCAATTTTCAACCTGTTACCATAGGAGTAAGGACGGGTTTGCAATATTCCATTTTGAATTTCTTGAGCATTTCTTTGATGTACTTGGCTTGACATATAAATATTCATTTCTCTTACTGAGATATTTGAAGCCCTAAGAAGTATGTCAGCTCACCAAGTAAAGACATCTCGAACTCACTTTTCATATTTGTAGAAAATTTCTTACTTAATGGATCATCATTGCTACCAAATATTATATCATCCACATATACCTCAACGATTGTTAAATTATATTTATCTATTTGTACATAATATTTCTATCAACAATACATTTCATGAACCCTTGTTAACATATATATCCATCAAGACGAGCATACCATGTTTGGGAGCCTGCTTGAGACCATATAGATCCTTCTTTAACCTGCAAACATAGTCTTATTTTTCTGATAGTAGAAAACCTTCAGGTTGTTCGATGTAAACTTCTTCTAATTCGCCATTCAGAAATGCTGACTTGACATCCATTTGGTAGACTTTGATTTTTCTTGAACGTGCATAGGCAAGAAACATTCAGATGTCTTCCATTCTGGAAACTGGTGCAAATGTTTTGTCGAAATCAATTCCTTCCACTTGTGCATAGCCTTTGCAAAACAATCTTTCTTTGTTTTTGGTAACATGTCCATCTTCATTCAATTTGTTCTTGAACACCCATTTAGTCCCAATGAAATTTTTATCTTTTGGTTGTGGAACTAATTCCTAGGTGTTATTCTTCTCGATTTGTTCCAATTCTTCATTCATAGCTGCTTCCCAATGTTCATTATGGTTGGCTTCCTCAAAACTACTAGGCTCAAAGGTTTCTAGAAAATAAATGTGAGCTTGTTGTGATGAACGAAGTTGTTGACCTTCATTTATGTCACCAATGATTTGATTCGATGGATGCTTCTTTTGAATCCATTCTTTTTTTCTTTTGTTCCGGTATACCTTGATGATCATTATTTACTTCTTCCTGGTTGATAGCTTCTTCTTTTTCTAGATTTTTCTCTGTGTATTTTTCAGCCTCTGTCTCAAGTTTCAAAGATTCTAGATCCTCATCATTATTCGTTAGAACACCATCTTCGTCAAATGTAACAATTATGCACTCCACTATCTATTTTCATCTTATATTGTAGCATTTATAGGCCTTTCTTTTGTATGAGTAACCAACAAAGATACCTTCGCCAACATGTGATTCAAACTTACCCAACTTTTGATCTTCTCTTTTGATATAACATTTGCTTCTGACGAATTTGAAATATTTTACATTAGCTGGTTTTCCTTTCCATAATTCATATGGGGTCTTGTTGCAATTATTTTTTAGAAGACTCCGGTTGATAATGAAGATTATCGTATCAATTTCTTGAACCCGGAATTTTTCATCCAATTTTGAGTCCTTCAACATTGCTCTACCCATTTCCTGTACGGTTTTGTTCTTTCTTTCAGCAACTCCATTTTGCTGAGGTGTTCATGCTGTTGAAAATTGTCTTTTTATTCCATTTTCATCACAGTATTTCTGAAATAATTTGGAAGTGAATTCTCCGCCATTATCTGATATTAGACACTTTATTTTCAAATCAGTTTCATTTTAGACCAACTCCTTGTAGATATTAAAGCACTCAAATGCGTCAAATTTTTTCTTGAGGAAATTGACGGTTGTCATCCTGGTATAGTCATCTATCATTAACATCACATATAATTCTCCATCTAAGCCTTTTGTTCTCACAATACCACATATAATTCTCCATCTAAGCCTTTTTTCTCACAAGACCACATAGATCAATATGTATCAATTCCAATGGATGTGATGCAAAGCGTTCTTTTGTTTTAAATTCGAATTTTGTCTGCTTGTCATGCGATAGGCATCACATAGTGTGTTGGAAGGTTTTGATATTTTCGGCATTTCTTGTACTGCTTCCTTTTTGCTTGTCCTGACAAGATTGTTAAAGTTTATCATTCATTTGTGCCATAACCAGTTTTCATCTTCTTTAGCTAGTATACATGCTTTAGTTGCTTCATCCAAAACATATATGTCGTTTGGAGCTCGACTTGCTGTAGCCACAATTTTACCATACCTACCCTATATGATTTCATATTTTGTGGAGTTGAATAGCATTGTGTGTCCTTGATCACTCATTTTTCCAACACTGAGAAGATTGTGATTCATGTTTTCAACCAATAGGACATTCTTGGCTAGAACATATTTTCTTCTGAAAGTGACGTTACCTGATCCTATAACATTTGAAGATCCATCATTTCCAAAGGATACGGTTCCATCCTTCTTCTCTTTCAGAGATACAAATTTGTTTCTATCTCCATTCATATGCATTGAGAAACCACTATCAACGCACCACACAAATTTTTATTTTTGAGCCTTGAGAGTGAGAGCACAATTATCAGTCTTCTTCTTCTTCCATGTTTGTTCGTTTTGTGGCTTCAAAGATTCTTCTGGAGGATTTTCAAGTCTGCAGTCTCTGGCTATGTGTCCAAAGTTTTGACATTTGTAACATTCCATATTATTTCTTAAATGTTCAAATATATTGATGTTTTTTTGAGCCTTGGGAGGTTCATATTTGACAGATCTCCTGGAATTGTATTGGTTCCTAGGGTACTTGTGACATTCTATAGCTTTATGACCAAATTTTCCACATGAATAACAATAGCCATGAAAAATATGTAGGTACCTGGTTGGAAATCTTCATCAAGGAATTGTCTTCCAAGGTTGTTCTTGCAAATCTTGTCCAATGAAGTCTACATGCATCTCAGATCTCATAGGTTCATTGTATTTTGTTGTAGAAGGTATTGCTTCTTCTTCTTTGTAACTGAGGCCAGTTTTGTCATTGTAAGATTGTTTATTTTTTATGAGTTCTTCCAATTCCCTTGAGTTGTTGGCATAGTTTTAGACAATTTTTCCCTTCTTCACTTCCTTACGTAGCGATACTACTTTGGCTTCTAATGCTTCCCTTTCTTAGTTGATTTCTTCCAACTTCTTTTGAAGTGATTCATTAATACATTTGTGTTCTTCAACTTAAATTTTTATACCTTGAACTTGTTCTTCAAGAGTATTGGAATGGATCTTCTCAGTCTTGAGCTATTTTATAATCCTAATTTCCTCCTTAGAAAATTATTCTATGGTCAACCCTTCTTCTTCGTTGTTTGATACCTCTTGTTTCCTGTGCATGGCCATAAACATTACTCTCTCATTGGCTTCTTCTTCATTGTCACTGTCTTCATTGGATGATGAGCTATCTTCTTTAGAGAGAAATTTCCTTTTGAATCCTTTCTTTTTGCCTTGCTGCTTGAATTTCTTAAAGCTTGTCTTTCCTTTTGAGTTTCCATCACTTTTGTTTGGACATTTTGCTGCGAAATTCCCAACCTCACCACAGCCGAAACATATCAATGGAAGTTTACCTTTGAATTTTCCCTTACCAATTTTTAGTTTTCTCGTAAAGTAAGCATATTCACCATCTGAAAGACCTTCTTCATCATCTTCCTTTTCTTCACACTTGCAGGTGTTGGTCTTTTCCTTTGAACGTTGTTTGTCCTTATTGGTTTTCTTAGATGCAACGAACACAGTTTCTAGATGCGAAGTACCCACTTCTTCATCAAGTCTCATTTCATATGCTATGAGAACTCCATGTAATTCCTCTTTATTGAGTTTGTCCAAATTTTCACTGTATTCTAAGACTGATACCTTTGGGTTAAATCTCCCTAGTAATGTTTTAAGAATCTTTTGTATAATAGTCTTACCTTCAATAGGATATCCCAATCCTTCGATAGTGTTGGTTATTTCATCGTGTTGGAATTATGTAGCAATGTTTCCATCTTCTTTCATTCTGAGTTTCTCAAAATTTTCTCTATAGATTTGAAGCTTTTCTTCTTTGACATTTGAGTCACCTGCATATATATTCTCAAGCTTGTCCCATACATTTTTGGCAGTTTTACAACCCAACACCTTATGATAAGCAGATTCAATAAGTCCACTGATAATAATATTCTTTTCTTTGCATTATTTACCAAATTCTTCTTACCTTGTTCATCCGCGGTTGGTGTAAAGCCATTTTGAATAGTGTCCCATACTTTTTAACCTTGCGCCAAGAGATAGACCTCCATTCTTCCTTTCCAGAGTGCATAATTATTTTCATTGAACATAGGTACACCATTCTTGATATGCTCCATGACCTCCTTCCAGCTATTAAACTGTTATTGAAGGAACCAAGCTCTGATACCAATTGTTGGAAATACTGAGAGGGGGGGGGGGTGAATCAATATTCCTTTCAATTAGTATTATTATTAATCTTTCAGAGCATTAGTTAATCTTCAATTATTATCAGTGTTTGTACAATGATATTAGTAAACAAAAGGAATACAAATTCACACAGTTTTTAAAGAAAAAATTCCACGATGAACTGTTTCAAGTAGTGAAATCCCTACATGAGGAGGATATTAGGATCACAATTTATATAAATTCTTAGGTTGATATGGACTTCAACAAGTGAATATGGGAGGGATTTTAGGAGCTTAAAAATTATTAATTATTGATTGTTAAATTACCACAACCAATTATTAGTGTCATGCCACAACCCCATGGGGTTTTAGCCCACTAACTGGGGTTACTAACTTCAAACATGAATATCTCTCAAACCGTGAATAATTATGTGGTGTGCCACCTTACAAAAGAAACATCTCAAAAAGTAGAAACCATCAAAAATATCCTTGACTCGGAATATAGTAATTTGGTAGGTCAAAATTCCCATGCAAGATTGAGGTAGCCCTTGGTGATACTTGGGTTGACATCAATGACAACCACTGATCAACATGCGCACTGAGGACGATATGGATCAAATATATAAGCTAAATTTGTGCGAGAAGGACTGGATTAATCCATATGCAGATGGGAATATTAAGTGGGAGAAGGATAGATATTTCTTTTCTGACTCTGATGAATAACTGGAGAATTGACAGAACCGATTACATGAGGTATCTGCACTGCGCTATAATCTTGTGACCTAATATATGCATTTCATAACCTCTGAGGCAGTTGATTTACCACATTATGATGGCTCGACTTATGTAAACATGTTTATAGTAGATATATAAAGGTCTATACCTAAAGGAAAAAGATTCCACGCTTTGGATCTGGGCTTGCACGCTACTCCAGTAAGATGGTGGGAAAATCATAAGGAGAATATGGGAAATTGTGAGGAATGTGTGCGCATGATGAGTTTTTGGTTTAAATGTCTAGTAATGCAAATGGAGGATGTATTATCTCATAAAAAAAATCCGCACAACCATCTAGCCAAGTGGAATTAAGTATGGGGAGTAGAACCAAGACCTGAATGGGTTCATATGTTTATTCACATGCTTGGAAAGGTGCCTACTAAATGGTACTTGGAAATAGAGTTGCACAAAGGCACTAGCGAGTGGTCAGCATTTAGCTTTGAAAGTAGGTTTGAAATTTTTGGTCGAGTTTTACATAATATTCTAGATGCGATCTTTGATACCACTAAGCCTATTCTTGAGTGCACTCCACCAACTTGGGATGCGCAGATGCAATACATTGTGAATTGCAGAAACCTCACAGTTGAAGACAATGATGAAAACCCTAGAAATACCATCATTCCTAAGTCTGAGGGACAGTGCGCAATGGATGGACCCTCCATCACTTCGTTGGACGTGACAAAGCCTCTAAATCTTAGACAGGTGAACATTGGCACTAAAGAACCTAATTTGGCAAAAATTGGGGATTATTGGGATGATGATACAGTAGGTAAGGTTGTTGAGTTATTAACAGAACATCAAGATCTGTTCCCTACCAAGTTTTCAAAATTTAAGGGCATTATTGGGGAACTTGGAGTGATGAAAATCACATTAAAACCTAATGCGTGCTTGGTAAAACAATGCCCATACAGGCTGAACCCTAGATATAAGCAGAAAGTGAAAGAATAGTTGGATAAAATGGCGGTAGTATGCATCATTGAGCCTATGGAAGAATCTGACTAGGTGTTTCCAATGGTGGTGCAAGATAAGAAGACCAAGGGAGAAATTAAAATCTGTGTTGATCTACACAAGCTAAATGATGCTTGTGTGCATGACCCATTCCCTACTCCATTTTCAGATGAAATTTTGGATAATGTTGGAGGTCAATGAGCATATTCTTTTACAGATGGATTCTCAGGCTATCATCATATCCGGATTGCGCTAGAAGATAGGAGTAAGACAACGATTGTACCAAATGGGGATCCTTTCAATATATAGTCATGCCCTTTGGATTAAAGAATGCTCCTGCTATCTTCTCGCCCGTGGTTGTTGATGCTTTCAAGGAATTCATACATAATTTTTTAGAGGTATACTTTGATGATTATACCATCTATGGGTTGTTAAAGAAGCATGTGTCAAATCTGCGCTTAATGTTGGATACTTGTAGGAAGCATTAGATCTCCTTTAATCTGAAGAAGCGTATTTTCTGTGTAGCCTTTGGAATCTTGCTGGGACATATTATCTGTCATCAAGGGTTGATGGTGGATCCTGTCAAAATTGTTTTCATCGTGAATTTGGAAGTCCCTGAGAATATTAAGCAGTTGCGCTCAATCTTGGGGCATACTGGGTACTAAATAAATTTCATTCAGGGATATGCGCAGATAACTGCACCCATGGAAAAGTTGTTAAAAATTGATGTGACATTCTGCTGGGATGCGGACTGCCAAAAGAGTTTTGAGCTTCTCAAGGAGAAGATATTAATTGCACCCATCCTGATCTTCCCCAATTGGTCCAAACATTTTCATGTACATGTGGATGCCTCTTGTATTTCACTCGGAGTTGTGCTAGTGCAGCCAGGGGAAGGAGAAATTGATCATCCTATTGGATATGTCAGCCGAAAACTCTCAAGCGCAGAGAAGAATTACTCAACAATGGAAAGAGAAGGCCTCCCAATGGTATATGCGCTGCAAAAATTCTACCACTATTTGTTGGGAGGTCACTTTAAAATGTTCACTAGTCATTCTGCTTTGAAGTACTTGGTCAACAAGCCTATGTTGGGGGGGAAGATCTGTAGGTGGTTGTTGTTGTTTTAGGAGTATGATTTTGAAATTATGGTAAAACCAGGGAATTTGAATTTTGAGCCATACCATCTGTCATGCATTGAAACAGGAGAAGAGCCCACTAATATAGATGATGGATTTCTCGATGCGCAGTTTTTTGCGATAAAATTAGTGATGAGAATTTACTTGATATCATTTAGTTTTTTTACTATGAGTCGCACGCCTGAGGAATATATCATTCAGCAGAAGAAAGAACTTGTGGCACGCGCAGCGGACTTCACCATTATTGCTGGAAAGTTGTAAAAATTAGGCCCGGATAAGGTCCTGCAAAGATATGTCTTGGATTATGAAATACGTACAATTCTCAATGAAGCTCATGGAGGAGTTGTCGGTGGCCATTATGTAGGGAAGGCCACTACGTAGAAGATCTTACGAGCTGGATTGTGGTGGCCCACGTTGCATAATGATTCCTACGTGCACTATCACGCACGTGATGTATTTCGGAGAATGGGGAAACCTCCGCGCATAGAAGAAATGACCTTGCATCTGCAGATGGCGCTGCAAGCTTTTGAGAAGTGGGCTATTGATTTTGTAGGACCTATTAATCCTCTAGGACGAAAGAGTGGCATGTGCTACATCATTACTGTGACATATTATGTAACCAGATGGGCTGAAGCCAAACCTTTGAGGGATT